>JANAVB010018998.1:617500-652500 GCA_029216955.1 Iris pallida | reverse complement strand
GAGTATATTGGCACTACAAAGAGGCTGAGACCTCATGCTACAGTAGTATGACACTACGATGAGGTTCCCAGGTAGGGGTAATACCTCGACTTTAGGCCATGTTATAGCGGCGTAGCACCGCAAGGAAGCGCAAGGCTTCATGCCATGTCTCTTTAATAAAGAACTCACCTATAGTGTATGAAAAGAGATATCAGGCCGTCTCTTGAGGGTAAACTTGTAGACGCCCAAAATTATACACTGAAACCAGGCTGACACAGGCCTTTAATGTGCAGCCAGAAGCACACGTAGCTACATTTTGTGAGTAGAAAAAATTACAATTGTGGTGCAGAATTCAAGGCGTAGTCCATTCTTGTATCACATTATTATTTAACCCATGCGGGAAGATTCAAGTCGTCAGCGACATCTATCCTAATGCAAAATGGACAGTAACTGTGGAAAATGCTCAACCCTGGACACATATATATGTTGTGATATGTGGGGGATTCTTGGTGCTTTCTTTACATGGAGAGAGCTTGCTCTCAACATGCCTTGTAAAAGTTTAGTCCCACATCGAAAATGCACCATGAGTTATCTCAACATATATACTTGGTTGTGTTGTTGAGAGATGCACATGGGGTGGTGACCCTAAGGAGGGAACCATGTGGGTGATTTTACTAGGAGGTAAGAATAAGGCTCCAAGGATTAAGCATTAACGCTTTTGTCATTCTCTTGGATTAATTCCATTTGGAGCTAAGCCCCAAAGGGGCTTAGCGACTCGGACTCGGACTCGGGCTCGGGCTTGGGCTCATGGGCTCATGAGGCATAATGTGGCGTTTTGTTGGCGCACTTTGCACTTAGCACGTCAGCAGTCATGCGGCTCATATGCGGCCATGCAGTCTTATGCGGCATGCGGCTCATATGCGGCCACATGCGGCCTCATGCGGTCTCATGCGGCTCATGCGGTCCATGCGGTCCATGCGGCACTTGCGGCTGCTGCTGCTGCTACCGCATGGAGGGCTCCGCTGACTGTGCAGGCTACAAGTCAGTTATGGAAAGACTGATTCAATGCGATTAATTCAGATCCATTTTTTGTGGGATTTGAATTAATTTCGTTGCTATCTTTATGGGATTTGATTCAATCTTTCCATAACTGAAGAGGCGGCTAGGATTTCCACCCTCTCTCTATATATACTCTTTTCTGGCCTCCTTTGTGAATTACTACGAATTTTATAAGTCAGAAGAGAGAGAAAGAGGGAGCTGCTGCCGCCATTGCAAGTCCATCCGAGAAGTCAGAACAGAGGTGACTTCGAGCGTTCCACAAGTTCTTCAACTTGCTGGTTCCTGGAAGCAATTCGTGTGGAGCGAATCTTGCTTTGAGCAACGGTGTTTTGACACCCCAGCAACTTTTCTTCATCTCATCTTTCTCTAGATTATTGTAACTCGTTCTGTCCCAATTGCAACACGTTTGCAAGGAAGAACGAGAGATCTTCTCTTCTCTATTTCTCTCCTTCATATTGTAATATGGCTATTTGGCTTTTCAATGTTAAAAAGTTAAGTATTAATTATCCATAACATGTGACCTTAGAGCACATGTTAACAAAAACCCAGAATGTATATACCTTTTCTAGTGTTTACATGGCTATATATGACTGGTTTAATTAACCAGAGAACAAGTCGAACTACTATCTCAAAATTCCCTCTCTGGAGGTAGACATCTAACCACTTCTTTTGACTAAGTGGAATCCTTGGTTGAGTTGCAAGGGGGCTGGATTGGGCCTTGCATGCACATTATGACCGTGGACTTGGCCGCTAGTTGGGCTGAGGAGAATTGGACCTTTGTGGCTTGTTGTCTGGGCTCTAGTAAGTTTTCTGGTCGTATTTATCGAGGTCATACGTGGCCATTGGCCTTATATTGCATGAGATCATATGTGATCTATTGGGTTTATACTTCGTGGCCTAGACTCCTTATATTCTAGTAGATACTCCTTATTGGATCATATATAAGCTTAAACTACAAGAGTAATGCTATTCGTACCTCCAAATTGTCCCTGCAATACATCTCTCCTTATGCACTACTAAAATACCCCACTTTACCGACGGAAGTTTAGCGACGGACGGATTCCGTCGCTAATAGCGACCAGTTTCCGACATCTTAGCGACGGATTAGCGACAGACAACATAACATAATTTTTTCCAATTTTAAATATAAAAATTTGTCGGGTTTCCGTCGCTAAGTCGACGAACGTTAGCGACGGATTCTTTTTCGTCGCTTATTCGTCGCAAATGTTGGCGGCAAAATCTTTAAAACATTGGCGGGAACTTTAGCGACTAACTGGCGACGGATATATCCGTCGGAAAACAGCTTTTAATTGGCGACGGTTTAGCGACTAATTTATTCCGTCGCTAATCCGTCGCTAAGATCTGTGTCCTAACTTAAATTGAACCGACGGGGGAGAATTTTTCATTCCCCCCAAAACTCTCTCTCTCTCTCTCTCTCGCGGCTCTCTCTCTCTCGCGCGCGGCTCTCTCTCTCTCTCGCGGCTCTCTCTCTCTCTCTCTACCAGGTATCTCTCTCTCTCTCTCTCTCTCTCTTTCTCTAATTTTGGGTTTTGGGGCCGGGGGGGGGGGGGGAGTGGGGGGGGGGGGGTCGGCTTCGCGGGGGGTGGAGAGGGCGGGGGGGGGGGGGGTGGTGAATGGGGTCAGGGGGTCGAAAGGGTTGCTTCGGGTTGCCAACAGCATGCCCCTCTTCTCTCCCGGTCTACATATACCTCAGATTCGCCAAGGCTTCCTTCAATCTCCACTGCGACGCCAACAATCCCGACTCCGGTCAAAACACCCATTCCTTTTTTTAGTAACCCATTCATTTTTCTATTCTAAATTCTTTATTATTATTGTTGTTTCTTAATCTTCTTTTGGGGGAGGGGGTGGGGATTATGACTTTTTCCATTCATATTTTTTTAATCAGTGTTGCATTCTAGGGTTTACATAATGTGAGAAGAACTTGTTAATAATCATCAGCAACGAAGACGAATCCACGGAAGTATATTAACAAATAGTATTTGCTATACTACTACTACTACTACTCAGTACTACTTAATTGCTCCTTTAGTTAGTGACCCGATAGTATTTTCATTCACTGGCGAGCGGTGGCATGGTCTCGCCGTGAGGTGCAGACGCAACCAGGGTGTTTGTTGAATTGCCCCATATATGCAGTGACTGTCTGGCAATTGCTTTTATCCATTGCACTTGTTCGAAGGAAGGAAGAAATAAAGAAAAGAAAAGAAAACTAGCTCATCCATCTTCGACAGTTTCTTAAACTACCCAACACTCAGATAGATCCATAAACCATTACGGGGGACGAACAATTCCCAAACATTTTCTCTTTCGACTTCAATACCAGTATCGGTATCGGCCGATATCGCAAACTATGATTTAGAAGCTACCGAATACTGATTTTCCTGGGTTGACTGTATTATTCATTTATTTGATACTTACTCGCTCGAGCTTTCATGCCTATGCAAATTTTCTCTTTGAATTATTATCTCATGCGTGCTCTCTCGTTGACACTTAACCTGAAGCTTTATCTTAACTCTCCTGTATGGTTGAGGCTGGTTTTACATTTCTGATACTTCATATATCAATGTAACCACTGTTTCCTATTTTTCTTAACGATTAATAATATGTGTTATCTAGAATTTTATTTCTGAATAGCTAGTTATTATGTTAGAGTTTATGTGTTGGGATGTTGGGTTCATGTGGAGAATTAATTGGGATTTTGAATGAGGATTTGACATTGAGTTTGGATTGGAATGTGGACTGATACAGTCCTGGATACATTCCTGTTTGAAACCGATTTTAATTCCAGTTCTATACTGATTTTTGCAAGTTCTTTTCCATGTTTAAACAACATGTTAGATTAGATTCCTGTTAGTTAGTTCACTGATTAGTTAGAATTCAATTTGGCGATTACAATTCGAACTTGGTTAATGTTAAACTGTCATTACACCATTTAGATTCCTGTTAGTTAGTTCACTGATTAGTTAGTTCACTGATTAGTTAGAATTCAACATGTTAGATTCATTTCCTTAATACTTGATATTGATTCATCCCTTTTAAACTGATTTGAAGATTGATCCATATTGATTAAATGTGTTGGGTTAATTAGTTATTTGATTTTCGATGTTAGTCCACTGGCATTGAGTTCCTGTAATTTTTTCGTTCAAATTGATTTTGATTTAATATTCTTGTCAATATTTTCCAATGTCTGAGCCCACATGAACACATGCCCACTGTAAGTTGGTTCCTGAAATCTGAGTTTCCTATTTAATGTTTACTGTTTGTTAAATCCTGAGAAATTCTTAATCACTGTCTTGGGTCGAACTGAGAATGTAATTCCTGAAACACTCATAAGCTCATAGCTCACACATACACCTGTTTTATGGTTCACTGTCACCTGGAATACACACACAGAGTTTGGTTCACACGAGTATTGATATCACCGATGCCAATACTCGTAGGAATATATAGTCCGATACCGATTCCGATACCGATACTTTGAACCTTGATTTAAATACATGTTAGTATAGTGTCTTCACATATATGTTAAGAGTATATACATGATTAGCAAGGTAACTAGATACAAGTTATGATACAATGTAAATGCAAGTATACATGTTAGCTAGATAGCTTAGACTTATATTGCAATCTCCTATTCACACGAGTATTGATATCGCCGATACCAATACTCGTAGGAATAGTCCGATACCGATATACATTGTAGAGCTCTGTTTTGCTATTCTGGACATGTTGTGACCTGTGCTGTTCTAAATAGGAGCCAGACACACTCCTGAGACGGGGGAGTATGTATAGTGATGTGGATTCTTACTAACTTATCATGTGAACCCATTTATGGGCCCTTCATTGAACCTACTCATGTGCAACTTTCAGTCCATTCACAGTTCCCTATATTGTACTCTACATCACCTAGTTCACTTATATCTAACATCCTAACCCTAATCCAAATTTATGAGTATCGGTATCGGGCTATTCTTATGTTTAGTTTGTCTTACGATACAGATTTTTACATCCAAATTGAGGATGAGTCGTTATTTTGTTGATCGTACATGGATGTACAAACGGCAACACGAGAGTAGAATTGGTGTGAGTGACGATTTTCAGGCAGGCGTGGAAGTATTTCTTAATTATGCAATGAGCAAAGCTCAGTACATGGACGGTAACAAAATTAAGTGTCCATGTGTTAAATGTCACAATAGACGTTACGAAGAAGTGGTGACTGTGAGAGATCATTTGACCCGTAAGGGTTTCGTACGTAATTACGGCCTGTGGTCATCGCAAGGTGAACTATATTCGGAAAGACAGGCTGCGGAAGCTGCTACTTATGCTTTTGATGATAATGCTGCAACGGATGTCATCGAAGACCACGGATGCTCTGTTGATTATGGAGATCTGCAGAACCTTGCACGAGATATGGTGTATGATGCGGCAGGGCCTAATTTTGATCCGGAGGATCCTAATCCCGAGGCGAAGGAGTTCTATGACATGTTTCAGGACGCAGATACTTCTCTATATCCTGGTTGTGAGACTCATTCCGCACTGTCAGTGACGATGCGGTTGTTGAACATAAAGTCTGATTTTAACTTGCCACAAGCTTGCTATAATCGGATCACAGAAGTAATCAAGGAGGTGTTACCGAAGGAATCAAAAGAGCTACCAAAAAACTTCTACAAGTCAAAGATGATGGTCCGACAACTGGGACTGGGGTACGAGAAGATAGATTGTTGTCGCAACGGGTGCATGTTGTACTACAAAGAGAATTGCGTATCAGAAAGTTGCAGCTTCTGTAATGCGGATCGTTACAAGCCAGTACAGGGAAAAGGAAAGTCGACTAGAAAACGACGTCCTTACAAGTATATGCATTACTTGTCGATCACGAAGCGCTTGCAGAGGATGTATATGTCTCTAAATACAGCAGAACACATGACGTAGCACAGCGAAGAACGCATAAAGGACGAAGGAGAATTGTCACATACTTCGGATGGAGAGGCGTGGAAACATTTTGATTTGTGTCATCCAGATTTTGCTGCAGAGCCTAGAAATGTACGCCTGGCGCTATGTGCTGATGGCTTCGCCCCTTTCGGACAGTCGGGATCTCAGTACTCATGCTGGCCGGTCATTCTTACCCCTTACAATCTGCCACCATGGATGTGTATGAAGACTCCTTATATGTTTCTGACAGCTATCATACCCGGTCCTAAAAATCCGACGAAGAACATCGATATATATTTACAGCCGTTGGTGGATGAGCTGAAACAGCTGTGGGAGATCGGCGTCACGACTTATGATATTTCCAGGAAACAGAACTTTCAGATGAGAGCTTCACTCATGTGGACAATCAATGATTTTCCAGCATACGGTATGCTGTCGGGATGGAGTACGCACGGCAACATGTCTTGTCCGATATGCATGGAAAATAGTAAGGCGTTCCGCCTTAGGCATGGAGGAAAAACTTCTTTCTTTGACTGTCACCGTCAATTTCTGCCCGCGACCCATCCTTGGAGAAAGAATAAGGACGCGTTCAGATATGGAAAACAAGAATTTTCTCAACCTCCTGCCAGATTTTCGGGATACGATATTTGGGAAGCTGTAAAGGAATTGCCCACCGCAATGGAAGATCCATCGAACCATCATGTCGAGGGGTTCGGACAAAGCCATAACTGGACCAAACGGAGTATCTTCTGGGACTTGCCTTATTGGAAAGATAATCTTATAAGGCATAATCTTGATGTCATGCATATCGAAAAGAACGTGTTCGATAATGTCTTCAATACCGTCATGGATATTAAAGGAAAGACGAAGGACAATCCAAAAGCAAGACAAGACATAGCCGAGATATGCAAGCGTCCTCATCTGAACTTGATACAAAGGGGTGCTGGTGGACAATTAAGTAAGCCTATAGCGCCATACACATTGAGCAAGGAAGATAGATTAATAATCTGCAAGTGGATATCTAATTTAAGATTTCCCGACGGCTATGTTTCGAATTTGTCTAGATGCGTTGATCTCAATGAACGCAAGCTAACGGGAATGAAGAGTCACGACTGCCACGTATTTATGAAAAGATTACTGCCCATTGCTTTGAGAGAGTTGTTGCCTTCTGCTGTATGGGTTCCGTTGGCCGAGCTGTCTACATTCTTCAGGGATATCTGTTCAACTAAGCTGACGGTGCAACATATGGTACAACTTGAGGAGAAGATTGTCTTAACAATCTGCAAGTTAGAGAAAATATTTCCACCGGGCTTTTTCGACAGCATGGAGCATCTACCGATTCATCTAGCATACGAAGCCCGTGTCGGTGCATCTGTTCATTATCGATGGATGTACCCCTTTGAAAGGTAAATAAAAACCGATATAATTTAAGTGAAATTTAAGTGGATTTTACAATTCATTGTTAATTCTCAAGATAATTTGTCTCTTTAGGTACCTACACCATCTAAAGAAGAAAGTTGGCAACAAGGCTCATATAGAGGCTTCGATATGCGAATTATATCTTATCGAGGAGGTGTCAAATTTCTGCTCCATTTATTTCGATACTCATGTCGAGACAAATCGAAATAGACCTCAAAGGAATGAAGAAGACGTTGAGGATGGAGGTATATTCAATTTAAGGGGCAAGCCTATTGGGGCTAGTAAGAAACGGTGGTTGACCGACGATGAGTATGATACCGCTCACCGATATGTCTTGTTAAATTGTGACATACAAGAAGTGAGAGATTTGGAGAAGTAAGTGACTACGCCTCGTTATAATCTCTAATTTGGTGAATTAAGTGACTACACTTATTTTTATTCTCTCTAACAGTGTATTTAGAGGTGAAGTCAAAATGAGGACACCATATATTACAGATGAGGGACTTCAAAGAGAGGTTGATTGTACCTTTCCGTCCTGGTTTCGTAAATACGTAAGTAACTGAGATAATATGTTATGCGGCTACCATTAAAATATATGCAGCTAAAATATTTAAATTATCAATACATGTTTACAGGTTTTATTGCCTGAAACAACACTCATAAATGAGAGCATTCGTTATTTGGCATTGGGACCGAAGAAGCATGCAAAGACTTTGTCAGGCTATGTCGTTAATGGCTTCAAGTTTAAGTCAACTCAGCATGCTATAAATGCCGAATTTCTCAATGACGGCTTCGATACCAAGAATTCTGGTGTTTGCATAAGAGACACCATCTATGACGACGAGCCGGACTTTGACTATTATGGAGTGCTTCGGGAGATTGTAGATTTACAATATAGTGGCCCATATGATATGCATATTGTGATGTTCAAATGTGAGTGGTTCGATACGAGACCAAATATCGGTTGGAGAATCGATAAACAATTTGGATTCGTCGATATAAATCATCGCAGGAGGTATAGAGGGTCCGACACGTTTGCGATAGCAAGTCAGGCTGTTCAAGTCTACTATACAAGCTACCCAAGGCGTCGTAGAGATCGATTTGACTGGTGGGCAGTATGCAAGATTAAATCTAGAAATACATTTAACGTTGGAGACCCAGCATACCAAGAGGACCAGATCGAGAAGCCCCAATACATGGGACAACAGTCGGATACCATGGACGTGGAAGATGTCGATATACCTCATGCTGAGGAAAATAGAGGGGAGGAAGAGGTTGATATACAAGACTTAGCTGTCAACCAGGGGAAAAAGAGGCGTCTTGTCCCAAGTATTGAGCCTGAAGAAGAAGAAGAAGAAGAAGAAGAAGATGAGGATGAGGATGAGGATGAGGATGATGATATAGATGAAGTCGACGATGAGGATGATGATATAGATGAAGTCGACGATGAGAATGAGGATGAGAACGATGACGATGACGATGAGGACGAGGACGATAACGATGATTAGATTAAATATCGGTATATATTAGAAGCACTTACAACTAACTTAGTGAATTCAGTTTAGACGGACACATTCTTATTTCAGTTTATGTTTTTGTCGTTCGATCATCTACTTATTGTATGATTTTCTTTTTACAGATGGCACTCTTAGTTCTCATTGTCTTGACGGCACTCGCCGCCCTGCTGCTGGTATATATATTTTAGTTCAGTTTTATATTCATTTATACTTCTATATTGTTAATTATATTTATGTGTTCTATTTACAGGTCATGGTCACTACCACTCGTGCTGCTGGTAGCCGTGGTGGTGCTGGTGGTGGCGGTACTGGCCGTGGTGGGCGTGGTGGTAGCGGTGGCCGTGGACGTGATGGTAGCGGCCGTGGACGTGATGGTAGCGGTCGTGGTGGTAGCGGTCGTGGTCGCCTTCCACATACCCCGGATATAGAGTCCTCCGATCCCGACCTGGAGAGCCCGGCCACAGACTCTTCCCGCCGTCGATCTATCTCTGCGACCCATCCTTCATCTTCATCGAGGCCTGAGACTCCATCCGCTAGCGGATCCGTTCCGCCCCCGGATGCACCAGCGGGTACACCATCAGTTACTGCAGGGTGGGCTCCGGAGTACCCCCGGATTCAGCTTCATCCTGCTACCGGTGAGTACATCCGCGGACCCGCGGATCCTCCGACGCCTCCAGAGAGGCCGATAGGCGAGAACCGACGAGAGCTATGGCCCGCGGGTGATACGTAAGTAAATTTAAGTTAATTTATTAAATTTGTTTCATTTATTCAAGTTAATAATCCAGTCTTTGCTTCTTTGTAGGTTTTTCCCGTATGATGCTGCCCGGATACTCGGGCAAATTATCCGGGAAAACTACCATGGCCCCTACCTCAATTTTTCTGAGGTGCCTCAGAACATGCAGTACGTCTGGCTCGAGGAGATGAAGGTATATATATATCTTTTGGTTAATTATTAATTATTCTTTAATCCACTAATTTTTTAATTACGTGATAATTTAATTTGTATGTCAGACGACGTTCTGGTGGCCCCCCCATCGCGATGAGTTGATTCGCAAGGCCTACAAAGCCGCCGCCGGAAAGAAGATACGGGATGCGGTGTACGACGTTCGTACGGCGCATTCGAGGAAGAAGTGGCTCCGGGAGGAGTACTACGAGCAGATGTTGGATAAGATGAATACTGCTCAGTACAGGGAGAAATCAGAGAAAGCGAAGGCGAGCAGACAGGCCGCTGGTCTGCATACGGGAGGTTCAAAGCCCCACGCAGCGACGCGTGCAGATTTGGTGAGATACCGCAAATTCATTTTACTATTAAATTCGGTACTATTAATATACGTAGTTAATTAAATTCGACGTATATTTCGTATGCAGGCAAAACGGGCGGTAAAGGAGGGGAGAGAGCCGGAGTCGGTCATCGCCTACGATGTATTCCTGCATACACACAAGAGGCGGGCAGACGGGAGCTTCGTCGACGCGAGGGCCCAGGCGACTGATGTAAGTAATTACGTTTATGAGATTTATATTAGAAATATAATTATTGTTAACTTAATTAGGTGAACGTAGGATTCAAATTATAACTTAGGGAAACATAGATTTAGATTATAACTTAGGAAAACTTATAGTATAAACACATTCATTGGATAGGCTGCATATCGTGAGGCCCTTAGTCAGATTGAGCCCCCTGCCGAGGTTGTCGGCGAAACGACGCCCACCCAGACGCCCTCTTCTATGGCCGCTCGCTACGACGACGTGTTCGTAGAGTCTGTCGGCGGCTTTAATAAAGGGCGCGTCTACGGCGTAGGTTCCCTAGCGGCGTCGTTGCAGGGCGCGACTCCGAGATATCCACCGCCCCCGCCTCCTCCCGCGCCCCCGTCGGACGATATGAGGACGCAGCTTGCGACTCTCACCTCCGATATGTCGGAAATGCGGAGTCTAATGTCGGATGTGCTGGAGCGCCTTCCGCGTCCTTCTTCTGCTCCCGGTCCAGATCCGTCTGCTCCCGGTCCGTCTAGTGCGGTTGCCGGTCCTTCCGACCCTGGACGTTATTCATTTGACCGTTCTGCCGAGGTCCGCCTGGTACCGGATACTGCGCTCATTGGGCTCATGGACATGATGTCGCCAGAGCAGCTTCGCAACCTTCCAGAGCATGTGTTGTCCCAGGTGCCGGCGTACATGGTGGAAGAGTACATCCGCAGGGCCGAACGACGACGCGATCCATCTCAATGATATTTGTACTGTTTTTGGATATTTGTACTGTTTTTGGATTTTGAATTTTGAATATTTTGGAAGCGTACATGAATGTTTGGATATTATGAATTTGTGTATTTGTGTTTGGATATTTCTGTTTGATATTGGATATTATGAATTTGGATATTTGTTGATCGTACATGGATGTTTGGATATTGGATATTGGATATTATGAATATGTGTAATATTTACGAAAAGGAAATAGAATGTTTCTGTAATTTTTTTTTATTAATGTTGCATTTCGCGACGGACTAGCGACTAACTGGCGACGGATATTTGCAGTTACCGACGGACGAGCGACTAACTAGCGACGGACTAGCGACTAACTAACTAGGTCATATAAATATTTGCAGTTACCGACGGACTAGCGACGGGATATCCGTCGCTAACTGGGTGATATAAATATTTTGCAGTTAGCGACAAACTAGCGACTACCTAGCGACGGCGAATCCGTCGCTAACTGTTTGAAATAAATTTGCAGGTAGCGACGAACTAGCGACGAACTAGCGACGGAACTTCCGTCGCTAACTGGGTACAATTAATATTAGCGACGGAATGTCGACTACCTAGCGACGGCAAATCCGTCGACATGGTTCTGGAAATATGGTAGGTTTCCAGAGACTTAGTGACGGATAGTGGGTCGCTAATCCGTCGCTAATCTGTCGAGGATGACGACGGACTAGCGACGGCTTAGCGACCCATTATCCGTCGACATGGTTCTGGAAATATGGAAGCTTTCCAGAACCAGGCCGACGCCCTACCCGTCGCTAATCCGTCGCTATAACGTCGAGGTTAACGACGGAATGGCGACGGAATAGCGACTGGTTTTGCGTATCAGGAACCTCTCTGATACGCTTTTACCGACCTATTTACGACGGCTTAGCGACGGATATTTTAATATTATATGGCATGTAAACCGACGGGAACAAGTCGCTAATCCGTTGAAAGGCAACCGTCGGTAATCAGTCGCTAGTCCGTCGGTTAATCATTTGTCCGACGGCTTAGCGACGGACAAATTGTAGCGACGACGTATTTCCCGACGGCCGTTTTCATCAAATATCCGTCGCTATGCCGTCGGTAATTCATGTTACCGACGGACGAGCGACGGATGTGGCCGTCGCTAAAGTTGGTTATTTTGGTAGTGATGTGGCAGCTGACGTAACATGTAAAATAATATTATGTGTCACCTGACATGACCGGTGACATGGCAAATTTTAACCCAAAAAATTAATTATCCAATTTTGTCCATATTAACTAATGTTAATGTTAATATTAATATTATTGTTAATGTTAAGTATAATATTAATTTTAATGTGCATGTTAATGTTAACATTAATTTTAATGTTAATTTGAATTTGAATTTTAAAATTTGCTACGTCAGCTACCACATCAAATATATCACATCAGCTGTCACGTAAGGAGAGACAGTTTGGAGGTACAATTTAGAGGTACAAATAGCATTATTCAAACTACAATATCAAATTGTAGGTAGATCTACTACCTGCCAAATGGTTGTGTCCAGGTTTTATGGTATCGCTCTATCATGCTACTAGGAATTTGCCACCATCATGTATGTAGAGTATTGATGTTATGTCCAATGCGGGGTTATAATTTTTTTTTGTCAAATCTTCTACCCATGCCGAGTCCATTCTATGCGATAAGGCTTGTATGAAGTCCTTATATATAATCTTTTATTTCTTTTTTTTTTACTTTCCAAATATTTGTATATATGAACTCGTTATAGATCTATGAAACACGAAAATATATTGAACCTCCCAAGTAGTCCAATGCCACAAAATTACAAAATTATTTATGGAACAACTAGAATTGCTCATGTTAATTTGAAGTCATCATAAGAAATGACAATACATTTCAGTAAGAAACAACAAAGAAGGGTGGCTATTCCACGCCCACCACTTCAATCTCAACATCAATCCAAAAATGAAAAGAAAAGGAAAAAAAAAAAAAAAAATTAACAAACACGTGCCTATGATCAAGGTAAATAATGAACATGACAGGCAAGCACCTCTAGGTCATCGGCCGGTAGCTCCTGGGTGGCCGGGTGCAAGCGTGTTACTGCTGGCAAGGCGGGGGGCTCTGCTTCCCGCTGAACTCGGCTTCGACGTTGAGGCACGTGGAGATCGCGGCGCCGGCACCACCAACGTGCGTGAGGTTGATGTCGTGCAGGGTGACGTTCTGGCACGGCATCCCTTTGCTGCACCGGAGTATCACCGCCTCCGCGGTCTTCGACGTTCCCCTAATGTTCCTGAACTCGATATGGCTAATCTTTACTCGAGACGGAGCCTGCATATATATATATATATGAAACTTGATCAAGTTATGAATGAATGATTCATACATATATATATATATATATATATATATATATATATATATATATGTATATGTATGTACGTACGTACGTTGGAGACGCCGCAGTTGGCGTAGGGGCAGTAGGTTTGGTCGATAATGATCGGGTTGGCTACGTCGTTCATCACGATGTTCTCGAACGTCATGTTGGCCGCGGCGCTAGGTCCCGGCGAGTCCTCCCATGTCTTGATCCTGACGCCGTTCGCCGTTCCTGTCAGGGTGCAGTCGCTGACGGTGAGCCCCCGGACGTCGCCCTCGTCTTTGTATCTCCCTAGGCTCCCAACGCTGCCAAATTCCACCAACAGCAGCAGGAATTTTAAATAGCCAATATATGTATGTTAAAAGAAATCTATATTATATAATGTCGGTCCCTCCATGATCATCTCTCTTTTTTTCCTTCCACCGATTAAATAATATATTTGTTTTTTTTTACATACGGAACTGCTACCGTTGTTTGCGGTTTGTGACCGTAGATGTAACCGCAGGCCACTTGGCGGCTTTCTATTGGCCCCTTGGTCCGAATTTGAAGGGGGTGGAACCCGGTGGTAACAGAGGAGGCCAATGGTCGGCTACCACGTGGCCCTGATGTCATGCCCGCAGTCACAAACCATGGATAGAATATCATTTTCGTTTTACATGCGATTTTTTTTTGTTGAAACTTTGTCCACCTACATGTTTTAGACTCATATATAGACATATAGACCTCAGGTTAAGCTAGGAAGTACATACGTAAGTCCAAATGATATCGGATACACAATATCCAAAATTTGAATTTTTTAGGATACAATACGTTAGGGATACATACTTCTTTTATATAACTAGTAATGTGCACGTGCAAATATACGTAATTAAATATAAATTTATTGTAAAAAAATTATCAAACCTAGGATTTAAATTCAAGCAACCAAGAAAAATACCTCATACCTTAATCACTTAAGTTAGATTATTTAGTTATAAATATCTCATATTAGATAGTTAAATACTTAGTAAATTTTTTTTTTAAATAATTAGTGGAGTACTTAGGTAGTTATTTATTATTGTTTTAAAATTTCATTTAAATGGTTGCGTAATTTTTTAAAATTATTTCGTAACTTTGTCGCATATATATATATATATATATATATATATATATATATATATATATATCAAACTATCGTCCATTCCAATATGCCTTCACACTAGGTAGTCGTGTTTTTTATTTCAAAATAAGTATCAGTATGTATAGAAAACTAGATGATATCTAATCAGAATTACAAAATTAATTAAAATTCAAGATACTAAAAATGCGTATCATTTAGCCGGACATGTATAGCATGCGTGTATCATGTATCTGATACATCCGGATATGGATTAACCGATTTTTAAGTATATTAAAGATTTAATATATAATGTTGATATGTTTTTTCTCTTCTTTGAAAACATTGGTTAACTAACCAACTGAATGGGAGAAGCTATGATCAGTCAAGACTCAAACCTGATACCATGTCCTGGTCCACATGTTATGCTAATGAGCGACACATCCGAATTTCCTTGGCCAACCGAGACGCAGTCGTCGCCGGTGCCGATCGTCGACTTACTTATGCTGACGCCCGAGTTGCGTTCCAAGTGGATCCCATCCGTGTTGGGGCTGTTTGCGGGGGCCGTGATCTTAATGCCAGTGCCCGTGAAATTTGTGCAGCCCAGCACCGCTATATGGAAGAACTTGCTGTTCACCGACGCGATTCCGTCCACGACCGTGTCCGTCGTGTTTATGAACATAATCGACTGAGAGCATGACGACACAAATAATTTGTTACGACACGAAAAATAATTAATCGGAAGTACTGGAAAGAGAGGTACGTAGAAGGTGGGAAAAAAACGTACTGTGGGGAGGACTTTGCATTTCTTCTGAGTAGGGCACTTGTTGAAAGGCCAAGACAAGGCTCCCTGTCCGTCGAAAGTCCCTCCTCCGGTCAGCGTCAGGTTGTCGACGTACGCGAACTCGATCCAGTTCGCCTTCGGATACTTATCCAAGTCTGTGGTGGCCTTCACTGTGCCCTGCATTTTCACTGTCAGGGACCGAACGTTCTTGCATGGCCCATGGAATTGAGTAGGTCCGAGGAGGTACGTGCCGGCGGGCACTACGAGCGTGACCGAACCTGACGACGAACATGCTGCTCGCCACGCCGAGAGGAATGCCTGCTTGAGGAGGAAAAAAAACGAGAGCACGACATTACATTAACTGTGGAGACTACTTAAATTTGATTGAAGCTCATTTATAGCTGCATGGAGGCCTTCATTAATTATGATATGAAGTTTGAAATATGTATATATATTTCCTTTGTCCATAATCGCGAAATTCATCTCAAACGTATATTAGTAAAGATTGGCAAATTCAATGAAGGAAGATTCTCCAGATACAAAGTTTAATTTGTAAGAAAAGAAAATTGAAAATATGACAATTATTGCTTCTAAAATAATTTGTGGAAGAAAAAAAAAAGAGAGTTTATGGTTGAACCTTGCTATCATCAGTCCTCCCATTAGCTCGCACTCCAAACTTCGTAACGTCAATTAACGTTCCTCCCTTTGCTTTTCTCATTGTCACGACATGCCTTCCCTCGACGCTAAAAATATTGCAGTAGCAACCTAGGATGAACAACAAGAAGAACAATGTTCTCAAATCCAATCCCATCTCTCTACTTTCTTTATTGTGGGTTTTTATTTTTGTTTATTATTTTTATTTATTATTTTTATTTATTGAGATGGTTCACATTTGGTTGTGCTATATAGGTGGTGATGTTTAGGTTTAGGAACTGAGAGTTTGTGCGGAGTTCCATAACTATCGTTTATAACTGCCTCTCCTCCACTCCTTATCACCTGAACGCAGAGATAGAACTACCACCCCACTTCTATCCTTAGTTTTTTTTCCTTTTAATAGGACATGCATGTTTGACCTGACTTTGACTTGTCCCCATAAATAGTACGTAAAGAAAAACGAAATGGGCTTATAAATTTGTGGAAACTGAGGGAGGGGGGAAGTCATTCACTTGCAGGACTTGAAGGGCCGACCTAGGTTGGGATAAATTATTGAGGTAGTCGTGCTCACGGTGCATCTTAATTGTTCCCATGTTGATGACAGGAGGATGAATACATGCAGTAGAACAGTCCTCATTATCTCCATGGAATCAAGTAGAGAAATTTTAATATGCATGGTAAGTCAGTTCACTGAATAATTTTTCCAAGTTTGAACACGGTAAGATAATTTGAATCTTATTTATGTAAAAACTTAATTCTACACGGAAATTGCTAGGTCTTAGGTTATGTGCAAACTTCGGCCTAAACTTAATTCTACACGAAAAACTCACAAACAATGTAGAATACATGAAGAATATCGTTTTTGATGAAGTAATTGGTTCGACCGTTGGAGTGGGTGGGGTTCCTAACCTATGTGGAGAATATCCCGGAGAGCGACGAGCGCCATCCATATGTCGGAGAAGCTCGGGGAGTGCATGGATCCTATTTTGGAACATATATGGTAAAAAAATATATGATTGGATTTCCATATTTACTTTGATCATATATTTATGATTAGACCATTCATATAGTACCTTTCCATATAATTGGGCTTCCAATTATGGCAAGCCAATTATGATTGGATTTTCATTAAATATATGATTGATGCATATTGGAAGTTTTCATATATATTGGCCTTCCATGTATGGATTACCAAGGATTTATAAAAGGGTGATGCATGCTAGTTGAAAACATATCTCAAAACAATAGTGCTTTACAATATTTGAGAGAGAGAGAGAGGATTAAGGACTACTGTGAAGGTGAGATTGCTTCGAATAATTTTTCGGCATCTCTTGTTCTTCGGAGTCCGCAATCAAAAAAATTCTTCTTTCAAGTGAGTTGTGGTGATCCGTGTTGGATCGGGAGGAGCTTGTAGAGGGTGTATTCTCTTTATTTCATTAGTAGAGGTTCTTTAGGGTTGGAGTCCGATCGTCCCGTGGTTTTTTCCGCAAGGATTTTTTACGTCAAAAATCTTTGTGTCTGCGATTGTGTTTGGCATTTTTGTTTGTGTACTTTGCTCGGTTCTTTCGCAGGACTTTCTGGTTTGGGGGAACGATTTCCGCGCTTCGTTCCCAACAGAGTGGTATCAGAGCTTTGGGTTCAAAGAAGTGTTAGGAGTTGACAGTCAAACCAGGAAGCAGAGATGGACGCGAAGCCGGTGCGCATGGTGAACCTGAACGGTATCAACTACCATTATTGGCGGAGCAAGATAAAAAATTTGTTGTTCGTCAAGAAGCTGAATCTTCCAGTATTTGCATCTGAGAAGCCCAGTGACAAATCCGATGAGGACTGGAACTTCGAGCATATACATGTGTATGGGTACATGCGGCAGTTCGTTGACGAGAACGTGTACAACCACGTTGCCAATATTTAGCATACGAAGATGTTGTGGAAGAAGCTGGAATCTTTGTACGCGAAAACGACCAGGGTAAACAAATTGTTCATGATCCGGATGATGATGGGTCTACGGTACAAAGATGGTGCATCAATTATGGATCACTTAAGTGAGTTCCAGGACGTGGTGGACCAGCTATCCTCGATGGGAGTCAAGTTCGACGACGAGGTTTAAGGACTTTGGTTGCTATGTACATTGCCAGACTCGTGGGAGACCATATGAGTATCTATGATCGCTTCTGCTCCGGAAGGCGTGGTCAGTCTGGAGTTTGCCAAGAGCAGGGTACTGAATAAAGAGATACGGAGACGTTCTCAGGGCACTTCATCCACATCCCATCACTCAGACGCACTAGTCTCAGAGAGCCGTGGAAGGGGCAAAAATAGGGGTCCAGCTGATGGCAGAGACAAGAGCAGAGGAAAGTCCAAGGGTCGGTATGTGGACTCGGAGTGTTACCATTGTGGCAAGAAGGGTCACATCAAGCAGAACTATTTTGCTTGGAAGAGAGAGAAGAATGACGACAAGGGGAAGCAAGAAGAGAACACTACAGCGACGGCCTCGATATATGAAGGCGATGTGATCATCGTAGGTGATAAAGTTATCACAAACCTCACCTGCGATAACAATTCTTGGTTGGTAGACTCAGGGGCTTCAGCACACGTATCTCATAACATGACACTATTTGTCACTTACACGACAGACGACTGTGGAGTGTTGAAGATGGGCAATGGAGATGTGTCGAAGGCGGTTGCCATTAGAGATGTACATTTGAGGACGAAGACGGGTGCAGTTCTTGCTCTCAAAGATGTTTGTCATGTACCTGATATCCGTTTCAACCTGGTGTCGGTTGGAAGGTTGGATGACGAGGAATTCTTCAGTCTCTTCGGGAATAGTCAGTGGAAGATTTCCAGAGGTTCGATGGTGATTGCCAGAGGAAGCAAGAAGTCCAGTCTCTAGTATATGGAGGGAGCGCACAGGGGGCACAGGAGGTGAACGCAGTCAGTGATGTGTCTACCGAGTTGTGGCACAGGCGGCTCGGCCATATCAGCGAGAAGGGGATGAGCTATTTGGTGAACAGGAAGGTGATTCCAGGGCTCAAGTATACAAAGTTGGAGAAATGCACGCATTGCTTAGTTGGGAAGCAAAATAGAATGTCTTTCCAAAGTCACCCATGTTCAAGGAAGGCGGCGTTGCTCGAGTTGATTCACTCGGATGTATGCGGTCCTATGAAGGTAAAATCTATTGGTGGTGCTTCTTACATTGTAACTTTTATTGATGACCGTTCCATGAAGGTTTGGTCTATGCCTTAAAGACCAAGGATCAGGTGCTGCCTACTTTCAAAGAGTTTCAGGCCTCTGTTAAAAGAGAGACGGACAAGAAGTTATTGTGTGTTCGGTCCGACAACGGCGGCAAATACATTGGTCCCTTTGATGCGTATTGCAGATAGCAAGGGATACGACACCAGAAGACTCCGTCCAAGACACCTCAGCTCAATGGCGTAGCGGAGCGCATGAACAGGACACTGATAGAGAGGGTGCAGTATTTGCTGTCAGAAGCAAATTTGCCCGACAGTTATTGGGGTGAGGCTCTTCTCACAGCTGCTTATGTTATTAATTTATCTCCTAGTGCTCCTTTGCAGAATGATGTTCCTGACAAAGTATTGTACGATAAAGAGCCGTCATACAATCACCTGCGAGTGTTTGGTTGTAAGGCCTTCGTGCATGTACCGAAGGACGAGAGGTCCAAACTTGAGCCAAAAATGAGGCGATACATCTTTGTCGGCTACGGTCGGAATGAGTTTGGCTATAGACTCTACGACCAAGTGGGAAGAAAGCTCTACAGAAGCAAGGACATGGTATTCGTCGAGGATCAGACCATGACCAACACTCAGGATTCCGAGATACCTTCTGAGGCTGAGGAATTGCCTGAGTTAGAGTCATTTCACTTCGATTAGTTTCCAGAGAATATCGCAGAAGATCCAGTTATGGGGGAGCCAGTGCATAGAGTTGCTCCCAACCTTGATCATCAGCCTGTTGATGGTGGTCAGGATGTCCCTCAGGAGGATAAGAATGCAGGGAATGCAGTTCCTGAAGGGGAGGAGACTGTTGGTATACAGCCAGCACTAGTGGCTCCACTGAGAAGGAGTGACAGAGATCGTCGACCATCTACGAGATACTCACCGGGTGAGTATGTGCTACTGACTGACGGGGGAGAGCCTGAAAGCTTTACAGAGGCTATGGAAGACGACACACAACCAGGAGTGGATGCAGGCTATGCAGGAGGAGATGAGTTCCTTACACGCCAATTTCACTTATGAGCCGGTGCGGTTGCCAAAGGGAAAGAAGACTTTGAAGAATCGATGGGTGTTTAGAGTGAAGCAGACGGATGATGCTACTCGCCCTCGATACAAAGCGAGGCTGGTAGTTAAAGGCTACGGTCAGCGGAAAGGCGTGGATTATGATGAGATCTTTTCGCCAGTTGTCAAGAAGTCATCTATTCGGGTGGTGCTAGCATTGGCAGCCAGTTTTGACATGGAGGTCGATCGGGTGGACGTGAAGACGGCATTCCTCCACGGTGATCTTGAGGAGGAGTTATACATGGAGCAGCCAGAGGGATTCTGTGAGAAGGGTAAGTCACATTTGGTCTGCCGGTTGAAGAAGAGCTTGTATGGTCTGAAGCAGGCTCCGAGGCAGTGGTACAGAAAATTCGAGTCGTTTATGGGGGAGTATGGTTATGCACGGACGATGTCGGACCATTGTATATTTGTGAGGTACTTTGCCAAGGATGATTTCATTATTTTATTGCTCTATGTTGATGACATGCTATTAGTGGGTCGAAATGCCACTAGGATAGCGGAGTTAAAACGCCAACTGGGGGTAGCCTTCTCTATGAAGGATTTGGGTGCAGCAAAGACTATTCTTGGGATGGAAATCAGTCGAGAGAGAGTCCAAGCTACTACACTTGTCCCAAAAGAAGTATATTTATCGGATACTTTAGCATTTCGGGATGGACGAGTCGAAGAAAGTGAGTTGCCCCCTTGCGGCTCACTTTAAGTTCACTGGGGAGCAGTGTCCATCTACCGAGAACGTAAAAGAAGATATGGAGCGGGTTCCATATGCCTCAGCTGTGGGAAGCCTTATGTATGCTATGGTGTGTACGAGGCCAGATATCAATCATGCAGTTGGCACAATTAGCAGGTACCTTTCGAATCCTGGAAGGGTACATTAGAGTGCGGTCAAGTGGATTCTACGATACCTTCAGGGCACTGCTGATTGGAAGCTTTCTTTTGGTGGTGATGAGCCGAAGCTGGTTGGGTATATAGACGTTGATATGGCTGGAGTTGTAGACACGAGGCGATCGACTTCGGGTTATGTGATATTGTTTGCTGGAGGAGCGGTATCGTGGCAGTCACGGTTGCAGAAGTGTGTTGCCTTGTCGACGACAGAGGCAGAGTACATTACGGCGATGGAGGCTTGCAAGGAGTTATTGTGGATGAAAAAACTATTGCAGGAAATAGGGCTGAAGCAAGAGCTGTATACTTTGCTTTGCGACAGTCAGAGTGCTATTCACCTTGTGAAGAATCAGACCTTTCATAGCCGGTCCAAGCACATCGAGACTCGGTATCATTGGATACGAGATGTGGTTGAGAAGAAGGACGCGATACTTGATAAGGTCCATACTGATGACAATGGAGCGGACATGCTCACGAAGGTTCTACCAAGGGAGAAGTTTGAGTACTGCAGGCGGATCATCTGGATAACGAGTTCCTCCACCAAGTTGTGAAGGGGGAGATTTGTTGGAGTGGGTGGGGTTCCCAACCTATGTGGAGAATATCCCGGAGAGCGACGAGCGCCATCCATATGTCGGAGAAGCTCGGGGAGTGCATGGATCCTATTTTGGAACATATATGGTAAGGAAATATATGATTGGATTTCTATATTTACTTTGATCATATATTTATGATTGGACCCTTCATATGGTAGCTTTCCATATAATTGGGCTTCCAATTATGGCAAGCCAATTATGATTGGATTTTCATTAAATATATGATTGATGCATATTGGAAGTTTCCATATATATTGGCCTTCCATGTATGGATTACCAAGGGCTTATAAAAGGGTGATGCATGCTAGTTGAAAACATATCTCAAAACAATAGTGCTTTACAATCTTTGAGAGAGAGAGAGGATTAAGGACTATTGTGAATGAGAGATCGCTTCGAATAATTTTTCGGCATCTCTTGTTCTTCGGAGTCCGCAATCAAAAAATTTCTTCTTTCAAGTGAGTTGTGGTGATCCATGTTGGATCGGAAGGAGCTTGTAGATGGTGTATTCTCTTTATTCCATTAGTGGAGGTTCTTCAGGGTTGGACTCTGATCGTCCCGTGGTTTTCCCGCAAGGGTTTTCCATGTCAAAAATCTTTGTGTCTGCGATTGTGTTTGGCATTTTTGTTTGTGTGCTTTTGCTCAGTTCTCTCGCAGAACTTTCTGGTTTGGGGGAACGATTTTCGCGCTTCGTTCCCAACATCGACAAATTTTGACAATTGTGTTGCACCCAAAGAAACTAAGGTTCTCATTCAATCCTTGAATTTTCCAAAAAAAACCCTGAAATTTACAACTACAGTACACGGACTGCCAGGATCCGACTATTTTTAATTAGGACTATTAGGATCCTGACAGTCCTAACAAAAATTAAGACAGTTAAGATCCTGGTAGTCCTAGGACATAGAGCCTTTGGTGTAGGATTTTTTTTTTCTGGCCTTTCCTTCTATACTTACTTTTTTTTCAAGGTGCAGAATATTTCTTCAACAATTATGCTCGTCCCCATCAACGTTGATTTAAGACATCTATTTAAGACGGACATTGTATTTAACTCCCGTGAAGAAGTACAAAAATGGTATCAACAAGTTGGAAAACAACATAACATGGTCATCGTTGTTCCAAGACCGATTAATTAACGACTTGGAAAAAATGGTTAGAGTAGATATGAGAGATATGGTGTGTTCATGTTGTTGGAATCCAGTTTGGATTTGGTAATAACATACTTGTGGAATCCAAATCTAATTAAATATTTGATTTGATTTGGATGTCCATAATTGGTGTTGTGCTATTTTAGATATAATAGGATTCTTATTTTAGAAAATCCTATTATGATCTAAAATAGGATAATTGATGGGCTATTTTAGGTGTAATAGGATTCTTGTTTGAGGGCTTCCTAATTAAGAAGTCATATTATGACCTAAAATAGGATTTTCTCATCATATATATATATATATATATATATATATATATATATATATATATATATATATATATATATAGGGTGAGGGTGGAGGCACAAAGAATAAGCACAAAGCACAAAAGTAGAGATTCGGGGTGCTTGTCCACAAGAAAATCTAAGAGAAAGTCCGTACTTTGCTCTTAGGACTTCGTCATCTAAGACAGAAGGAAGAAGATCTAATCGAGTAGTCGTCAACTTCGGTTAGGGAGATTGCTACGAGTTTATGAGTAATCTCAATTGTAATCTTCTGTTTTTCTTTTTGAGAGTGATGAGGGGGTTGAACCTATTAGGGCAAAGGGTTCAATGTGAGTTCTGTCAATCTTGTAATTTCATCTAAGTTATTAAAGGTTGGGATTTGTCCAGGTGATGTACGTCACCGCCATATACTTGTCTTCATCTTGTGCTTGGTGTCCGTTAGACGGGAGTTGGTTTTGGTTAGGTAGGTTGGCAAATACTTCTGCACGCGTCCAACAATTGGTATCAGAGCTTTAGAGGTTCTGGTAACCATGTCTACGGAGTAGATGAACACTCGTATGATCACCCTCACAGGTGAAAACTAAGCGATTTAGAAGTCAAGGTTGGAGGATCTACTCTGGTGCAAGAACTTGCATGATCTGTTGGAGGACGACAACGCAAAGCCAACGGACAAAGCTGCTGAAGACTAGAAACAACAGGATCGGAAAGCCGTTGGATTCATCCGCCAATGGTTGGATGATTCGGTGTTTTACTATGTGTCCATGGAGAGTTCGGCAAAAGTATCACCACCACATTCTAGAATAAGAATATTTTGGTAATTGGTAAAAAAATTGATTATTTTTATATTATTTAATTAATGTGTTGTGCTAGTGTCATTAATTATTGAAACCTTAGAACTGCATTGATCAGATGTTAGACATGACCAAGAAAACCTAGTTAGTGAGATTAGACAAGTATAGATTCATACCTAATTAATTAGTTAGACTCTAATCTAGTTAGAAATCACTTAGAATCTATTGGTAAGTTAAAAACACTAAGTTAGTTTGGGCCTTTCCTTTAAAGGGCTTTACATGATAATTAGGAAGGCCCTTAAGCATTGAACCTAAACCAAACCCTAGCAAACACCCTATGGCCAGCGACAAGGAGCTCCCCCTTCCAATTAATTGTCACAACCCGCACTCGGATATACGGGTACGAATACGTGAGCCATGCCCAGCCTATGCCGCAGTATCGACGGTAGAGCGCTGTCAAGTACCCGATACTAACTACAACATCTAAAAGATCCATCACTATAAAGGTACTCATATCACATCACAAATGCTAAGGAAGATAAGACAAGAAAGATAACATATCACTAGAACAACTAGAATCTACAAAAGTATCATATGAGACAAAAATAAAACAGAAAAAAAAAAACAATAACAAAACTAAAATAACTACCATACCTAGAACTCCTGGGAGACAACTTACGGTGAAAGAATATCGAGATCTGCCTCAGCTAGCATCATCCTGTAGTCCAATAATGAGGGCATAACAACTCCTAAAAATATTATCAACGTATCTAGTCAGGATGGGAACGAGTACATAAACTAACAGCAATTTCATGTGAATTAACAAATTCTATAAGAGAATTATAATAAAATACAAGATAAAATATCAAGACTGGAATATAAACATGATATGTAAAACTGGATATCATGTCAGGGTATGAAATACAGGAATGTAGAATAGTACAGGAGTATCTGATGTATAATGTAAACATAAAACGGTACCTTACGATATTAGAGCATTTTGTGATCGGCTTAGGAACTTGCACAAGAATATGGCCTGGCTAGTCAAACGTGAGATGTATCACTAACACTTGGCTAATCATACATGGGTTGTATGATTTGTTAGGGTTATATACTAAAAGTATCACTTTTGTAGTAATCTTATTTCCTTTAATTTTGAATGAGAATCATATGGACAAATGTTTGCATATTGTATTTGTTGTAAGTGTTAATGCAAATGTCTAATATTCTATATTGTAGATAATATGGTGTGTGGTGTCACACAGAAGATCATATTATCAGTTCCCTATGGAGTATATAAATAGTTCACAACCTAGATGGACTTGGACAATCTATTGGGTGTAATATGGTATTAGTCTATCTTGACTATAGGTTTACACTAGTACACTTTGTGTGTATTGAACAGGACCACTTGAGGTTGTTTTCTTTGTACTGACTACATAAGAGAACAAACACCTCTGTTATTATGGATGCTTGTGCTCTTAATCCGGATATAATAACAGACATGTATATGCAGTGTGCATTACTTTGACTCATGAAAGAGTAAGATTCATTATGGATCAACAACCTCTATGAATTGGGTAATAACGTTGTATGTATGATGGGCTGTTGATTATAAATGGAATCCATGTCCCGATACATCGGGTTGATGATGTCCCCTTAAGGAGCTCATAAGAATTGTCATGTAAACCCTGCAGGTGGATTATATCCGACATGACAAATATAGTTGAGCGGTACTACTTAAGGATAAAAGATATCGAATCAATATAGTTATCAGTAATTTAATTTGATTGACGGACATACGATATCTTAACATGGGGAGCCAAACGAGCATATAATAAAAGGAGCCCACAAACATAATTTGGGATTAGGGAGGTAGTGCAACAATAGCTCATTAGTGGACCGAGCTATTGTTGATGGGCCTGGATTGTGTGTTCGGGCTGAACACGGGATATCCAGATCCGTTAGGAGGCCTAACCCTAATTTCTCCTCATGGTCTCTGCCGTAGCCTATATATATATATATATATATATATATATATATATATATATATATATATATATATATCCTCTATTCTCTGGCCGCCATATGACTGATCATAAAATCTGAAGCTTTCTCTAAACTCGTGATTCACGTAAGGAGAGAAAGAGAGGGCTGTCAAGGAGAAGAAAAGGTTGGGAGATCGTCGCCCACACGACATCCAACTCGAGGAAAAAATACGTGCAGAAGATATTGGGGTCGTCCACTCGAGATTGTCAGGAATTACTTGTCTTCTTTCCGCCGCAGGTATAATTCGTGAACCCTAGTTTCTGCCTATGAAGGGTTAGAACACGTATTAAATCTGTTTAACTTTCTATCGATCAATACGCACAGCAAAGTTAGGGTCCTGGGAATCCCCAGTTCCATCATGATTAACACTCACATGAAACATGATTTGTGGGGTATGATCACATAACCTCTAATAACTCCCCATCCCCGAGTAGTATAATGGATTCGGACATGTCACGTCATGATGCGAGATTCTCTAAGAGGGTAGCAAATCTCCTTAGGAAATTGACGTCTATACAAGTACACGAAAACAAGATCGAATAATGTACTAATGTACCACGGTAACCCAGGAATGACTTCTCATGACAGGATCCGACGTATACTAGTCTGTGTACCATCGTGTCAGGAATCAAGTAAAATACTACAACTGAATCGGATATAGCAGATATCAAGACAATGAAAACTATCAGAGAATATACTCGCCTGCTGTCCTGAGTAATAAGTAAGGGTCTATGCCTGAACCGACGTCACAAATACCTAATATGAATATACAGAGTTACTTAGTGTTCTATATTGTATATATATATATATATATATATATATATATATATATATATATATATATATATATATATATATATATATATATATATTAATTCTATCCTTATAGGCCTATTCTAGTTAAACTTAGTCAAACTAAGTCAAATTGGGTAAAAGATTGACTTACAGTTGACTTTTGCCAACTGGTCAACTCCTAGTCCATTCTAGGTTAATCTAGGTCAAAGCTAGCCTCTATAATCATCCATCAATTAATCAATTTCAGTGATATGAAATTACTGGAATCGACGGATCTCAAAATACGAACCAAAAAGAAAAGGATTATAACAAATGGTGATAGATAGGAGAAAAGTCTACAGATGTTGTCAGATGATGAAACAAACATCACCAACGTGTCTAGAATGGTCAAAATAGCTAGAATAGTCCACCCATAAGTCCAATTTGGATACAGGGGCAAAAAGGTAATTTTAGATCAAAACGGTGTCCGTGTCGGATCCACTTTGCAAAACGTGCTAGGATAAAAGTCCTAAAAACCTAGCAAAATATATGTCCACGAATCCAGAATGACGATACAAACTCA
This sequence comes from Iris pallida, assembly GCA_029216955.1. NCBI lineage: Eukaryota > Viridiplantae > Streptophyta > Magnoliopsida > Asparagales > Iridaceae > Iris > Iris pallida. The sequence continues at coordinate 625,070 of JANAVB010018998.1, read as the reverse complement.
ACTGTATATCCGGAATTGAATTTCGATGACCCGATCTCAAATTGGTCCGTTAACCCGGATATTGGAATCCGATTTGCACAAAAATGCATGCCGAAACCAAAGTCCACTAAATCTAGCAAAGTATATTTCAACGAGTCCAGAATGACGATACAAACTCAACGGTATATCCGGAATTGAATTTCGATGAGCCGATCTCAAAATGGCCCGTTGACTCGGACTGTGGGGCCCGTCTTGCACCGAAATGCGTACCGGGGGCCACGTCTTCCAAATCAAGTAAAATTTATGAGAATTCATGCCAGAACGATGCCACGAGTCTATTAGTGTTGTCAGAAATTGAATCTGGAGTCCCGGGTTCAACATTAGAATTTTATAAGTTGGAAATTACGAATTCGGATGGCCAACTTCGGCGTCAAATTCAACCAACTAAACAAGCTCACAATAAAATAAAACTTAAGGGACAAGAAGAGGGTTATATCAGCTGTGCATAGGAACCAGTGGCACGCCAAACGGAGCTGAAATGGCAGAGATATGAGTCCACGAAGTTGGCTCCACAAAACTGTCCAAAAATAACACAATTTAAAGGATCAACTTGGTGGCCGATTTTGACATATCAAACGACAGAATTAACGGTTAAAACATGACAATGCTGAAGGGGTATATACCGAGATTGAGACGGAAAAAATGGTTCGACGATCCAACGGTCAGATTTTTCGAAAAATGTGCGCAAAGTCGTTGTCCCGAGAACGAATTCTGGATTCGAATCCGAGCGCGTCATGACAGGATCCCGTGCCAAACGCACGAATCGCCCATTTCTTACGCCGGGGGTGAAGGTGCGTTCCACGGAGGGGTCGACGGAGGCCTCCTGGCCACCGCTGGTGCCAGAGTACGGTGGCTGCTGCCGCCGGAGCTGTTGCTCAGCCGCTGCTGCTGATGCTAATGTCGCGGCCTCTGCTGCCGCTACTGTACAGCTGCTACTGCTATGACTGCCACTGTAGCTGCTATGCTGCTTGCTGCGGCAACTGCTACGGTTGTGCCGTACGCCGGCGCACCGCTGGCCGCAGCCCGCCGAGGGGAGGAGGAGGAGAAGAAGAAGAAATGGTAATGGTGTTGGAGATGATGAAGAAGAGGAAGAAGAGACATAGTAGTTAAAAAGAAGAGAAGGGGGTTGGCTGTCGGCCCAAAAAGGGGAGGGGTGTGTGGCTGTGAGTTGATGGGAGAGGGTGTGTGAGTGGGTAAGGAGGGAGAAAGAGTGATATATATATATATATAAGGGGGTTGGCTGTCGGCCAAAAAAGGGGAGGGGTGTGTGGCTATGAGGTGATGGGAGAGGGTGTGTGAGTGGGTAAGGAGAGAGAAAGAGTGATATATATTGTTTACAAAAATAAAAGTTTTATTACAAACTTAGAAAAGAGTACAAGAGTACGATGAATTCTAGGGAAGTACAACAGTAGGAATCTGATCAGAAGACGATCGCTTTATCCCTTGGACAATGTGAGCTTGAAGACTAGAGCCTCTAGAGAATGCAGCAGTACTTTTGCAAGAGTACTTGATCTCTGTGATGCTTTAACAATGATTGGAAACTCTATTTATAGAGTTCTAGAAATAACTGTTTTGGCAGTTATTCTGATGTGCACGAGGCTAGACTGCGCCACTTTGGGTTGTGTCATCCTTATGTTGCGCCAACTTCCATTCAGTTACACAATCGTGTACTAACTATATTTAGATGCGTGGCATCATGTAATTGAGATGCACATGGTCGTGTACAGAATAGTGGACACATTTTGAGAGATTAGTGGCATGTGCGCCACGTTATCATGCTTTAGAATGTAAGTTGTCTCAACTTTATCAGGTTACGCGAGCTTCAGTCAACAAGTCAAACTGCGCCTGATTGGGTTGCGCCTAAACACAACTCAGTGCATAGGCACGTGGCAGCTTTTGAAAGGTATGAGAAGAATTTATTCAGATTGTGCCTAGGCGCAACTTGCAGGATATGCAGGACAGCTGTCAATTAAATCTTCTCGAGTGGCACGCTTTGAGGGATTCGAAGAGATTTTCTTCATTTATCGTGCTATCAGCTGTCAGTGCTATCAGGCAATGATGGCAATTAATGTCAGACGCCACGTAGGCTTGGATGCAATGTGATTTGGGGCACAGTCTGCTGTCAGGCACAACCTAATCAGTGGCACATTTTGATCCTTTAAGCTTCAAAATAATGGCGCAATTTGATTTTTGGGGCGCAACTTGATTGCTGGATAGTAAAAACATGGCACAACTTAATTTTTAGGCTCTACAAGACCCCCTTCAAAGTTTTCGAATTTTGTATTTTTACAAAACTTCAAAATACTTTGAATCATGACAATGACTGAGTCAAGTTGCGCCTATCTCGCACAATATGTTGCAAACCGTTACGATTTTCTATGCGCAACTTAAGGTGACTGTTAGGATTCTGTCTGCTAGGCTATAAATAACCCTCGATTAGCCGATTGTAACTCTTTACATTTACTTCAAATCTTCTTTGAATCTTTGCGACCTTCTTCTCCGACTATTCTCTCGACGACATGGCCCCCAAGAAGACCGCTACCAACAAAGGGAAGGGCATCGCAGCCGCATCAACTCATGCTCCGTCGACTCGCGCGCCTCAGTATGCGCCACCCTCTGCTCGACGAGAGACAGCCAACTCAGCCATGGAAGGTGATTAAGGACGAACAAATTCGACCTATGGACGATGATTTCATCTCTAATTGACTTGTGCCCCTCTTTTTAGAGTGTGGCGCATCATAAACTTTACGCCACCTCTTCTTTGGGTGTGGTTGCTTTTTTATGAATACTATTCGTTCTTACGAACCGTGTTGCGCATGCTGTTGCGCAACTTAGTTTTTTACGCAATCAAAAATATTGCATAACTAAGTTGAGACGCAATTCAGTGTGTGGCGCAACCTGAGATGTTGTGCAACTTAAGTTTCGCGCAACACAGTATATGGCGCAACTCAGGTTGTCGCGCAACTCAGGTTGTCGCACAACTCAGAATGTTGCACAACTTAATTGTTGGCACAACCTAGGATGTTGCGCAACTCAGAATGTCGCGCAACTCAGGATATTGCGCAACTTATTGGTTTGCGCAATCTAGGATGTTTGTGCAACTTAATAGTTTATACAACTTTTTTTTGCTTTTTATAAAGTTGCACACTCTTGTTGCTTCTAATTTTTGTTCATGTATTTCTTTGCAGTTGATCTTACGAAAGACCCAAATGCTGAAAGATTTGCTTCAGCATTTAATGTCCCGGAGTACAAGGAGAATTTGTCTCATGTCACATTCTTACAGTATGACGGTCCTGAAGCACGAAGAACCCTCCTCATTGCCCAAAAGAACCAAACTTTGTTGAACTTAATGAACGGAGAACCTCTTGAAAGTTTGGATACTGTGGTCCACAAGAAACCTACAATTCTTTTTGGGGATGCCATCAAGAAAACCTCCCAGCCTAAGACCATAAAGGAGCAGAGAATTTTCACAAAGGAGGATAAAGTCATATAACTCACGGAAATATCAAGGTCTATGACATTATCCCAATATGCTTTTGCCAGCTATCCCAGAAGAATGTCATGGGATCTTACTCCCATTCAGCAGGCGAGGGTCGACAAAATCTTTTACAGACTGGGTCCGAAGAACGGGGACCTCTTTATAGTACCTCTAAAAAGTACAGTACACATTTAAGAGGTTTGAAGCCGAGTTGCATCCCTCCCGAGGATTCCTCCCCGCTCCTTCCGGTCAGAATACCCATTTTTGCAAATACTTTTGCAAAAGTTGAAGGAAGATATCTAGACCGCGGTATGCGTATGACAGGTCTGGTTAACCCAGAGTTGAAACGCTAGAGCAGTTTGTCTATTTGGATTTTGGATCAATTCAAGGACAAGCTCCTCGATTTGGGTCTCTACAATGCCATCTGGACTACAGTATATGGCATTCGCCCGAACGCACATATGTTTTTAGCTCTAGTAGAGAGGTACAATGAAAGCACCGGGACTTTCATGACTCCCCATGGAGAAATAGGATTTGCTCTTCATGAGATGGAATATCTCTCTCACCTACCAATGGGTGATAATCCATACGAAGAGTATGTGCCCATAAATGACGAACTGGATGCTACGGCAGAGGAGAACCCTGAAATGATCGTCGTCTTCCAAGAGTTACTGTGCCACTATAAGATCTGCTCGCTCTACTACAAAAGTGCCACTGCAGGTTCTTGTTACACCACCAAGTGGATGTTATATCTCTTCTTGGGTCATGTACAGGAAGATAAGCCACTCGAAAATCAAACTTGTGCTCCTCGTTTCTTTGAACCCTTCAATCAAAGCGGCATGTAATCTCTGATGAAGCAACATGAACATGGAGATGTTACGCTGGATGAGGACTTGCATCCGTTCAAGGCTGGCGACACTCTCCAGAGTTACCTTAGACAGGGTTACAGACCTATGTCTGAAGAGGCCCAGCTAGCAGATTTTTTATCTTTATGGCTACGACGCTTTATAGTCCCAGGAGCCAGTGCAGTCGACAGATTCCATCGGGGCGTCTTGTTTACTGCAGCACGTCTTGTCTTTGGATACAAGATGGATCTCTTATCAGCCATGACTTGCCGCTTGAACGCATAATTTCGTTCTTTTGTACAAACCATACTGAATGACAAAGCGGCGAGGTAAGATTTTTCTCGTACCGAGATGCCATACACCTATCTATTCGGATGGCTATTGCTTCACCATCCCTGTTTGATGAACCCTGATATGGGAACTGTTGATGGAGACTTCATCAGACGCTTTTCCAACGCTCAGTGGCAATATACTGCCCTTTCAGAGTGTAGACTTGCCTTGAACCGTAGATCAGGATGGAGTTTTCAATGTGTTGGACCTCCTCATGGGTATGAAGCTATGCCTCCAAAGATGATGGATTTGACTGCAGAATCACACCGTCTAAGTCCACCCATCTTTTCGTAGCTGAAGGCGATCCGTCCCTCTCATCTGGTCTACAGATTCGAAGAAGAGTGCTACTTGGAACCGTACTTGCCAAGTCGATTTGCACGGCAGTTCGGATATGATCAGCTTCATGTGGGTAACGCCACCACTTGCCTACATGCCAAGGGTTACCTCATCGATAGAGCTAGGGCCTGGAGCTATTACAATGTCTGGGGTACAAAAGCTATATTTTCCATGCCCTACGATCTTCCACAAGGCCCGCGTATGTTATATACATACGCAAACTTCTATACTTCAGCAAACACATTTGCTAAAAACTTCCATCATGCATACAGCTTCGCAACTGAAAAGAGATCTAAATAAGGAAAACACACTCTTCACTCTTTCCGGGATGCAGAAGACAAAGATCCTGCAGATTTGCCATATGATGCATCAATTTAATGAACTATGTTGATCAAGTTCAAGATTCTCTGGACGTATCCATAAAGGTGTGAAAAGAGAAATCCCCTGTTAAGGGTTGACTTTCGGGCCCTGTTCAGAGAGAAGTTCTTTTCTCCCACAGACAAGATCGACCTAGTGCGGCAGTTTCAGAACCTGCAGCAGGGCGGTATGACTGTGGAGGAGTATGCGGCAGAGTTCGGCCGACTGAGCCGATACGCCGAGTACATGGTGAGCGACCCGGTGATCCGAGCATAGCGCTTCCGGAAGGGATTGACATGGGATATCAAGATCATGATCCCTTCCTTCTATGCGACATATGTAGAGGTTTATGCAGAGGCTCGAAAGGTGGAGAGAGTGGGGCTTGAAGCCGAAGAGGGATCGTGATTTGTTTTCGGGGGCCAGTAGCAGTGCAGGGACTGCTAAGCGCCCTCAGCTTCAGCATCAGTCGTTCCAACATCATCAGCAGCAGGTGCAGGCCAGAGCACCTGTCCAGAGGGTTCAACAGCGTCCGGGGCAGGACGATCCACCGTGCCACTTTTGCAAGAAGCCCGGTCACCTCTTTGAGTTCTGCAGGAGGAGGCTGGGTTTGTGTCTCTTTTGTGGTGCCGCTGGGCATCAGATGCGGGAGTGTCCCAAGAACCCCCGTGTTACTGGAGCAGCTCAGAGGGCACCTGTTCAGAGGGCACCAGCTAGTGTGTCGGTAATTCAGCAGCGGGGTCCACTTCCGACCCAGCAGCAGCAGTTTGTTCAGCACCGCCAGCAGAGGGGTAGTCAGGGTAGAGCCTTTGCTCTTGCAGGCGAGGAGATGGAGCCTATTGCGAATGTTGTCGCAGGTTCTATTCTGCTCGATTCTTTTCCAGCTTTGGCCTTATTTGATTCTGGTGCTACGCACAGTTTTGTGTCTGTTTCTTTTGCTCTTAGGCACAATATTATTGCTGAGTATCTTGGTAGGACTTGCAAGATTATGACTGGAAATGGCATCAACCTAGTTAATAATGTTTGCAAGGGGCGGAGAGTTTCTTTGAGAGGCCGGGAGCTGAGTGCGTGTTTACTCGTAATGCCACTTCCGATTTACGATATGGTACTCGGTATGGACTGGTTGAGCATGCACCATGCTAGCATCGACTGCAGAGGGGGCATGATTCTGTTTAGGCCGCCAGGAGATCCAGAGTATGAGTTCACCAGGGGTGCAGCGGAGCAGGAAGATGGATTCTGCGGAGCGTTGTTGGCGGGGCCGGTATTGCCACATCCACTCATTGCTGAGTTCTTGGATGTATTTCCTGAGGAGCTGCCCGGGATGCCGCCAGATCGTGATATTGAGTTTTCTATAGATCTAGTGCCGGGCGCTGAGCCTATCTCCCAGCACATCTATAGAATCAACAACAGTGAGTTAGCGAAGCTGAAGAGACAGGTCGACGAGCTGGAGGACAAGGGCTTTATTCGATCTAGTTCTTCACTTTAGGGTGCGCCAGTTCTTTTCGTCCCCAAGAAGGATGGTATGGTACGTCTGTGCATTGATTACAGGGCGCTCAATAACCTTACCATCAAGAACAAGTATCCTTTGCCAAGGATTGATGACTTGTTCGACCAGTTGAGCGGGACGAGGGTGTTCTCGAAGATCGACTTGCGTACCGGGTACCATCAGCTAAAGGTGAAGCAGGATGACATTCCGAAGACTGCCTTTCGGACTCGCTATGGCCAGTATGAGTATACCGTCATGCCGTTTGGGTTGACCAACGCCCCGGCGGTATTCATGAACTTGATGAACAAGGTATTTCATCAGTACCTTGACAAGTTCGTGGTGGTCTTCATTGATGACATTCTCATCTATTCGAAGACACCAGTGGAGCACGAGGAGCACCTGAGGATTGTGTTGGCACTCTCAGGAGGGAGCAGCTGTATGGGAACCTGTCCAAGTACGAGTTCTTCTTGGATCGCGTGGAGTTCCTAGGCCATGTTGTCTCTGGCGAGGGGATTTCAGTGGATCCGGAGAAGATTTCTGCGGTGGAGTCCTGGTCTACGCCAAGCTCAGTAGCAGAGGTTCGGAGTTTTCTGGGTCTGACAGGTTACTACCGGAGGTTCGTACAGGACTTTTCCAGGATTGCCCAGCCGATGACCCGCCTTACCAGGAAGGACGAGGAGTTTGTTTGGTCCGAGGAGTGCC
>JANAVB010018998.1:337500-612500 GCA_029216955.1 Iris pallida | reverse complement strand
CATTACTTCCTAAACATAGTATTGATACGTCTTGTTCTCTATAGGTCCTCGAGACACTGCAGTGGATCCGGTTGACATATTTTATCATCTTACAGGCGAGTACATTCTCTGATAACTTATTCCCAATTTATGATAACTGTTATGATTCATGTACTTAGTGTAGATATGCTCATTCCTGACATATGGTTCTCACGGATTGGTATTCTTGGATTCCGACGAGAGATGTTTCTTTTTCTTAGGTTGGGATGTATTGTGCAAGCTCCCTTGTAGCTCTTGCTCAATATATGATCACTGATTCTAGAGAAGGTTCGCTACCTTCTCATTAGAATCCTGTACAGTGACGTGTCCTGTTTGGATCCATTCTACCCGTTGGGGTAGGGAGAGTAGTAGCGTATGCCTGTGAACAGATCCATCCCGTATTTTCGAACAGTGTGAGTCATATACCGCACATATGACTTGCTAGGCCAGTTCTTGACAGGTATCCAAGTCGATCACAAGTTGAAACTACTACTCACACACATTGGACATATGGCTTACCTTGATTGTGTACATACCATGATTCAGTTCTACTTTCTTGTTCTAGCTCAAGCTCTACAGCTTACCATACCATGATATATTTATGTACACTCCATGATTTTATTGTATATGCTCTATTTACAGTCTTATAGCTTTTATTCTATCTTGAGATCTGTCATGAGATATATGTACTCGTTCCATCCTGACTAGATATATTGACAAAATATTACAGATGCAGATGAGGGGGATTGCAGTACCTACTACGGTCCGGATGACGTAGTAGGCTTAGACGTGGTCCCGCAGGGCTTAGCTCCGCCTGACGAGACTTTACCTATTGCTTAGTTAGAGTAGGTCTTTTGTACTGGACCTTGTATCTAGTTACTTTTGAGACTGTATTACATTTGGATTGTATTAGAGACTGGACTTGTATATTATTTGTGTTTGGACTTGACAGGTTATATTTTATCGTCTTGTTGTCTTTATCTTTCAGTCTTTACTTTATCATCTTAGAGTTGTGATTGAGCACTTATATATATTCATTGCTTGTCCTCCGTTCGGAGTTGACCATATTCTCGACAGGTTTTTGATATATATATATATATATATATATATATATATATATATATATATATATATATATATATATATATATATATATATATATATATAATAAAAAAAAAAATATATATATATATATAATAAAAAATATATATATATATATATATATATATATATATAAACTGTTGTTAGAGTAGAAAACCTACAGCGTTCTACGCCATTTTTTCGGTGAGGGCTGGGCGTTGTCACGTACACGTGCCCTTATAGCGGGTGCGGGTCGTGACAGATCTTCTGGAAATATATCATGTACTGCAAAATCGATGAAAGGTGCCGTCCTCGCTAATGACATTGACTTCAGTTGAATTACTGAATTCAATACTATGGTTGTTTTCAATACAAAATAATTCTCCATTAGAGATAACAACCATTTTTTGTCTTTTAACTGGAACTGCTAATACCGTAGCTAGATTAGCCAAGACATCAGCTTCTGTATTGCATGCTCGATGTACATGTTCAATGAAGAACCCTTTGAACGAAAAAGCTATTCTGATTGATGCTTCATGTTATGGTACCAGATCTTGATGTCAAACTTCATATATGCCTCTAACCTGATTAACAATCAGCTTAGAATCACCATATACTTCGAGGTATTCAATATCCAGTTGTTTGGCTAATTGGAGTCCAATGAGCAAAGCATTGTATTCTGCTACATTATTGGAGCACAACTCATCTAAGGAATAAGCTCTCTGAATAGCTAAACCATCTGGTGACACAAGAATAATTCCTACTCCAGCAACAAGGGTGCCTCAGGTCCAATTCTAGAAGCTCCGTCGAAGAATAACCGCCAAGTAGGAAATTCTTCTGAGATCATATTTGATTCTAATGTCTCGTCTGGGATCTCATCATAGAGTTTAGATGTTTCAGGGACAGGATGAGCTGCTAGGAAATCAGCAAGTACATGGCCTTTCACAGACTTTTGAGGAACATAGACCATATCATATTGTGCTAATAATATAGCACATGTAAGCCTAGAGTTGAGTGTATTGGATTTCTTCATTAAGACTCGAAGAGGATTGACTCGGGATATAACATGAATAGTTTGGCCGATGATGTAATGTCTAGTCTTTTGAACAATAAACATTAAGGCTAAGCATTCCTTCTCTACCGGACTATAACGATGTTCAGCTCCAATCATCATTCGACTAAGGTAGTAGATGGCTTGTTCATGACCCTCTTTATTCTTCTGAGCCAGTAACGCTCCCAATGAATGATCCATCGCTCGGACATACATCAAGAAGGGTATTTCTAAAATCGGTAGTACTAGCACTGGTGGATTCATCAAATACCTCTTTATGTCATCAAATGCTCGTTGACATTCTTTCGTCCAAATGAAAGTACACCTTTCTTCATTAATTGAGTAAATGGTCTGCAACGTCTAGATAAATTTGAAATGAACCACCTGATGTACGCAAGTCGACCTTGGAATCCTCATAGCCCTTTTAAGTTGTGTGGAGGACGCATCTCTTGAATGGCTTTGATCTTCTCGGGATCAACGTGTATACCCTTAGAGGTAATGACGAATCCGAGAAATTTGCCACTAGAGACACCCAAGAAAGACTTGGTGGGGTTTATTTTGAGTTGACGCTGGGGCATTAGATTGAAAATAGTTCTTAGATCTTGAATGTGATCTTCCTTCAGACGACTTTTGACAACAATATCATCCACATAGCATTCGACAGTCTTTTATAAATGATCTCGAAAAATAGTACTCATAGTCCGCTGGTAAGTTGCACCGGCGTTCTTAAGACCGAACGGCATGACTGTATAATAGTATACTCCGCGAGGAGTACGGAATGAAGTATGTTTTTCATCTTCAGGATTCATCCGGATTTGATTGTATCCAAAAAAAACCCATCCATGAAAGAGATTCGTTCGAATCCACAAGTATTGTCAATCATGACATCGGTAATTGGGAGAGGAAATTTATCTTTAGGGTAAGCATCATTAAGATCTCGAAAGTCTATGCATACTCGAACCTTTTCGGTCTTCTTCAAAACTGGTACAATGTTGGCTACCCAGTTAGGATGCTGTTCTTCTCTGATAAAAACACAAGCGATGAGTTTTTTGACTTCATCATCTATTGCATCCATCATCTCATGCTTGAATCGCCGTTGCTGTTGCTTGACTGGTTTGGCATTAGACAAGATGTTAAGTTTATGAGTTGCGACTTGAGGATGGCATATCTTCATAACTCCAGGCGAAGACATCAATATATTCACGAATGAGCTGAATTAGTTCTTGTTTATCATCTTCTGGAAGATTTTTACTAATAAAGATCGGTCGTGGTACATCTTTCTCTCCAACATCGATATGAATTAGTTGATCCTCAGTAGGTGGTTTTCGTTGTTCAAAATAGAGTTTCCACTGATTGTCCATCCTTTGTGCCCAAGGGTCTACTTCAGAAGCTTCCTCAATATCATCTTTGTCATCTTCTGAGAATTCGACAGACACCATATTAGAAGACACTGTTATTCGATGAACATGACCAATACTGGTATCAGAATCCCATGAAATGGAATCAGAAGAGTTAGATCGTTTATCTTTATCGGATTCGGAAGGTTCTGGAGTCAGAAGTGGTGAAGTATAACCTAATCCCCGCTTTGATTTACTATAGTATTGTTGTGATTTTCTTTTTGGAACAGAAATACGAATAGAAGTTTGCCTTCCTTTGCAGCTAATGAGACCAGTTCTGAAATCATAGCCCATTTTACGAATGATTGCCTTGGATTGTGGACTATAGCAACGTAATTGTGTCCTTCATGTATCATCCGTATTATCATTGTCAAGCATGATTTTTTTGTTCTTCTCGTTTATTAAAAAGTATAGGCATTTCGTCTTTCTTTCGAGACGGTACTAAGAAGTACGATTCTTGTATTGAATCCAATAATATCACATTTCGTAAAGATGATACGACTCCTATTGTAAGGGGCTTAAAGCTATCTAGCATATCCAAATAACATTGAGTATAATAAGAGACATCAGTATACTGCAAAGGAGATACTTTATTGATTTTTACACCATCATTTACAACAGGACCTTTAGCCTTAACAGGCTTAGTCAAATTGATAACTAGAGGGGGAGAAGAAGAACGAGAAGGAGGAGGGGGCTTCTTACGACGAAGGTCGATTATAAGTGGCTCAAAAGAGGTGAGCTCCCTTTGTTCCTGACTAACACCAGGAAGCTGCTTCTTGTGAGAAGGAAGGTAAATAGTCAATGGTTTGGAAGACTGAGGACAGAAAATACGTCATGTGACAGGAATCACCAGGGTATCATTCGACACGTCTTTCTGCTCTTCGTCAGTATCCATTGCCAATACCACCTTCATAAATTCCTCTTTGTACATGCGGGAGTTATTGCAGTACGCTTCAACCCCTTGAAAGGATTAAGGTCTGCGACTTCTTTTTGTACTTCTCTATTGCCATCCACATATTTGAAACATTGGTGGAGAGTAGAAGGTACAATATTGTGTTCATGTAGGAATGGTCTTCCCAGTAAAGCATTGTATGAGTCATGATTATCAATCACATAGAAAGTTACCTTTGTATGAAGATTGCCGATTTAAAGTTCAGGCGTATCTTCCCCAAAGGTTCACTTTTTCCTTGATTGAACCCTAAGATGGTAGTGATAGTTGTAGAAAGATTATGCACTGGGATCTTCAAAGCATCCAGCAAAGATTTCGGCATGATACAAAGAGTAGACCCTGGGTCAATCAGAATACGATCGACTTTTATGGTGTCCACATACCCCGTGAAATAGAGAGGACGATCATGACGATTGTCTTCTAAAAGCATGTCATCTTGTGTCAAAGTAATGTTGGACATTAATTCAAATACACTATGATAATGTGTATAGCTGACAGGCTCCTTTTCAGGCTTCTTGAGGAGAGCAAGACAAGCATCAGCCTGCATCAAAGCTTCACTTAACATTTTTCGAGTTTCTTTTGAGAGACGTAAGTGTTCAAAGATTGACAATCTTGCTGGAGTATTGGCCAATTGAGCCAATATGTCAAAATTATAGGCTTTTCAAGTCCAAGAGATGAGGACTTCTTCAATACTTTGTCAAAACGGACAGATTATTTTCCCTTGTCTGCTGATGTCGGTTTGGGAGGAGTTGGTTCCACTACCGGCGAGGATGTAGATGGTATATTCTCGGCAGGAGAAGATGTTGTAGGAAGAGCATCAGGAGATAGGGCAGGATTCTCTTGAGTTTCGTGATACTCTCTGAGGTACGGTTTCCCAGATCTGGTGTCGATTAGAATTTCTTCTTCTGCTACCGGTTTGAAGGATACCATGTTGCAGGTCTTGGCTTTAGCTTTGGAGCACTTCTTTTGATTGGAAGAGGAAGTCGCTTCAAATTCTGCTACCAGATCACGATAAATCCACATGATTTCTCCTTTATCAGTGGATAAGGGAACAAGTCCTTCATTTTGGGGAGGTAAAAGATTCACAGTCTCGAGAGTAGCCCTTGGAATAGGGACAACACCATCTTGCACAACTTGTGGTGGAAAATCACCAAACTATACAGAGACGATATTGGCTGTCACAGTCTTCTTATCCTATTGAAGAGTAATGGCTCCAGAGTTGACCATTTCCTGGATTTTGCCTTTGAGCACGTAGCATGCTCTTGTTGGATGTCCTATAAATCTGTGATAAACACAATATTTAGGGTGGTCAGTTTTACCTACTTCTTCTGGCCATTTTGCTTCCGGCAATTAAAGTTTATTGCTTTTAATTAAGCAATCGAAGATGCTCATAGTATCATCTTCATCAAAAGAATACTCTTCTTTTGGATGAGGTACTTTCTGTGGTGGTGCTGATGGAGTGGATGTTGTCTGAGCAACATTAACAGCTAACGATTCCTTGCCTTTGAGATTAATGGCCAATGTTTCTTTACCCTTGCGGTTGTTCTAGCGATTATTACCACCGGGTGTAGAATGTTTATCTTGATTAGGATGAGTCATTTGAACTCCTAACTGCTTAAACTTTTCGGAACTAACCTCTGCCGCCTTGGCATTTACAATAAAAAAAGGCCAATCTTAAAATTGTGTTGATCCCGTCCACATGCTGATAATAGGCAATAAGTTTGATTTGCAAGTGTCTATTGTCACAGCAGATGGAGTTCCTAGAGGCATTTTAAGTGCCTCTCGGCAGAATCTTTCAATAAAACTTTCTGTGGATTCATTGTGTCTTTGTTTAATCTTGATAAGGGCAGACATTGCATATCATTAACTTCCTTATAGAACCGTTCTAAGAATATTTGCTTGAAACCAGCAAAAGAAGTTATGCAGCCATCAGGCAGGCTACGGTACCAGTCGTATGCTGCACGGGCTAAACAACCGACGAACACTCTGATAAGGAGAGCATCATTTGGCTGTCATTGGTCAGTCATCACTTCAAAATGATTGATGTAATGACTTGGAGAAATGCTGCCATCAAACAGCATAATGGTTGGAAGCCTGTATTTAGGAGGAAATTGAACCTTCTTCCATTCTGCGGGATAAGGTTGTTTTATCCCAAGTCTTTGTAGACCATCCTTCTGCTTGAAGGCCTCAAACTGAGTGCGTAAGAGTTTTACAGCTTTATTAGCATCTTCTGATGTTTAGGAATTGGTAGGCTGATTTGAATTATTAGGAGGAGGAACAGCATGGTAACTACCACCCCCAGTACTAGACTGACTGGAAGCAGGTTGAACTGGTACAGAAACAACTTGGGGAGGTGGCACCCCCAGACCAATATTAACAGGTACAGAGGATGCTATAAGTTCAGGATTAGTGGCAGGATTTATAACCGGTGGCACCGTATGTTGGGCCACGATTATAGTATGCATACTTGCGACCATTTCAGCTATGGACTTCAGTTTATCCTCTAGTGCAGCAATTCGTTGCTCTTGATTGGCCGAACTAGAAGCATCTTGGTCTTCTGTAATGGCATACTATGTCACTTCTCTTGCCATTATTGACGAGATAATTTGTTCAGAACTTTCACTATCTGCGTCAAAGTCAGACAAAGAATCTTCTCCCAGATGAGTAATGGGAAGATCTTGCTGATTGAAAACATCCTGATCCGAATTCTGATCATTTGATCTAGTATGTTGAAAGACCCCTTCACTGGATTCACGAAGTTGTCTCAAGTATTGTTGACTCAAATTGCGAGACGTGCCACGTTTTGAGATACTATTGAGATGTTCCCGCAGTCACAAGCCCTGTAAACTATCCAGGTTATCCAGGCGGGGGTTACAAGAGTTTATCAAGATTTAAGAGTACTTTTAGTTTACAAGGAGTGCAACACATGACAGTGTGCTGGAAATATGTCCTACTCGACGGCATGCTACAAGTCCACAGGTGTGGCCGGGATAACGGGATCGCCTGTAACTGAAAAATCTCTCTATATGAACTACTTGATTAATCTAATCCTTAACCTAGTCAGATTCTTTATGAATCCCTAATTGTGGTAACCGGGAATCCAAGTCCTAGACATGATGCAAGACAAGACAGTTAGCTTGTATAGTCACAATCAAGGAAAATCAACCACAAAGTCAAGACAAGGGTTACACTTAACAAGATAGAGATAGCTGTCGCAACAGCAATCAAGATTTCACATGTTATGTCAGGTTCACTTGTCATGTCAAGAGTACTTGTCAAGAGTATGCCTCGATGGATCACTATCATAATTATCAAGATGGGATCTTGTGGTCATGTTCAAGTTCAAGTTCATCAAGTCGGGTCGTCGCAATTTAGTCCGAGTACAGAAAACATGCAAAGAAGATCAAGAACATCTATGGGCGATTGAAACTATCAGACGCATATGAACTCCAGTTAAAGTGGGACAGAAATATTCTTGAAGCCAAGACAAAGATATACAACTTTCATGTTTTGAGTTTGACAAGACTTTAGCTACAAAACAGCTTAAACATGCAAACATGGTCATTCGCGCGCGCGTACGGACAAAACTAGCTACGATGCACGGGACGCGGATGCATGGCGCACGGGTGCGCGACAAACGAATCACGTAGGCATACGGTGCACAAAATGTGCAGCGCACGTATGCACGGCATGCGTGGCACGGATGCACGGTGCACGGGCACGCGACAAACGAATTACGTAGGCGCACGGCGCACGAAATATGCAGCGCACGAAATGTACAGCACACGGATGCACGGTACGCAGGGCACAAATGCACGGCACGCGGGTATGCGGCTAATAATACGAAGTATGAGTTTCGGACTCAAGACTATGTTTGGTTGTTTGAGTAAGACGTGTGTTGCATGGTCGAATGGACTTGAGTATATAGCCCATGCATGGGTTGAGTGATTTCCCTCGAACGAGTTATTGGCGGGGACACCGGGACCGTTCGGCCTAGGAAGGATGGTTAATCTTGTAGGCGCACATATTTAAGATGACTAGCGATCGGTTACTGATGTAAAAGCTGCAATGATGGTAAGCAGCGGTATGTTCTCCGGTTATTGGCATAGCAATCCAATACAGGAGGCGTCGGGCTACCCAAATTGAGAGAAGAATGTAGTCCATTCGTGCACGAAGACGCCAGCAACCTTTATATAGTTAAAAGAGCGGTAGGTTGAAAGTACAGGCACACAGATATACTACACAGAGATCACTTATAACTTGACAGGGAAATAAGATAGGAGTATTCACCTTGCATCGGTGCAAGGGCGAGTGCGTCGAGTTGGTAAAAAATTGGGCTACGAAACAAATACGAGATTGCTATATGTTGCCTGTCTGTTTGCTCACATGAATCAAACATAACATGCTTGCCATGATAACATGCTTTACTGCTTTTGAATATGCCATAAAACCTATCCTAAGGCAAATATATAAAGATCACAAGTTAAGCTGCATGATTCATTTATCTACTTAATATCGGTTTAGTAAAGTGGGTCAATATCAGTGCGCAAGAGGATTAGTACTGATCCTCCACCAGATTTATTGTAGGACGCAGGGAATAGATTGTTCACGATGGAGCTTCGCTTGAACGTGCTGAGGTAAGGAATTTCGTAACATTTTGAGGCATGCGACCATTGACGCTCGGACTTACAACAGGATGATGCGGCCGAGATATAGAAGACATATTGTATGGAACGGTGAAATCCTTCGTGGGTAAGAGAGAACCTGAGTGTTGTAAGCCAATCTAACAAATTCAGTTGGACTATTGAAAGCCTTTGTAACCTCAGTTCATTTATCAATAAAGAGAATTGTTTCGTATACTCTGTTTCTTCCGCTGCGCATAATAAATCAAAGATAACCATTTTGAGAACTTGTTATCTTGCCTTGTACGAGTGCAACTCAAGACTCGTACATCATCACACCCCAGCCAGGACTATCGATTCGGTGAAATCAAGCGAGGACGAACGATATTTTGAGTCGGGGTGTGACAAATTGGTATAAGAGCTTTAGGTTAAATTTTCTCAGGACGCTTGCTTCGTTTCAATTCCAAAAGTTGCCCACCACAATCGAATCACTCTTGACTCTACTTGATGCCGCACTAGATGTTCCATACAATAAGTCTAATACGAGTCGTATAATTTTGACGCATATGTTTTGAAAATTATATGATGTTTGCTGAGAAAGTCGTGAAATATTATTACTGCAAGTGCAACAAGTCGTGAAATATTATTGCCGCATATTGAAATGTTTGTTTCTGCAAGTGCAACACGTTGTGAAATGTGAATCAAAAAAATTGTTGTTCAATGCAGCAAGTCAGTATGAGAAATATTGATTGCATCGATATAATAAAAGTTGCAAGGTGCTTCGTTGCATAAATTACAACGAATTGAATTGTGAATTGCTGCGTTGCAATGAACATGAAAGTTGATATCGAATGAATTGGTCTAATTCAAACATTGGCTTTGAATATCGGAAATGAATCGTTGTACGAGGTGCAACTGATGTCAGAAATGAAATCGTAAGTCGATGAGAATGAATCGGTTTGAATACGCACCGAACTTATGTTGGCAAATGAATACATTGGCCGAAATGTGTCAAATTTTGACTAATCAAAAGTTACGATTATGATCGACAAGATCACTGCAGAAATTGTGAGTCGGAATAGACTGTTGGTTCATACCGAGTATGATGCGAGAAAAATGACTTAATTTCTGAGTGGTATATGCTATATCACCTATGCGATGAGTGACTCAATTTCTGAGTGGTATATGCTATATCACTTATGCGATGGATTGCATCGACATATTGTGTGAATTGCGGAAGGTTTCCGCAATCCGGCGAATCAGAAAACGATCTGATGCGTATGAAAAATTTCATTGAGAACTTGGATGTATGCAATGCGAGCTAAGTCGACGTTGATGCAATTCAAAGTTGACCCTCGCGCTATCGAAATTGATATGACCTGTCGAAATTGATACGCAAGAAAATGTAAGCACAATGTAAGAATACAAAATGGAGTGGGCCTACGATATCGAGATTTTGGTAAATAGCGATACAAAAATATCAAACTGGTTGATCGTAAACTTTGTGATTGATCAGTACATGACTATAAGTCATTGATGATTGCTTCGATACGTATAACATCTCGGGTGTTGACCGTAGGTAGATAAACCCAAACTCAATACGAGTAGATGTTTCGTGAATTTCAGAATCATCGATGGTAGTGCATGAATTACTCGGAGGACAGTTGCGTCTCAGTTGTGCAGATAGAAATGATTTTGTCCAAATTTGGGTAGTCTCATAGAAATCGTCGGAACGTGATTTAGCTCCGAATAAGATATATCATGGTTCATAGTAACTGTCCTTCGCTAATAATCCACAATTATCGAGCATAGCTTCGGGGCAGCTGACCCTAGAAGACTTGACCGCCAAATCAAAATGAAAGTTTTATACCCATAAGACGACCCATACGATGTCGCATATGAAATTGTGTTAGAAAGAAATATAATGTGGTGCATGTTGATGATAAGTCTAGGCGATCAAATAAATGTTTTGGGAAATGACAGAACAGCTTCGGCTGAGAATGATAATAGTCAGATTTTGAAGAATTTTTGGATGAATTTTTGAATGATTATGTTGGTCGACAATCGAAATAGAAATTTTACAAACGAAATTGGTGTACGGATAGGCGATTGCGAGAAACGTGCTATGCACAAGATCGAGCGGTAAGAGAATGACCTTCGAATTGTGTTGTTGAAATTGGATTCACCTAGCAATTGAGTTATGTGAATCGAAACTTATATTTGATGTTGCGAGATGGACAAGTTGGGAATTTGGCTAGAAAATTCCTACTCGATAGGAATGGAACATAAAACGCGTCGTAGAGACCTTTGTGTCAAAGCGATCATTGCCTTTGAGCATCGTCGACTCGAATTAAACTTTTATATCGGATAGATTGTGGCCTTTATGTAACGTCAATTTAAAAGTTGCATAGAAAGAAATTGAGCACGGTGTCTAAGTAAGTCACCTAGCGGACGTAGTCCTGAATGTTGATGCATTTGCAAGTCAACAAGGGAAATCATATCGAGATGAGTTACAAAGTGAGGCTTCAAAAATAGTTGGACAATGACTTCGAACGTAAGGCATTGCGAAAACTTGTTGCGATCGGATGCATGACGGCTTGACGCGACGCATAAAATTGATGGTCCATTCGAAACTTACAAATTGAGAAATACGATTTTGAATCGCGTCGCCTACTGTGGTGACTTTGCTGAATGAATCACTTATATATCGAATATACATATACAGTAAAATTTTGATAACAGTCGCTAGAGATTTGGCCCGATCGAGAGTACGAAATGGCAAGTATTATAGGATTAAAATTTTACCTGTTAGATTTGTTCCAATTTTCTACCACTGGGCTTGGCTGAAATACATGTATTTCTGGGACGCCTTGAATATGTGTATGATCCAAATCAAGTTGTATGTTGAATTCAAATCGAACTACAGAAAAGAATATAAATGTTAATGAAAGCTTGCACGAGTGTTTGAAACGGAACATCGATAGTTGGGCGAGATCGCGAAACGATCTAGAGAAACCATTTAGTTTGAGTGTTGGTTTCGGTTTGAGGATAAGCCTTGTTTTGAGTGGTATATTATGTAATGCCCCTCTCCGCACGGTACATTATGTTGAGTCATCGACTCAAAGAGTTACGTTGACCTGAAGAAGTATCGATATCACCTTAAGCTGATACGCCATATCGTTTTGTTGAGCCAATGCAACTCGATTTCATAACTTTGTAGCACGACCAACTCTTTTGACTTAGCCATTCGAGCACTTCGTGCTTCGTTGAATTATCCAACCGATTTGGCTTACCGTGCCTATGCCTCAGTCCGTTGCGAGATGATGATTTGGTTTTGTGGACTCCGTTGCAAACAAGGCAAAATATCGACCTCTTATATTTTAGCGTAAAAGTATAGCCTACACACGAAACCAACTAAAATCAATATTCGTTCGAATCAAACTTGCCTTAGGATCAGTTTTAAGACTATGACGCCTGACCAACCGCTGAGCCACGACATGGTCGTGCTATAATTCCAACGTGTATTTTGATCGAGGCAGTACCTCATAGCTTATGTACTTGACCAAACTTCAACTCAGGACGGCAGGGTCGTGCCATACTCTATTCGTGACTTCAGCATATTCGAGGCATTGCTTCGCCGAGGAGCAACTTATGCGAACTCGGCTATGCCAAGACTTTCACTTAAACTCAAGTGCCTCTAGACCAATTCTCGTGCCAACGACGTCAAGGGGACGACTCGTGCTGGTCGTGCCTCTAGACCAATTCTCGTGCCAATGACGTCAAGGGGACGACTCGTACTGGTCTTGCCTCTAGACCTTGCTTAGACTTGTTCGTGCTCCAAGATTGTGGTCGTGCCTCGCAACTTATCAAGACTTATCCATGCTACCGCCTTACGGCCTTCCTGTTCGACTCATAAACCAACTTAGACAAGACTTGTGAAACGTAGTGTCGATTCCATGGACATCCCAACACCAAGTGTTACTCCAAGTACGGTACCTATACTATAGCCCAATCTTAGGCCCAAACATTGCATTACCGACTGGACATACATTCAAGTTCTAGACTCAATCCAAAGGCATACACGCAGTTTGCCGCTATTCTGCCGACCCATCTATATGAGTGGTCACTAGCAATGTCAAGATATCTTAGACTCGGCTCGGGGATATCGTACCGTCCCTTAGCGGGTAGCTAGCCCGGAGGCGCCGAGTCTTCCATGCGGTTATCCAGCATCCTACTTTGAGCCGCCTCGCTTCTCCCGGGCCGACATGATTCCGGTGCCCCAACGATCACTCGAGAAGACTACACCTTGTCGACAAGTTGTCCAATGACCATGCAGACTCAACTCAATCTATCAAATCCTTCCTTAACATGACCATGCTTTCCATCTTTCTATCGAGACTCCCAAGTAGCGGGACCAATCTTGCGTGATTCCTTATCGAGACTTAGCGAGACTCCCAAATAGCGGGACCGATCTCGCGTACTTGCTTATCCAGACTTATCAAGACTTAGCGAGACTTCTAAGTAGCTGGATCGATCTCGGCGACAACCAGTAGCGTGGACTTCCTTTGTTCGTGGCATACTCTTTGCTAAATCCACCGTGGCTCATACCTTAGACATACCTGGATCTCTAGGCGGCGCTATCGCTCAAGTCATATACTTTATACGACGAGCCTTGTTCTCGAGGGACTACGCGACTTGACAACCGCAGATAGAACAAGACGGTGCTAGAAATGGCTTCGATAGCCCAGCACAACTCTTGTCTAACTTATTTGGGCAACGACTCGACGAGCAAAGGCTACGCCGAGCTTCGCATCGAGAGGACGGGTTGTGCACGCGTTCGACTTGAAAACCCAAGTTCGTGCCTAGACTTAAGCCAAAAGCCGTGCAAGACGACTTAACCCACGGGACATGTGAAGGCTATGCCAAGCCTTGAACGACGGGACCGTGCATGCTTTATCAATTATTCACGCAGGCGACGCCTATGACTTAGGCTATTTCGAGTGTTGAGGCAACTTAGCAACTTAGGCCAACTTCCTTTCCCAAGCCACGGGACGAAGGATCGAGTGTCGTTTTCAAAACACGCTGAGCAAACTTCTAAGCAGACCGTTGGACCATTTTTCATGTTCTAAGACATTCCGACCCGTCGGGATTATTTCCTTAGCTATGTGGATGCGCCTCTTTTATTATCAAGCCTAACTTGTGCAAGTTGAAAACATACGAGTTATTAAGTGAAGGCTAAGATGAGGCGAGTTCACCGAAACTACCCCACCTGAGCGAGTCTTCGGGCAGCCGTTGCAAGGCTAGGTCTGAACGTCGTCGGCGTTTCGATTTCTCCGATTGACTTTGCAGGACGAGGCACTACACTTTCCACCAGTCTTTTGCCCGCAGCCGTAGCAGCAGAGCGGCACACATTACCTTCTTGCTACTCGGAACTCCTACGAATATGAACAGACTCTCCATTTTATCGATCCAGTCCACCACCTTATCTAGTGATGTCCTGCCCTCAAATTCCTGAGGTTTAACATCCAAGAAGTCGTTTGGCTTAAAGGAAGAGTGCCTATGCGTCGGCAGGGGCTCGTCACCATCCACGAGCTCAATCTTGGGTATACTCGTCGGTTTGGTCGCTGCGGTGGTATCTCGATTTCCCGCTAGCGAAGTTACGAGCTGGGTCAAGGCATCCAATTATTTTTGCTGGGCCTCCAGTCGGGCCTGTTGTATCGGGCCACACTCCTCATTATCCTGCCTCTGTATTTCCATCATGGTCATGATCCGCTCTATCAGATCGGTTGAGCCAGATGGTCGAGGAGGATCCATTTCTCTACAAAAGAGTATAACTTCTATCAGCCTCATAAAATATTATGGACTTATTGTATGGGACATTGGTTTTCATAACTCAAAATCGGAACATTTGAAAGCCATCAAAATACTTCATATACTTTTTGAAAACGATATTTGCAAGAGGCCAAGGACGTAAAACCGTGCTCTGATACCACTTTGTCACGCCCCGATCCCGCTAGGGTCGTTCGTCCTCGCTTTGATCCCTGCGAGATCGTTCGTCCTCGCTAAGGCGTGATGTCGTGCAAGTCTAAGTTGCGCTTGCACAAGGCCAGTACCTGCACAAAACAACTAGACAAAGCAAAACACACACACGGAGCATATATAAACCAACATTGAACACAAAAGCTTTGAAATGAAGATACTTCTTGTATTGATAAACTTGATAGGAATACAAGTACAAAACTTTACAAACTCAGGCTGGCTTATCCTGGCTACATGATTCTCTTTAAAACTCTGTTTTAAAAATAGTCACAATGGCCATACATCATATCCCTTTATTACATGCTAGAAATGTAAAGACACCTTCAAAGAAAAAGAAACTTGCAACTTAACTGGAAATAAAAAGAAGCTTGAGGTAATCCACGAGCTTTACTGGGCTAGACGAGCTTCAATGCCTCACTTGAAATCCCCCTATCTCCTTTGCTTTCTGAAAAAAATGCCCACAACGTGGGTCAGCACACATCATGTACTGGCGAGCGGCTTTTGGCCGAACTCACAAATCTCTGCACTAAATTAACATGTGGAGCTAACATTTTTCTAGTGATCTTTCTACTTTTCTAGGTTCTTTTTAACGATTCATAAGAATATGATAGTAGAATATTTTATAAGCAACTTACCATCGTCGACAGCCATCCCTGCATAAGACATGTTAGCATAATTTGCATAAAGAATAATTTATGTTTCATTCTTGCAGATATTGAAGTTGTAATTTGGATCATGTAGGTGGCCTATCTACATGATGGTCCATATGATTAGTCGTTGTGACTCTTTGGTTCAGCTCGTCGCTAAGGACTCAGATATCGACGCCCACTTTCACATGGAGGCCCTAATTTCTCCTAGGCCGAGAAGTTCCAGGTGCCCCCAGATACCACCCGAGAGACAAGTATTACCTTGTGCACAAGTTACTCGAGACCAAATGCATGCTCTAGCAGTTCTATCAGATGAGACAGATTTAGACTTACGCACCGATATACGATACGTTCATTTTGTGCCTTCTTATTCATCTCAACACGTACAAGTTCGTCTGTACATGGTCTACAGTTTTCAAGCATACTTAGTAACCGAGCAGATGGTCATTCTTATGGAGCAGATAGAGTAACAATACATGATCTTGTATTTAATTCAATTCAATTATCTTCTCTTATCATTTGTTGTTGTGGTATCATTGATCGTAGGGACGAGGCAACAGAGTAGACTATAGATCATTTTTATTAGGCGTACAGATCAATGTTTGTCTGGTTGAAGCAACTCACCAAGATGAATCTTAGTTCAGAGAAGGAGGGACTTCACGCACCGTTCATGAACAGTTCACGCATCCTACATTGGCACCAATATTTGATTAGCATACTTCGGTCTCTTTCTCTCAAGATTCGAAATGAATACAAAATGCGATGAAAGCGAACAATGAAAACCAATTATTGAAAACCAACACGAAAATGCATTCATCAAAACAAAGCAGTGAAAGAAAACATCCAACAAAACTCTTGGATTTATTTCAATAGAAGTCAATCCATCAATTGGAAAGATTCATTGCATTTCATCCGTGATCAATCGATACCGGCAAAGGTTTCCCCAAATACTCAGTTCAAGACTGAGTCAGCAAGCCGTGGGTATTACATAGTAGATCGTGAGCAGCGGGGTACTACATGCGTGCTACGTTATCTTGCTTCTGGACCTAAAATTTGATCAAGTGGCGCCAACTAGCCAGGTTGCGTACGGGCACAACTCAACAATTGGCGCCTTTGACTGGGTCTTCTGTGCTGTATTGATTAATTCTCGTGCCACACGATGACTTGCGCGAGCTAGCTGTCAACATTAATTACATGCAGACAAAATCTTCTCGAGCGACGCATTACGCGGGATTTGAATGGATTTTCTTCAATATCGTGCTGTCAGAGCTGTCAGTAATAATGACAGCCGTTACAGCTTCTCGAGGAAGCGTGCCACGTGGCACTCGCACACCCTGAGGCTGGCGCAACCTGTATCTCGCGTCACCTGTTGATCTGGTGCCACTTGATGATGGTTCACTTTAATGAGTGGTGCCCCTTGATTTTTAGCTTCTACAAGACCCCCTTCAAAGTTTTCAAAGTTTGAAAGATTTCAACATTTTTGAAATACTTTGAATTTAGAAAAATTTGACACAGGTTGCGCTTGTCTTTGTTTAACAAACACCAATTTTTAGTGCAAGTTGTGCAACAGTCTGAAATACTCTTTAGGCTATAAATAGCCATTCAAAGAGAACTTTTCATTCTTTACTGAGAGTTAATTTCCTCAAAACCCTTTCTTGCCTTCTTCTTCCCGAGCTTCTCCAACCCTCTAATGGCGCCAAAGAGATTCGCTGCTGACAAAGGAAAGGCCATTGCTAGGCCTTCATCGCGTGCATCATCAAAGAGAGTGCCTCAATATGCACCGCCCTCTTCAAGAATTAAGACAGCCAACCCCGCACTGGAAGGTGACTTTTCGAGAACGAACCGATCATCGACAGAATCAACCGACTCTTTCTAGAGTTTTGGTTTTAATTTGCATCATTCATAACGTGCGCCTCCTTTTTTTAGAGTGTAGGCGCGCTTCATTACTTGCACCTTCCCTTTTTAGGGTTTGCACTACAAAAATTCTGTAATTTACCGACTGATTTTACCGACAGCAGTCAAAATGTCGCTATTTAGCGACGGAATACCGACTAACTAGCGACTCATTTATTATGAAAATTACTGTATAACTAAACGCCGCTAAATTTGTCGGTAGTTAGTCGCTAAATGACTAACGACGCATTAGCGACGAAAAATTCCGTCGCTTAGCTGCTGTAAAAGGTTAGACACAACCTTTCTTTCCTCATTCTTAAATTTTTATCCCTAAAAATTTTCCCCCCAATTTCTTCCCTCCTCTGTTCCCCTCTCCTCCTCCGACCTCCTCCACCTGCGACCACCTACTCCTCCTCCTCGGCGACCTCCCCCTCGACTCCCCTCCTCCTCGGTGACCTCCCCCTCTGTTCTCCGTCCTCCTTCTCCCGACCCCCTCCTCTCCGCCCCCTTTACAGCCCCCCTCCGTTCCCCTCTCCTCCTCCCAAGCCCCTCCGACCCCCTACTCCTCTCCGCCCCCTCCACTCCGCCCCTCAACTTCCCTCCGACCCGCCTCTCTGCCCCCCTCCTACATCACCCCTCCCCCTTTCTGCCCCCTCTACAGCCCCCTCCCCACCCTCTGCGCCCCCTCCTTGACCCCCACTTCCCCCTCTCCGGCCCCCTCTACAGCCCCCCTCCTCGGTGCTCCGGTCAGACCCCATCTCTGCGTGCCCTCTCCTCCTTCATCTTCGGTAAATCCCCTCTTTGCATATATTTTTTTAGTATTTTTGTATTTTCAATTTTGGACACGGTTAAAGATACATATGTAAACATTAGCTATGGTTTTGGACACGTAACAAACACAATGGAGATATAGTATTAGAATCATGGAAATAGCTAGGGTTTTGGGCTTTCGTAAATTATTCAAAATTCGTGAAATTAGAATTGGATATCCGATACAGATATGATACAGTCGATACTAATCCGATAAGGTTGATACGAGTCTTATACAACCAATACCAATCCTATACGGCCAATACCAATCCTATACGGTTGATACCTATCAGATATGACGATACCAATTCGATAATGCCAATACCAATACGATACGACCGATACCGAACCGATAGGCCGATACAAATCCGACACGGTCGATACCGAACCAATAGGCCGATACTAATCCAATACGGTCAATACTAATAAGAACCAATTTTGATACCGATACTCATAGGAATGGTCAATATTACCGATTTTGATATCCATACTTATAGGATTAATGGTCTGATACCGATTTTGAGGTGGGAGTGGATATACAACATATATTGTCGTCTTGATTGTTACAATTATGTACTATATTAAATTTTACTTGTATTTACAAACATATATGGTACTTGGTGTAAAATTGGTTTAAACAATGAATCGATACTTAGTTAACCGTTCATGGATGTACAATCGGCGACATGACAGCAAGATTGGTTTGACGGATGATTTCAAGGCAGACGTCGAGGAATTTTTGAGATACGCCAGTAGCCAACCTTATTTCATGGACGGAAGGCTCATAAAGTGTCCTTGTGTCAATTGTCGTAATATACCATTCAGAGAGGTAGATCTCGTGAGAGAGAACCTCTACAAGAAGGGTTTCGTATCGAACTACAACGAGTGGACGGCTCAAAGAGAACCTTTGGTTCCGCAATATCAGTCCTCCTTCAATACGGAGGTGCGAGACCCCACTCTTAGAGACCACTTCCAATATCGACATCGAAACTTGGCACGTGAGTTGGTATTTGATGCAGCTTGTGCCGGTCCAAGTTTTGATCCGGAGGATCCGAATCCCGTTGCAAAAGGAGTTCTATGATATGTTCAACCATGCCGATACTCCGTTATATTTGGGTTGTGATTCTCATTTTGTCCTATAGGTGGTGATGCAGTTGTTGAACCTCAAGTCTGATTTTAATTGCCGCAAGAATGCTACGATCGGATAATTCAATTTGTTAGAGAGTTGCTGCCAAAAGGAGCGAAAGATTTGCTAGAAAACTTTTACAAGTCGAAGATGATGATACGGAAACTCGGATTTGGCTACGAAAAGATAGATTGTTGCTGAAACGGCTGTATATTGTACTACAAGGAGAACAATGATAAAGACAAATGTATTTTCTGTCACGAGGACCGGTACAATCCCATTCGGGGCAAAGAAAAATCAACTGTACGAGTAAGGTTGCGCCCCTACAAATACATGTAGTTTTTGTCGATCACAAAGAGGCTACAGAGAATGTATGTCCTCGAATACTGCAGAATACATGACATGGCATAGTAAAGAGCGGAAGATATGGATGAAGGAGAATTATCTCACCCATCTGATGGAGAGGCGTGGAATCATTTTGATCGATGTCATCCTGGATTTGCTGCAGAGCCTAGGAATGTTCGGCTGGCTTTATGTTCTGATGGATTCACTCCTTTCGGACAATCGGGGGCTCAGTACTCTTGTTGGTCGGTGATTTTGACCCCTTACAATCTACTACCGTGGATGTGCATGAAGTCTCCTTATATGTTCTTGACACTTATTCAAACAGATCTAATATTGAATATATTATTTATAGATATCTACATCTCCTGAAGAAGAAGGTGGGCAATAAGGCCCATGTAGAAGGTGACGTCGATGAAGAAGAAGGTGGGCAATCTACTTCGATACTCATGTCAGAACAAACTGGAATAGAGCACCAAGAAATGATGAGGGTGAGGTCGATGAACCGAATCGTTGAATCCGCACTATCTTTAATGTTGGTGGCAAGCCTACAAGTGCTTCTAAGTTACGGTGGTTGGAGGACGATGAGTTTGAAGCCGCTCATCGGTATATCTGTCTGAATAGTGGTATAGAGGAGATGGAAGATATAGAGAAGTGAGAGACATAATTTTGCTATGTTATACTCCAATTTTGCGATATACTTGTAAAAATTTCACTAACTTTTCTCCGTTTTATCATAGTATTTTTAGAGTTGAGATAAAAATGGAGAGACCTAACATTGATGATGATGATCTTACTATAGAGGTTGACAGAAAATTTCTGTCGTGGTTTCATAACTATGTAAGGATTAGTATCATTTAACTATTCTTAATTCAATTGACCGACGAAAGGGCTTTTGTCCTAATGATGTTATCATACGTGATGTTTTAGGTTTTTCGTCCTGGCACACAATTGACCGACGAAAGACTTCGAGCACTAGCTATCGGACCAAGCAAGAGGGCGAAATGTTGGGATGGATATACCATCAATGGTTTCAAATTTAGAACCACTGATAAGCCTATCAATCACTCATTTGTCGATGAGGAGGCTAATTCCACAAAGAATTTTAGAGTTTGTGTAAGGGGTTCAATCTACGACGCCGATCCAAAATTTGACTATTACGGTGTTCTAAGAGATATTGTAGAGCTGGATTACTCTTTTGATACCCAAATTGTGTTGTTCAAATGTGATTGGTTCGACACAACACCCAAGCAAGGATGGAGAATTGACAAATAGTTTGGATTTATTGATATAAAACATAAAGAAAGATATATAGGTTTTGAACCGTTTGTGTTGGCTAGTCAAACGGTCCAAATGTACTACACGAATTATCCTAGTCAACGACGCACGACTCGTGATTGGTGGACTGTATGCAAAACTAAAGAAAGAAATACATATAATATTGGAGATCAAGCATACCAGGAGGATAAGGTAGTCATGCCTCAACCAACATATATTAGTTTAGTCGACATTGATGACATGGAGGTTGACGTTACTGTAGAGGATGATATAGTTGACAAAGAGCTTGACATAGAGGACTTACCTCATGTAGATGAGGAGTCTGAAATAGACGTATCGAATGAGGATGAAGAATTTGAAGATGAACGTGAAAGTGGAAGTAATAGTGAAAATGAAAAAGATTCGGATTACGAAGAAGATGAAGAAGATTAGTACGTATTACCTATTAGATTTGTATTGATTATTTGTATCAACACACCTTTATTTAATTTCTATTAGATTTGTATTGATTATTTGTATCATCACATCAATTTTTTATTTCTTTCAGATTTACATATGGCGGGACGAGGCCGTACATGTCGACTTCGAGTATCTAGGTCGACCCGTCCTCCTACTCTTTCTCCTCCTAGTACTCCGGATGCATATCGCAGAGGAGTTAGCGAGGAAGATTTGGTTGATGAGGAGGATGGCTTATCTCTGCCGTTCACTCGTTCTTCAGTCGACGGAGCTAGCCCTGATATTCCTTCAGCATCTACTCCTACCGGTGCTGGTGCCCCGTCTTCTACGCCGGAGACTACACCTGTCGCTCCTACTGCGACGAACCCATATCCTGGCCTTTCGGTCGACCGTGGAGTGTACATACGTCGACCAGGATTTGTAGACCCTCCTACTCTGCCAGAGTGGCCAGCCAATATCACTCGTACCGAGCTGTGGGCCGATAGAACGACGTAAGTATACTAGTGTTAGTAGACACATTTATTCTTACTCTATTTATTATCTAATTGTACATTGTTTTGTTTATACCAGGTTCTTTCCGGTCCAGGCTGGTAGAGATTTGGGGGAGTTGATGCATCGACAATTCCATGGTCCCTATCTGAACTTCGGGGACATCCCAGTTGATAGACGATTCATTTAGCTCGAGATGCTCGAGGCATGTCAAAATAATATCATCTTTGTTTACAATATTTCATAAATATTTGCTCATTTGTTTATATTTGTCATTATTTGTAGAAGTCGTACTGGTGGCCGGTACATAGAGATCAGGCGATCCGGAAGTGCTACAAGTCCGTCGCCAGCAAGAGGTTGAGGGATATAGTCAACGACCAGAAGGCATTATTTACACTAAGTAGTGATCGACGCAAGGAGTGGTTGAAGGAGGAATTCTGGAAGGAGATGAAGAAGAAGATGGACACTCCGGCCTATAAGGCCAAGTGTGAGAAGGTAAAGGCTTCCCGTGCTAAGGGTGGTCACCACACGGGTGGATCCATCCCAATTATAGAGCATTATCGACGGCTGGTGAGTATTCTTATTTGTTATTTCTTAAATTGTTTAAGTTTACTGTTTAGTTATAAATTGATGTTTAATTGTTACAGTACGAGGAGGTCGCCAAGGCAGGCGGAGAACCGAATGCCGTGGACTTCCCTAAAGTTTTTGAGCATACCTATAAGCGAAAGAAGGATGGGAACCTCGTAGATGATCGGGCGACCAAAGCCTATGTAAGTTTTTCGAGTCCTATATCTAATTACATTTCTTCTTCGTCTTTACGTACTTAACTATATTTAGTTTACCGAAATAGTTAGTCTGAACTCTAATATGAATATTAACTCTAAATCATAACCCTAAGTAGCATTATAAATCAAAGAATAGTTTAAGAGACATATGAGAACGTAACCATAACAATACTTACATCAAAAATAAAATACCAATATTAACTCTAAATCTATTCACCTATATATAGGAGACTTATGAGACTTTAGAGAGTCGAGTCGGTGAGGGAGGGACTGCCGAGGGGGGAGCTGGGACTAATCAGCCACCATCGTCGGCTGTGAGGAACGACTTGTGGATACAAGCCGTAGGTAGAGGAAAAGGGGGCAGTGTGTACGGTACCGGATCGTTGGCATCCCAGTCGTTCGTTTATTCCAGAGCTCCTATATCTCCATCACCTCCACCTCCACCTCCCCAGACCAATGATACTGCCGACGCCTACACCTTGCGGCAGATTACACAGATTCTTGTGGCCCTCCAGGATCATGTGGGGCAGATGAGTGGAGCTCTGATCATAGCAGGTCTGATGCCTGCCCTTACTGCACCGGCTCCTGCTTCGACCACATTGCCTCCGCTAACGACTGCTCCTTCGACCACAGCGCCTACTATACTGGCTCCTCCTCTGACCACAGTGCCTCTTGTCGTGCCGCCGACTCTTCCAGACGTCGTTTCTGCCCAGGATGTACATCGGATCCTCACTTTGGTCCTAGGGCAGTTATATTCATGCAGACGGCCGCTTATGCCTCCGCCACCTCCTCTCCCTCCACCACCATCAGTTTGAGTTTTGTTTATTTTTCTATTGTATTTTACGACGAGTTTGTATGAACTTTAGGGGTTTGATCGATATTTGTGTATATGTACTATATTGTGACTGTTGGACTATATTGTGACTGTTGGACGTGAGTGTATATGTACTATATTTCAACTGTTGGATGAGTTTATGTATGCTTGGGTTTATTTTTTATATATTGGGGTTATATTTAATGTGGTATAAATATTAGGTTAATGAGTTTATGTATGACATCTCTATTCACAGGTTTGAGCAAAGCTGGAACAATTTAATGTGGTATAAATAAAATGTTTAGCGACTAACCAGCTACGGATTAGCGACGTAAATCTAAAAATTTTGCAGGCTAGCGACTAACCTGCGACAGACTAGCGACGAAAATCTGGAAAAAATTGCAGTTCAGCGACGGCTTAGCGACGAAAATATCCGTCGCTGAGCTTCTGTATGATACTAAAACCGTATCGGACGAGTCAGCGACAGAAATTTTCGTCACTGACCTTCTGGAAAATTTGGTATTTTGGCTCACAAAAAAATGTCGGTAATCCGTCGCTAATATGGCGCTGTGATTGCCGACGTTTACAATTCGTTGCTAATCCGTCGCTATACTTACGTCGATATTTTCGTCGGTAATCCGTCGCTATAGCGACGGATTACCGACGTATGTTCTATAGCGACGTTATGTTTATCGACGTCAATTATCCGTCGGTAAGCCGTCGGTAAACGTATTTAGCGACGGAACATACGTATTTAGCGACAGAATATACGTATTTAGCGACGGAATGGTCCGTCGCTAAATACCAATATTTTAGTTGTGTTGGTTGATGTCCACACACTGTTCGTTATTACGAACTGTGTTGCGCGAGTTTCAAACTTGTGCCTTCTGATTTTGTGTGATTGCACATGTCAAACTGGCGCAACTTGAGGCCACGCGCAACACAGATGTTGCACAATGCAGGTGTCGCGCAACACAGGTGTCACGCAACACAGATGTTGCACAACCTGTGATTTTGTGTATTCTGTTTCATAGAATTAGGCTCTTTTTGAGACTAACTTGTGTTTGTTCTTCTTCTTTTTGTAGTTGATCTTAAAGAAGACCCTGATGTCGAAAAATTTGCTTCAGCTTTCAATGTACCAGAATATAAAGAAGACTTATCACATGTCTCGTATCCGCAATATGATGCTCCTGAATCAAGAAAGGCCATACTCACTGCTCAAGAAAGTAACACTTTGTTATGTCTGATGAACAGTGAACCTTTGGAGAGTGTAGACAATGTGGTTCATAAGAAACCGGCCTTCTTATTTGGAGATGCAATTAACAAGACATCTCAGCCAAAGGCCAAGAAAGAAGAAAGGATTTATCAATATGGAGACAGAATTATGTATCTCACTGAGATGTCGAGACACATGTCCTTGTCCCGATATGAATTCTCTAGTTACCCTCGACGGATGGTATGGGACATGACTCCGATTCAATAAGCTAGAGTCGAGAAAATATGTTACAAATTAGGTCTATAAAGTAAGGACCTATTTTACAGTACTTTAGACAGGTACAGCTCCCATCTGAGGGATTTGAAGCCAAGTTGTATACCTCCGAAAGATTTATCGATGCTTCTTTCTGTCAGGGTACCCATCTTCGCGAATACATTCGCTAAAGCTGAAGGAAGATACCCAGATCAGGCCATGCGTTTGACAGGCCTAGTGAACCCTGACGTAAAGCGTTGGAGCAGCTTAGCGATTTGGATTCTAAATCAGTTCAAGGATAAACTCCTCGAATTAGAACTTTATGAGGCCATCTGGACCACAGTTCACGGCTTTCGCCTAAATGCTCATATGTTCTTGGCTCTGATTGAAAGATACAACGACAGAACCGGTACCTTCATTACCCCCCATATGTTCTTGGCTCTCACATCTTCCAATGGGTAACAACCCATATGAAGAATATGTGCCCACTAATGAGGAGCTGGATATCCTGTCTACAGAGAACCCTCTGATGGTGGCTGTGTTTGAGGAGCTTCTGTGCCATTATAAGATATGCTCCCTTTATTACAAAAGTGCTTCCACAGGGACCTATTATACAACCAAGTGGCTGCAGTATTTGTTTTTGGGCCATATCTTTGAAGACAAGGTAGTCGAGAGTCAGGCTTGCGATCCTTAGTTCTTCAAACCGCTCAGCCGCAGCGACATAGAAAAACTGATAAAAAAGTCCAAGCATACCAATAACATCTTGGATGTAGACTGGCACCCATTTAAGACTGGTGCTACTATTGAGAGTTATCTCAGACAGGATTACAGACCCATGTCAAAAGAAGCCCAGTTGGCGGGTTTTCTTTCTTTGTAGCTGCGACGGTTTGCAGTCGATAGATTTCACCGAGGTGTATTATTTGCTGTTGTGCGTCTAATATTTGGCCACAAGATGGACATTCTTTCAGCGATGACTTGTCGCCTGAACGCAGGACTGCGTTCTTTTGTTGACACCATGCAGCACGATAAGGCTGCTCGGCTAGATTTTCCTCGCACTGAAAATGCCTTATACTTATTTGTTTTGGTGGTTATTGCTACACCATCCCAGCTTGATGGACCCTGATATGGGTGAAGTTGGAGGCAACTTTATCAAGCATTATTCCAATGCTCGATGGAATATAAATGTACTTTCAGAATACATAAGAGCTTTGAACCGAGGATCTGGATGGAAATTTCAATGTGTCCCTCCTCCTCCAGGATATGAGAATCTTCCCCCACAGCTCATGGACTTAGAAACAGCGTCTCTCCATCTGTCTCCGGCTAATTTTGCACGGTTGAAGATAATCCGGCCGTCTCATCTAGTATACCGATTTGAGGAAGACTATTTTCTAGAACCGTATTTGCCAAGTCGATTCGCTCGGCAATTTGGCTACGACCAGCTGTATGTGGTGCCATTACTTGCCTACAGGCCAAGAGTTTTCTGATTGATAGTGTTAGAGCTTGGAGATATTATAATGCCAGGGTTACCTAAGCTATGTTCTCCATGCCCAATAATCTTGCTCAGGGTCCGCGTATGTTATACACATACGCGAATTTCTATACTTCGGCAAATACTTTTGCCGAAAACTTTCATCTGGCCCACAACTTTGCTAGTGATAAGCGATCAATGGCTGGAGTCCGTACTGCACAATTGTTCACGGATGCAGAAGATCGAGACCCTGTCGATGAACCTCTGGAGGCTTCTTTTATAGGCTTCCTAGTTGAAGTAAATGATTCGTTGAACGTATCACTAAAGGTACAAAAGGAGAAGTCTCCCGCCAAGAGGATTAAGAAAAGGAAGACTGGAGAGTCATCTGCTCCTTCAACATCATGATGATCTTCCTTCTTCACCTAAGGCTCCAAGGAAGAAAAAGATGAAGACCACTTTGGTCATTCGTGAACAGCCTACCACCAGGACAACTCGGTCCCAGTCGAAGTAGATGCATAATAGGGCATCCCCTGGGGACGGAGAGATAACTCCTTCTTCGGTTCCAAAACAGAGTGAAGTCGCCCGAGAAGCAGTGCCCAGAATTCCTATTATGTAAGATGACCTTGATGAGGTCGAAGAAGAACCTATAGCACCTCTGCTATGGAAGGCCAGAAGAAAATTGCTGGTGACTCGAGCAGAACGTCAAGCAATTGACGCTTCCTCCATCCCTTCCAGACCAAATGAATCTTCTAGTAGACCTGATACATCATTACCCTCACAGAAGGATCTGTCATCTCAAAAAGGTAACCTCTGTACTTTTAAGCATAATTAAGATATGAATAATATACATTGATAGTATTCTTTTTTATCTAAAGAGACTACATCAATTGATATTCCAGTCTCAGTACTACCGAGAAAATCCCAGGATATCGAGTTGTACGGACGACTGTTTCTGTAACTGCACTGGCTGCAGCTGGAGTAACACTGTCATCCCCGACTCGAGATGTCCCAGAGGCTACATTCCCCGAGGAGGAGTTGCCTCCTATAGAATCTCAAGCCGGGGTTGCCGATATTCCGGTCGCTCAAACTCCTACTCGTTCTCAAGAAGATCGAGAAATGATAGACGCCCTCCAGGATTGTGACTATGGCGATGCGTCAATCGAAGAAAATTCCACAAGCGCTGCTGAAGAAGAACCAGTTTCAGTGGATGTCCCATTAATACCAGCCAAAAAAGGCCATATAACTGTTGAGGGTGAAGAGCACCCCAATGCTGATAAGGGGCATCCAAGCCCAAAAACTGATGAGCCTGAAAATAACGAAGATCAGACTACGGCTCATGAAGATGCTGGGAATGATGAAAATCCTAGCAACGTTGCTGCGGAGACTCAGACCCCTGCCGATCAAGCTCTTGAGGTCAAGGATGCAGAAGTGATTGCTTCAGCTAACCAAGCAGAGTCGGAGGGCCGGAAGCAGCCGGTTCCTATCAGGCGGTTCCGAGACTGGAAGTAGTGAGACGGTAGTGTTTGAAACTACTAAGCCGGGCTCCATACAGACCCTACGATACCCCACATGTACTGCCAAGTTCGGGTAAATTTTTGACTTTTAATCACCCTGGTTTTTTAATATTATACACTGACTGTGTATCTTGACCGTAACAGGTCCTGTAGGGACGATTGTGCCAGTTCCTTTGACGGTTGTCAGCTTCAGCTCAACAATGGCTCCTCTAGATATGGGGACCCATACTGGAGAGGGAAGCTCGACTATGATGCCTGTAGTCGGGTCTCCTGGTGTACAGTCTACGATTCCTCTAACTGCTGCAGGAGGAGAAATTTTAGCAGAGGTAGCTACTCCGAGCATCTTAGCGATGAACAGTCTCATCGTAGAGTCCTATACCGACGCTTTCTTCATATACTTGAGGCCTTTAGTTCAGAGGGTACTAGAGAAAGATAATCCTTATGAATCAGTAAGGGGTCCTTCCTCTTGTATAATCGCAGCCATTCGCAAGGTCGGAGATATGGATAGAGCCACCTATCTAGAGCATATCTTAGATTCACTTGAGGAATCTATCAAATCTTACAAAGATCTGATAAGTGGAAATATTCAAAAACTTGTAGACGCTGAGTTTGACACAATGGCTCACGAGGCTGTAAGACGAAAAATTGAATTCGAAGCTTCTGTAGTGGCTTTCTCACAACGCACTGCAGAAATAGAAGTCCATATTATTGAAGCAGCTTTTTCTGTTAAGCGGCACAAGACTGAAGCTATCGAGAAAGAGAAAGAAGCTTCTGAGTGCCAAACTCGCATTCGGGAGCTAGAAGTTGAGTTGGCCCGACTCCAAGAAGTACTTAAAGCAGCTCGACGACGTGAAGAGGAAGCGCTAGAGTTGCATCAAATTGCTGAGAGCCAACTAGATGAACTGAGGCGGCAAAAAGATGAATTTGTCCAAGCCGAGCATGCTGAATTAGAGCGCCAAGCTGCCTCACTGATACCCTTTGATCCGGAGTATGAAAGAGCTCAAGCTAGACAACAGGTGCTCAATTCCAGGGTAGAAAGGGCTGAGAACTTGAAGAGATTGATCATGGAGCTCAGTACTCGACCTCCCCAATGAAGTTTTTGTTCTCTCTCTTTTTTTATGATGTAATCTTGACATTTTGAATCATCAATAAAATTAATAATCTTTTTATGGTTCCATTACTTGTTGCATGCCTGTGATAGACATAAGTAACAGATCAAAAGCAGAAAATATGTTCAGAGGTGTCGGACGTGACATATCTCCTTAGAAAATAACAATATTTATTATATTGTCATTTCAATAGACGACCTTATCAGAGGTAATGTGGACATGACAGAATATAATGCTTAAAATATTGTCATTTCAATAGACGACCTTATCAGAGGTAATATAGATGTGATAGATCGCTGACGTAGATAGTAGAATTCAGAGGTAATGTGAACGTGAATTCAAATATTTATTCTGATTATCTTCGAATCAGCTGGGATTTCAAAGATAGGGTTTATGATCAAGTGGTATGATGTGGATATATTCCGCCGATGATTTAAAAGTTTATCAGAAGAGTGAATAAGAGACAATAACTCAACGCTTTCTCTCCCTTTTTTTATACAACATTCAGAAGATATCCTATACATCCTTCAAACATAGTATTTCTTTAGAAATTTGCCATTAATAGGCATCATAGCGACTCGGCTATCCATCTCGGTTAGTTGATAAGCTCCGTTCGAGAAAACCTTGCTTACAATATATGGACCTTCCCACTTCGCTTCGAACTTGTCTTGGCTCCTGTGTGTCACAGTCATAGGACGTCTGACAGTAAGAACTAGTTCGTCTTTCTGAAATGCTCGTACTTTGACTTTACGATTGAAAACTTTTGAGATGCGGGCCTGGTATAGCTTGATATGTTGTTGAGCTAGCAGCCTTTTCTCGTCAAGCGCTTCCAGTTCTTGAAGTCGGAGACGATCGTTGTTTTATGTTGTGAGTTCATTGGCAATTACAATCCTCAGGAAGGGAATTTGAATTTCTAATGATAGAACAGCTTCACACCCATACACCAAAGAGAAAGGTGTACAACCAGTAGGATTGCGTACAGTAGTACGATAAGCCCATAGACATTCTCCAAGCTTCTCACTCCAATTGCGTTTGTTGGTAGAAACAAACTTTTATGGAGTTTAATGATAGTCTTGTTGAATGCTTCAGCCAAACCATTAGCTACATGATTATAGGCAGTGGAAGCGACATTGTCGATTATGTTGTCATCGCAGAACCAAGTAAACTTCTGACTGATGAATTGTGGCCCATTATCATAAATGATTCGCCAAGGAACGCTAAATATGTATATCACATGATGTTTGACGAAGTTGATGACATTGTTGTCTTAACTTCTGATAAAGGTATAGCTTCGGCCCACTTCGAAAAGTAATTGGTTATAGCTAGTATAACCGATGTCCTCTAGACGATGGTGGATTGATAGGACCAATAAAATACATACAGCATGCTTCAAAGGGCCATGGTGCGGCAGTCGGATGAAGAAATTTCGATGGTTGGTGGATGAAGTCTGCATGGATTTGACAAGATCGGCACTTCCTTACATATTCGATGGCGTCTGATACCATAGTGGTCCAGTAGTAACCCATACGTCGAATACGATCATACAGTTTAGGACCTGACTGATGTGTACCATATACACCATTGTGAGTCTCCCATAGTATGTGTTTTGCCTCATCTCCCGCAAGATACCGTAAAAGTAGACCGTCAAATGTTTGTCGATAAAGGGTCTTGGTGGTATGATTATAATAGAATCGAAGTGATCGCCGACGAATGGTTGTAGCTTCTTTAGGATCTTCAGGTAACATGTCATGTACCACGAAGTCAATGAAAGGAACTCTCCAGTCTTCGCTGATGACGTTAATTTTAGTTGAATTGCTAAACTCAATATATGAATTATTCTTAATACAAAATAACTCTTTATTAGTAATAACAATCATCTGCTATCTTCTGACTGGAATTGCCAATACTGCTGCAAGATTGGCCAATGCATCAGCTTCGGTATTGCATGCTCGACGTACATGTTCAATGAAAAATCTTTTGAACGATGAAGCCAGTCTGACTACTGCCTCATGATATGGGACAAGATCTTGATGTCGAACCTCATATGATCCTCTAACCTGATTGACAATCAGTTTAGAGTCTCCATACACCTCAAGATATTGAATATCTAATTGTTTAGCTAATTGGAGACCAATGAGCAGGGCATTGTATTCGGCCACATTGTTCGAGCATGATTCATCCAAGGAATAAGCTCTTTGAATAGCTAATCCTTTCGGTGATACGAGGACAATTCCAACGCCTGCGACAATGGCTCCTTTTGGTCCGATTCTGGATGCTCCATCAAAGAATCGACGCCAAGCAAGAATTTCTTCTGAAATCATGCTAGATTCCAAAGTTTCATCAGGAATCTCGTCATAGAGTTTAGACGTTACAGGAATTGGATGAGCTGCTAGGAAGTCAGCAAGGACTTGACCTTTAACAGACTTTTGAGGAATATAAACCATATCATATTGTGCTAATAATATGGCCCATGTAGCAAGCCTGGAATTGAGTATACTGGGCTTCTTCATCAAGACCCGGAGAGGGTTAACTCTGAAAATAACATGAATAGTTTGGCCGGTGATGTAATGTCTCATCTTTTGAACAACAAACATCAAAGCTAGACATTCATTTTCCACTGGACTATATCGATGTTCAGCCTCGATCATTGTACGATTGAGATAATAGATAGCTTGCTCATTACCTTCTTTGTTCTTCTAAGCTCATAATGCACCTAACGAATGATCCATTGCTCGAACATACATTAAGAAAGGTATTCCTGAGATTGAAGGTACTAAGACTGGTGGGTTCATCAAGTACCATTTTATGTCTTTAAATGCTTGTTGACATTTGTCAGTCCAAATGAAAGACACAACTTTCTTCATAAGTTGAGTGAATGGTCTGTAACGTCCAAACAGAATCAAAATGAATCTTCTGATGTAAGCAAGCTGACCCTGGAATCCTCGTAGCTCTTTGAGGCTGCGTGGAGGACGCATCTCTTGAATGGCTTTGATCTTCTCGAGATCAACGTGTATACCTTTAAAGGTAATGACAAATCCAAAATATTTGCCAC
Organism: Iris pallida; assembly: GCA_029216955.1. Lineage (NCBI taxonomy): Eukaryota > Viridiplantae > Streptophyta > Magnoliopsida > Asparagales > Iridaceae > Iris > Iris pallida. The sequence continues at coordinate 580,093 of JANAVB010018998.1, read as the reverse complement.
TAGAGACTCCCAGAAATGACTTGGTGGAATTCATCTTGAGTTGATGCTGGTGCATTAGATCGAAGGTAGTTCTCAAGTCTTGGATATGGTCTTCCTTTAGACGACTTTTGACAGCAATATCGTCGACATAGCATTCAACAGTCTTCCACAAATGATAGTACTCATAGCCCGCTGATAAGTTGCACCAGTATTTTTAAGACCGAATGGCATGACAGTGTAGCAATAAACTCCCAGAGGAGTACGGAAAGATGTATGTTTCTCATCTTCTGGATGCATCTTGATTTGACCTGAGAATCCATCCATAAAAGACATTCGTTTGAATCCACAAGTATTATCGATCATGACATCAGTGATCGAAAGATGAAACTTATCCTTGGGACAAGCATCGTTGAGATCTCTAAAGTCAATGCAGACTCTGACCTTCCCCCTTTTTTATAATTGGGACAACATTGGCAACCTAGTCAGTCCCGACATATCCTCATAACTCTAGGCGAAGACGTCAATGTATTCTTAAATAAGCTGAATTAATTCTTGTTTATCCGCTTCTGGAAGGCTTTTGCTGATAAAAATTGGTCTTAGTGAGCCCTCCAACATCGACCTGAATTAATTGATCTTCAGTAGGTGGTTCTCGTTGTTCGAAATGAGTTCCCACTGAGTGTCCATTCTTTGTGCCCAAGGATCTACTTCAGGAGCTTCAATTACGTCATCCTTATCATCCTCTTAGAATTCGGCAGACACCACATTAGAAGATTGTGTCACTCGATGGACGTGCCAGACGCTGGTGTCAGAATCCCATGAAACAGAAACAGAATAATTAGATCGCTCTACTTTGTCAGATTTAGAAGCTTCTGTGGTTGGAATTGGCGAGGTATAGCCTAATCCACGCTTCATTTTGTTGTAGTATTGCAGTGATTTTTCTTTTGAAACGGGGATACGAATGGAAGTTCGTCTTCCTTTACCGCCATTGAGACCAGCTTTAAAATTATAGCCCATCTTTTGAATTATATCTTTTGATTATTGGCTATAACGATGAAGTTGGAGTCTCTCACTATCGTCATTTTCGTCTTTGCTATTGAGAGTAGTTTCCTGTTCTGTTCCTTTATGAAAAAGTATTGGAAGTTCATCTTTTTTCCTGGAAGGAACTAAAAAGAAGGAATCTAATACTGGTTCAAGCAGTACTTCATTTTGGAGAGGTTGAACTGCTCCTATTGTAAGTGGTTCAAAGTTACCTAGCATTTCTAAATAACATTGAGTATAATAAAAGACATCAGTATACTGCAAAGGAGATGCTATTTTATTGATTTGCACATCATCAATTACAACAAAATTTTTGGCCTTAGCAGAAGGCTTAGTCAGATTGATAACTAGAGGAGGAGAAGAAGAAGGAGAAGGCTTGTTACGACGGAGGTCGATAACAAGTGGCTCAGAAGAGGTGAGCTCCCTTTGTTCCATCTTTCTAGCAGGAGGTTGCTTGTTGTGAGAGGAAAGATGGATAGTCAACGTCTGAGAAGACGGTGGATGAGTAGTATGTCCTTTGACTGGGATTACGAGAACATCATCTGAGGTGTCTCTCTGATCTTCTTCACTATCCATCTCTAATACAACCTTCATGAACTCTTCCTTATACATCCAAGAATCAGTACAATATGCTTCGGTGCCTCTAAAAGGATTTAGATCAGCTACTTCCTTCTGGACTTCTTCATTGACGTCCTCATATTTGAAGCATTGGTGGAGAGTGGATGGTACAATGTTATGCTCATACAGGAATGGTCTTCCCAGCAAAGCATTATAGAAGCCATGATTATCGATCACGTAGAAGGTAACCTTTTGTACGAAGATTGTCGATTTGAACTTTCAGGCGAATCTTCCCCAGGGGTTCACTTCTTCCAGAATTAAATCCCAAGATCGTTGTAATAGTTGTAGAAAGATTATGTACAGGAATCTTCAATGCAGCCTGTAGAGTCTTCGATATAATGTTGAGTGCAGACCCAGGGTCGATCAAGATGCGATCAACTTTCATGGTATCGACATCTCGTGAAGTAGAGGGGTCGATCATGACGATTGTCTTCCAGCAGCATATCATCTTGTGTAAAGGTGATGTTGGGCATCAGCTCCATCACACTATGACAATGAAAGCATGTCACAGACTCCTCCTCTGGCTTCTTGAGGAGTGTCAGACAAGTATCAGCTTGCATCAAAGCTTCACTCAATTTTTTTTGAGTTTCCTTTGAGAGATGCAGGAGCTCAAAGATTGATAACCTTACCGAGGTATTAGCCAGCTGAGCCATTATATCAAAGTTATACATCTTCTCGAGTCCCAGAGGTAGGGTTTTCTTTAATACTTTATCGAAGCAAACTGGTTATTTTCTCTTGTCTGCCATCGTTGGTTTGGGAGGAGTCGGTTCCACTGAAGGTGATGAAGCAGATGGAACATTCACAGTAGGGGAAGAAGGTGCGGGGATAGCCTCCGGAGCTGGAGCAGGTTTCCCTTGACCTTCTGAGTAATCTCGTAAGTAAAGTCTTCCAGACCTGGTACCAGTTAAGGCTTTTTCTTCAGATACAGGTTCAAAGGACACCATGTTGCAATTCTTCATACGGTGCTTGTTTTTAGAATATTTCTTCTGGAAGGATGAAGAGTCCGTCCAGAAACCCAAGCCAACACGAGATTGGTTATGTGAGAGGCATAAAGAAAGAGGTATTGGAGATTATTTTCCATGATTCAAGCCAGGGGCCTTCTGTAGATCATATCCTATCTTTGTCATTAGTTTACGGGATTGTAGACTATATAGATGGAAAGGTGGTTGATATTTGGCCTCTGGCTTTCGCAATATTGTTTCAGAGGAAGAAGAAGAATATGCCACCGAGATGAAGGTAGTAGTTAAAAATAGAAGACAATGTTCACCCAACGAAGTCATATGACATGACTTGTATTTGGTCGCCTTTTTGGACTTTGTGGATGAAGAAGGAGCTTCGAAATCAACCACTAAATCCGGATGGATCCACATGATTTCTCTCTTATCAGTAGATAAGAAAACAAGACCATCATTTTATGCAGGTGGGCGATTAACAATCTCCAAAGTGGTTCTCGGAATGGGGACGATGCCGTCCTACACAAGTTGAGCAAGAAAATTGCCAAACTGTAGAGAGACGACGTTAGCCGTTACAGTCTTTTCGTCCTACTGGAGAGTGATTGTACCAGAATTGACCATCTCCTGGATCTTGCCTTTGAGCACATAGCATGCTCAAGTTGGATGTCCGATAAACCTGTGGTAAATATAATATTTAGGGTGGTCAGTTTTACTTACTTCCTCTGGCCATTTTGCATCCGGCAGCTAAAGTTTATTGCTCTTGATCAGGCAATCAAAGATGCTCATGACATCATCTTCATCGAAGGAGTATTCTTCTTTCGGACGTGGTGCTCTCTGTGGTTGTGCCGTTGGAGTAGGTGTTGATTGACCTATATTGACGACTAAAGCTTTTTTACCTTTGACATTGATAGCCAAAGTCTCCTTGCCCTTGCGGTTGTTCTGACGGAGACTGCTATTTGATACAGCATGTTCATCTCTGTCAAGATTATACATCTGAATGCCTAATTGTTTGAACTTATCAGGACTTTCTTCTGTTGCTTTAGCATTCACTATGAATGAAGGCCAATCCTGGAACTGCATCGATTCAGTCCACATGCTGATTATAGGCATCAAGTTTGATTTGCAAGTATCTATAGTCAAAGCATCTGGAGTTTCGAGGGCATTTTGAGTACCTCACGGTGGAATCGTTCAATGAAACGTTCGGTCGTTTCATTATGTCGTTGTTTAATTTTGATGAGAGCAGACATAGTCATGTCGTTTGTTTCCTCACAAAATTATTCCAGGAACATTTGTTTGAATCCAGAGAAGGAGATTATACAACCATCTGGCAAACTATGGTACCAGTCGTAAGCTGTACCTGCTAAGCCCCCGACGAACACCCTAGTGAGTAGAGCATCGTTTGGCTGTAGTTGATCAGTCATTAACTCAAAGTGATTGAGGTACTGACTTGGGGATGTGCTGCCATCAAACAGCATAATAGTAGGAGATTTGTATTTGGGAGGAAACTGAACTACCTTCCACTCTATGGGATAAGGCTGCTTGATCCCAAGCTTCTGTAGGCTGTTTTTCTGCTTGAAGGCTTCAAATTGAGTACGCAAAAGTTTTACGGCCTCGTTAGTATCTCCCGATGATTGTAGAGCAGTGGACTGATTTGATGTGTTGTAAGGATGTACTGCATGATAAGCACCACCCCTAGTACCAAATTGACTAGGAATAGCCTGTACTGGTATGGAAGCGATGTGAGAAGACTGTACCCCCAGACCAATGTTGACGGGAGCAGATGTCGTTACAGGTTCTTAGGTCAGAATATGAGTCACAACCGATGGAACCGTATGTTGTGCCATAATCACAGTATGCATGCATGTCATCATCTCAGCCATGCTCTTCAAACTGGCCTCCAAAGCAGCAATTCTCTGCTTTTGACTATTAGAACTGGAAGCATCTTAATCTTTTTTGACGACGTAAGCAGTCACTTCTCTAGCTATCGAAGGTGAGCTAGTAGAAAAGATGGTCCGTTCAGAACTTTCACTGTCGGCATCAAAGTCATATAAGGAACTACCCCCAGAATGAGTGATGGAAAGATCCTTTTGACTGAAGGCATCTTGTTTGGAATCAGAAAGATTCTTTTGACCGATTGTATCTTGGTCAGAAGGAAGATTCTTTTGACCGATTGTTTCTTGGTTTCTTGATCTGGTATGTCGGTATACTCCTTCGTCGGACTCACGAATCTGATCTAAGTACTGTTGGCTGGGATTGCGGGATGCAATGCATCTTGGACACTTTCCACCCCCAGTGTTTCGAGACGTCATGTTGAACGTACAACAATTCATCTTCATCCACTATCATTGGTTGAGGAACCTTAGCGTAGTTCAGACGGTCGAAGACAGACCGCTTAGCTGACTGACAATAAATTTTGATAACTACTTCATGGTGATGATTACAGTAGTGTTCTTGTGGCTACATTACAGGTGGGTGAGACAAATTTGTGATCTTCCGTTTCTGTTCAAGAAGTTCACGGCGATCGGTTACCATAACAGGACGAGAAAAAATCGGAGGAACATATTCTTTAACGATGTTAGCAACATGATTTCGATTCTTGAGATGTCCTATTCCCTAAGTGTACAAGGAAGTGCTGAGCTGATTAGCATATGTAAGAGGGTTTTCGACTTTAGAAGTCTGCCTCTGGCGCAAGTTAGCCACTGACGCATGCTGCTTGCGTCTTGTTGAAGTTGATATTGGCTGGCACCTGTTGAGATAGGTACGCAGGTCAGAAAGGTGTGGCACTTGTGTATATGTCTGAGATACTAGCAGTTTGCCTTGCTTGGATCTTGAGATGTGCAGGTTTGGAATATCCTGAGTTGCATTCTTGGAAGTAGGCAGAATCCCTTTTTGTGCTGCACAACCTGTTTCTATGCGCTTGGGGCACAACTGGGTGGCAAAAAGTTTAGTTTGGACAGAACTCACTTTCTTAGCAGAGATTTGATTGTCTCTGTCAAGAGGAATAAGGTTTCTATCCAAAAGAGCTTTTGTACTGATTGGCGGAAGGGCGTAACCAGAGTTGTTTTCCGTCGAGTCAAGAACCGGAGAAGAATGAGGAAAGGCCAAAGGGCGCTTTCCTTTGTCTGTGACAATGCAGGAATAGATGTATTCTTAGCCAAGTTCATATTTGGGGAAAGAGAGGGAGTAGCTAAAGAGTGTTTCCCTTTGTTTTGTGGCTGAGAGGCCACAGGCATAGGTTGCGCAGGTTGAGGAAAGGCCAAAGGGCGCTCTCCTTTGTTCTGTCTAGCACTCCCGCTAGATAGGTTCTTTTCAGAGTTCAGAACTAGAGAAGAGGAGGGAATAGCCAAAAGGCATTTCCTTTTGTCAAAGCCAAAGAGGCAGTAGGCGCAGGTTGCACAGAAGCAGTGGTTGGCAGAGAGGAAGTAGGTGCAGGTTGCACAGAAGCAGTGGTTGGTACTGCAGAGGACTTAGGATTCCATACAGTGCGCACCTTGCTCTTGGCAGCAACTGAGGTGCGCCTAGTACCCCCAGCACTGATCATTGCTTCGTAGGCGGTTTGGTCGACTTGAACGACCAAAGTCTCCTGCGTCTTGTCGATCGATGCAGTATCACATTGAGTTGTCACTTTCTCGTCGGAGGAGAAAGTCGTCCCCAGCAGAGTCATCATTTTGTTTGCAAAAACAAAAGTTTCTTTTTTATTACAAACTTTGAAAGAATAGTACAAGAGTACAATTTATTCTAGGAAAGTACAACTATAGGAATCTGATCAGAAGACGATCACTTTATCCCTTGGACGATGTGATATTGAAGACACAAGCCTCTGGAGAATGCAACAGAACTTTGTCACAAGATTATGATCATTAGTCCTCTTTTGGGACTGATTTGAAACTCTATTTATAGAGTTCTTGAAATAACTGTTAAGTAGTTATCCTGAGTGGCGCGCACTTCAAGTTGTGCACCTCTTGTCTAGTTGCGCGAGCGGTTACTTCAACTGCTGGGGACGTATGGTATTGTTTGAGTGAGATGCGTGTGTTCTTCGAGATTAGTGGCATGCGGGCCACTTCATCCTGCTTCTGGACATAAAATTTGATCAAATGGCGCCAACTAGTCAGGTTGCGTGCACGCACAACTCAACAACTGGCACCTGTTTATGGGTCCTCTGTGCTGTATTGATTAATTCTTTCCCCACATGATGACTTGTACGAGCTAGCTGTCAACATTAATTACATGCAGACAAAATCTCCTCGAGCGCCACGTTGTGCGGGATTCGAATGGATTTTCTTCGGCTGTCGTGCTGTCAGAGCTGTCAGTAATAATGACAGCCATTATAGCTTCTTGAGGAAGCGTGCCAGGTGGCGCTCGCGCACCCGAAGACTGGCACAACCTGTGTCTCGTGCCACCTGTTAATCTGGTGCCAATTGATGATGGTGCACTTTAATGAGTGGCGCCCCTTGATTTTTAGCTTCTACAGGCTTGGATTGTGAGCAAGATGGCAACCCAACAGAATTCAGCTACTACCATATCAGAAGGAGAAGAAGAAGTGCAACCAGTAACAATGAAGCCTCTGTCTTCCTCTTTCCTGTTTAAAGCAACCGAGTTCATGAAAATAAACTCGCCCGAGTTCATTGGTCGACCGGAACCAGACGAGATTGTAGGATGGCTAGTGAAAATTGAGGGCCTGTTCAACCTTTTCAACGTTCAGGCAAGCCTTCTTAGAATAATACATCCCTTCTGCTGTTCGTCGACAGAAAGAGGACGAATTTATGTCCTTGAAGCAAGAAAACATGTCAGTCGATGATTACGATGCAAAGTTCGCAAAACGTACAAAGTTTGCCGAGGCCTTTTGTGAGACTCGTCTCACGGTATCGGTATTTATAAACGGATACGTATTTGGTGCCGTATCATGCATTTGTTTTGTATTTAGTTCCTGTAAGTATCTGCTAATTATTTTCCTGTATTTTATTTTACACTTGCCTAGCTATTGGTTCATTTTTGTTCTTGTTGAACCAACTTGGTTTAACTTGGTTTATCATGAAAACGGATGAATGGCTTAGATTGAGTGGAGATGAATGAATGGTGGAGATTACTTGGTCTTGGTATATATGCCACTTTTTCTCTCTTTTTTCTCATTCACTCTCATTCATTCCCCTTCCACCCAACCCTAGCCATTAGAGAGAGGCAAGTACATCTTGCCAAAACCTTGAACAAAGTTATTTTCCCAGGCTGTAGGAAATCTCGTTCTATGCAGTTTAGACCCTTAGAAGTCCCGATTCGGACTTGTTTTGAGCAAGTTATGCTCTTTTGAAGTTTTCGGGTTCCCATGGAGCTTGGCTGCTATTTGGAGAAGAAGAACAGTGCCGGCGCCTAGTCTGGCCCAGGCGCCCTTTCCCCCTTGCGCTCATAGTGCTTAGACGCCAATGTGATGCTCCTAGTTGGCCCAGGAGCCTTGCGCACCCAAGCGCCCTTTCCCTCTTGCGCTCATTGGTGCTTAGGCGCCTATTTTGGTGCGCCATTTTGGCCCTTGCTCCAATATGGTCCTGGCGCCTATTCAGGACATGTGTCCAGTTGTCCAAGCGCCTATCTGGCAATGCGCCTCTCTGGCCTAGTGCCTTCAGTCCAGCATCCTTCCTAGCCTTGGTTCCATTGCGTGCCTATGCGCCTCTCCTGGCCCTAGCACCCTTGTGTGCTAAGGCGCCATCCTGGCTTTGGCGCCCCTTGAATCTCGCGCCACTTCGCGTGCGCCACCTGACCTGATGGTTGCGCGCCATATGGTGTGCGCCCAGTGTGATGCGTCCACCTCCATGTCTCTTCCATGTTCATTCATCTATATGTTTGGTGATTCCCGACTTATACCCTGAGTTTTGACCCGATCTTAGCATGGCTGTTTTGACCTTTTTTATTGTTTAAGTTGTTTTGTAGTTAGAATCTTGAAAACTTAAAATATGAAAGTTGTAGATCTTTGTCTTGGCTTCAAGAATCTTCTTGTTTCATTTTAATTGGATTTCATATGCGACTGATAATTTCAATCTTAGTTTTGATCTTTTGGCATATTTTCTGTACTTGGTCGTTTTGATATTTTATTCGACTGTAATAAATTCTTAACATGATTAGATGATCTCGTATAGTTAGAGAATGATTGTACATCCTATACAAACTTGACGCTAGCACATGTTCAATTATTATTCTATGTCTTGTACTTACTTTTATTTATTCCTTTTCATATGCCATGATATATGTTTCCTTTCAATTCTTTCTTATATGCTATGAAATGTATTGCCATGCCTTCCCGGATTTATTGTACTTTGCAGTCTATGCCATGTCTAGAATTTCTTTATTATGGCCCATCGTGGCGCACCTATGTTACATGTCTTCTTCCCTTACTAGATAGTGGCCCGTCGTGGCGCACTCATGTTACATGTCTTCTTTGCTTACTGGATAGTGACTTGTCGTGGTGCACTCTTGTACATGTCTTTTCCTTGCTTACATGATAGTGGCCTGTCATGGCGCACTCCCTATTTTCTCTATAGTGGCTCGTCGTAGCGCACTCCTAGCTTTCAGCTTATTATATTTTCTTGTTGTGGCTTGTTATAGTGCACTTTCTTGTATTGTCAAGTCTTGCATATCATGTCTAGAATGAATTCTGCGGAATGCCACACCCAGAATCCAATAAGAAAATGTTCAGGACAAAACAACTAGCTTGATTATCTAGATCATTGGAAGGGAAGAATTTTCCAGTTACCTGTAAGCCCTTTATCCCGGCCCCAACCTGAATGGATTTGGAGCTATCTGTCATGATGAGCACACTTCCAGCGCACCGCCGAGTGTTGCACCTTGTATATGTCTATAGAGTACATTTGTCTCATGGGCGATGTACCCACTATTATATGTCTATTGGATACATTTGTCTCCCGGACGATGTATCCACCATTACTTTCTTTTTCTTTTGGCCTGGATAAGTCGGATAGTCTGCAGGGCAGGTAATTGGATTGGATTTCTCAAAAGTGCATATGTTAGTAATTAGGATTATGATAACCCTAGTTAGCTAATGTATAAAGCCGTACTCATTGTTTGGTCGTGATTATTGTATGGAGTCCAGTCTAGTCTAGTTTTGCCTAGGCAATGTCTGTATGTTTAATTCAGTACATTGTTGTTTATGCTTTACTTTTGTCGATAAATGATTAAAGGTTAAGTTCTGTTCAGGAGAAGGGTTACAACCCCGGTCCTTGTTTGGTTTACTAGTTGTAACCTGGGTTCCAGATTAGTTCCCAAGTCATCTAGTCATTTGTCGTTATATTCAGTACTCACACGCCATACATGATCCTTATGCTATACAATGATTAGAGACTAAGTTATGTTCAGAAGAAGGGTTACAACTCCGATCCTTGTTTGGTTTACGGGTTGTAACTTGGATTCCGGAATAGTTCCTAAGTCATCTTATCATTGGTCATTCTATATAGTTCTTACATGCTCACACGTACCATTTCTCTAACATGCCAACATATCCCAGTTACCTTACATGTTACATGTCCCAGTTGTCTCCCATGCTCACATGTCCAGTTATCTCACATGCTCATATGTTCAGATATCTCACATGCTCGTATGTCCAGTTTGTCTTACGTAATCACATGCTTCTATTTACTTAACATGGCTACACTTTACAATATGTCACATGTTAATTACTTTACGTCACATGATGCTTTACTGATTGTCTTTTTTATTCTCGGGATAAGTGCATTGGTAGTGCACTAGTCACGATTAGCATTTGCTTATTTCTGTCTATAACCGTTGCTATGTTAGTTATTGCTGGTTTTAGTTCATAAGTTTGGCTTCCTTTGTGGTACTTGCTATTGGGGGTCTGACCCCACTAGTTTTGTTTGGCCAGATTGATAGAGGAGCCCGAAGGATCTTCCGTACCATCAACTCGACGGTGACTACCCGGAGCACCAGAGTACCTTAGTGGATTTCTTATATCATTCTTCCACTAGTTATGTACATTATTCTTTTGTGGCGTTTAGCCTCCGAGCACATGTTTAGCTCGTGTTTTGGATCTTAACATGTAGCCTACGGGCCAAAACATGATTTGCGTATTCTAGACTATAGCTAAAGCTTATCATGTATGACTATTACTCTTGCTAGTTCTCTATTTGTATGACTGGCTTCATGATCATCCATGTATATATGGTTTGGGACGCTTTACTATTGTATGTCTAATGATCATATTTCTTGCACTTTGTATATTTACCTGTGATTGAGATACCTAGGATCGTTTGACCTAGGATTGACTGATGGTGTGTAGTAGTAACCCTCATGTCTTGACAGCTTATACGTTATTTCAGAGTACTAGAGTACTTTGGTATTACGTAGCTAGCCTGGTCCGTCCCCACTTGCCAGAATTCTAGTTTTGGGGCGTGACACCTTTTTGCCGAACAAGGAAGCATGGTGCGAGCGCTTTCAACAGGATCTGAATGACGATCTTCGTAGGGACGTCATGAATCAAAAATGCCAAAGCTACAGGAAGTCCTAAAATGCTGCCCTTGATAGCGAGCGGATCTTTGGTTGAGCATCACAAAGGACAGGGTCTGGCATCCGAAACAACTTTAACAAGCGTCCTCACGACGCGGGAGGATCTGGTGTGCCAAAGTGCCAGAATATGTTCGAGTACCGGGGGGGCCATCCCAGAGTACGGTGCAATCGGTGCGGCAAGATGGGACATCTGTCAGCTGATGACCAAGGTGGATGCTTCAAGTGTAGTCATCTAGGCCACAAGGCGAGAGACTGTCAGATGGGGATGGCGAACCAACACCCTCTGAGGAACATTCCAAATCAACATCTTCTAAGGAACGTTCAGAATCAGAATAGGGCGCCTTCCGCCACTAATGCAAACGCAGTGCCAGTGAACCCACAAAATTGTCAAGGGGTGCAAAGGCGAGTCTATGCACTGACTCAGGATGAAGCGTTCGCGTCTGACACTATTGTGACAGGTATATTACTCTATAAAAATATGCTTGCTTGAGTACTGTTCGATTCGGGTGCTACGCATAGCTTCATATCTTCTGACTTTGTAGAAGAAAATAAATTGCCCATGCAATTACTAGATATGAATCTTAGTTTTAGCACTCCATCGGGAGTAGATATGTCTGCCACTCAAATTTGTAGGGATGGTTACATCTGCATCGGTGGGAGGAATCTATCCTTGGAAATTATTGTTCTCGACATCAAGGAGTATGATATAATCCTCAACATGGATTGGATGGGTGCATACCACGCAACTATCGAATGTGTGGAGAAGAGAGTCGCGTTCCGTCTCCCTGGCGAAACCGAGTTCTCATATTCGTACGGAGCAGCGTTGAAGACGGCCATGGTGATATCGGCTAATTCGGCAAGGCGCATGTTGCACTCTGGTTGCAGCGGGTACCTAGCATCAATTTGAGACATGAGAAAAGAGATTGCAGGCATAGCACAAACTGAAGTCATAGGAGAATTTCCTGATGTGTTCCCAGATGAATTTCCAAGGATGTCGTCGGATCGAGAGATAGAATTCAGCATCGACAACTTTTCGAACACTCAACCAATATCCAAAGTACCCTATCGAATGGCGCTGGCGGAGCTGAAGGAACTGAAAACACAACTACAAGAGTTGCTAGATCATGGATATATTCGTCCTAGTGTCTCCCGTGGCGTGCTCCAGTATTGTTTGTAAAAAAAGAAGGATGGATCGATGCGGCTGTGCATCAACTATCGGGAACATAACAAAGCCACGGTACGAAACAAGTACCTGTTGCCGCGGATAGACGATTTGTTTGACCAGCTACAAGGGGCCACGATATTTTCCAATATTGATCTTCGCTCAGGCTACCATTAATTGAAGATCAAGCCCGAGGACGTGCCGAAGTCCGCTTTCCGAACTCGATACGATCACTACGAGTTCCTAGTCATGCCGTTCGGTTTGACAAATCCCGCCGCCTTCATTGATCTGATGAACCGGTTATTCCGACCGTTCATAGACAAATTTATCATCGTATTCATCGACGACATTCTTATATATTCAAAAAAAGGAAAAGTATATGGAGCATTTGAAGACGTGCTACAAACTCTGCGTGAACATCAATTATATGCCAAATTAAGTAAATGTGAGCTCTGGATGAGCAGTGTGACGTTCCTTGGGCACGTTATTCCAGCTGAAGGCATCACGGTGGACCCAAATAAACTTGAGGTGATAGTTGAGTGGAAACGCCTACCTCGGCAGGCGACATCCGGAGTTTTCTAGGCTTGGCAGGCTACTACCGAAGATTTGTGAAAGACTTTGCCAAGATTGCGTCGCTCTGACTCGCCTCACCCAGAAAGGAGTCACATTCGAGTGGAACGACGACTGTGAATCTAGCTTCCAGGAGTTAAAGAAACGGCTCATCTCAGCTCCAATCCTTGCACTTTCGAATGGGCCAGAAGGGTTTCAGATATACAGCGATGCATCAAAAACTGGCTTAGGGTGGTGCTCATACAAAGGGATAAGGTGATTTCGTTTGCTTTGAGACGATTGAAGCAACACGAAAAGAATTACCCTACGCATGATCTTGAACTAGCGGCAATTGTGTTTGCGTTAAAGCTATGGCGGCACTATTTTTATGGTGTGGCTTGTAGCATCTATACGGATCACAAAAGTCTCAAATATATTTTCACACAGTGGAACTTGAACTTACGGCAGCGGCGTTGGCTCGAACTCATCAAAGAATATGATCTGACTATCGAGTACATGTCGGGTAAGGGAAAGGATGTAGCGGATGCTCTGAGTAGAATGTTCGCAGGGTGGCTAGCAATCAACCGCGACAATCAACGGGACTTGGCAGAAATGGGGATCGAACTCCGAATTCGATATAGAGAAGCGCAGTTGGCTCAGTTCTACCTAGAGTCGAGCTTGCACGACAAAATAAAGACCGCACAGGAGGACGATCCATTCCTAAGGAAGATGCGCGAGATGATTTCGACAGGGAAGACGATCGATTTTGTGGCGAACAAGGATGGAATGATGCGGATGAAAGGAAGAATATGCGTGTCGGACCATGCCGAACTTAGAAAAGAAATTCTGACGGAAGCTCGCTATACGAAGTATTCGTTGCATCCTGGAAGCACCAAGATGTACAAGGACTTGCACACGACCTTTTGGTGGCACAGCATGAAGAAAGACGTGGCAACTTTTGTGTCACAGTGCATGGCCTATCAACATGTGAAGGCCGAGCACCAAAGACCAAGCGGAGAGTGACAGAACCTCGATATTCTGGTATGGAAGTTGAATGACATCTCTATAGATTTTATTGTGGGCTTTTCGAAGATGCCGCAGAAAAATAATGCGATTTGGGTCATTGTTGATTAATTGACAAACTATGCTTATTTCATCACTATCAAAGTATCCTGGAGCGTCGATCGGTTGGCTCAGATTTATATCGATGAGATTGTTCGACTCCATGGGGTACCTGCTACGATTATTTCAGACACGGATAGGTGATTCTTGTCACATTTCTGGACGAGTCTGCAATCGGCGATGGACACCAAGCTAAATTTTAGCTCCTCGTACCACCCACAAACAGATGGCCACACGAAAAGGGTGAATCATAACCTAGAAGATATGTTGCGTCTGTGTGCGATAGATTTGAAGACTAGTTGGGACACGCATTTGCAGCTTGTGGAGTTTGCGTACAACAATAGTTATCAATCAAGCATCCAGATGGCTCCTTATGAGGCTATGGGAGGAACTGTCGATCTCCGATATGCTGGGACAAAGTTTGGGAGAGACAGGTACTCGAGCCAGAACTGGTAGAACAAGCTGTCGAGAAGGTCCATATGATTCGAGAGCGACTCCGCATTGCACAGAGCCGACAGAAGAGCTATGCGGACACTCGTCGACGATCGTTAGATTTCTTGGTCGGGTACCATGTATTCTTGAAGGTGACGTCGATGCAGGGCGTCATGCGATTCGGAGTAAAGGGCAAAGTAAGTCCGAGATTTGTAGGCCCCTTCAAAATCCTCGATAAAGTGCCGGTCGTTGCTTACCGGATCGTGCTGCCCCATGCCCTGGCTGAAGTGCACAACGTCTTCTACGTCTCCAAACTTTGGAAGTACGTGCATGATCCAAGTCACGTTGTTAGCTTCGATCAGTTGGAGCTACGCGTCGATCTATCATACTCAGAAGAGCCCATACAAATTTTGGATCAAAAGGAAAAAGTCCTACGGAACCGGTCGATGTCCTTGGTTCGCGTACTATGGCGCAACCATTCAGTTGAGGAGTCGACTTGGGAGCTAGAATCAGAAATAAAGGAGAAATACCTTTCACTATCCATCGATTAAGGTCAGACCCTTGTTCTTAAGTTTCAGGACGAAACTTTTTTTTAGTGGTATATTATATAGTGCCTCACTCCCGTTGGGGCAAAGCACTATATAATAGGCTCGTGGCAAGTCAGATACGGTCGAAAACATAGATGGCTAGTCTGACTCAGCGACGAGTTTGGTATACGAAAACTATGGCATCAATAAAATCAATTTGGACGAATAATATGAGTACCATTCCAACTAATGGATCGGTTGTTGTTGAAATAAGTTCTAGATGCAGCGGACTGTGTCTTGGCGAATGAACTCTAAAGAGAGCGACGTGATAGGTCTGCTATTGGTTTTGTTGGTTTTTTTGGCTTTCTGAATGATTTGTTGCTTGGATTTAATGAGCGTGATTTCACATCGATTTCTGAATGCATTTTTGGGAATTTTGAAGGGTAAGGATTTAAGAAGGGATTCTAACATGATGCTCGTGGCATTGCAGGAATTCGTGTAATTGACGCTTGACCATCGTGAAGCGATCTCCTACTCTCGGTGCAATCTCTTTAGGTGGGTGGTTCGACCCCTTCTTTTCTACTCCTTCCCGCCAACAAAGTCTTAAAGTTCAACATTCAAATCAATGATGCTAACTGAATGTATGCTATGCCACTAAGATCAAGAACTCGGGATAACTGTATCGATTTAGAGTAATTTACTTCAAAAATATAAGTTTTACACCAAAAAGAGAAAAGATAAGGTTCTAGAAAAGAGATAGAATTATTTCATGATCTGCAAAATAAAATGAAGTGAAACGTCGGTTGCGGCATATTGTGCCTCGGGGAATTTGGTACCTACGGGACGCTAAATCAGAACGTACGGCTTTGAGGAAATGAACTCTCGCACGAATCAAAATGATTATGTTGCTTAATATTGTCCGCGCTATGCAATCTATTTCATACATATTAAATTGTTCACGCATTTGCATGGTCATGGACAACTTGTGCACAGGATTAGCTTTCTTCGAAACGGTACCCGGGGTGTTGGGACCGAATCAGCCTAGGAGGAAATTATGGAATCGTGCTTCGGCGCGAGGCATTGCGAGACCTCCAGTGAGGCTCGCAACCTGGACCGGTAGGGCGCGTCGCAATGCTTCGTAATCGTCCTTCATGGTGTCGATATCACCAATGACCGCATATAAGATAGATTGCATGCTCACCTATTGTCTTGTGCAGGTGGTAAATATTATATCTATTTTATGCAAGAAAGAAGCATGGCCGTGGTAAGATAAGTTGAAATTGGTTATGTTGTTTACTTCTTAAAATGTGCCTTCGATACGAACTGCAAATCATATAGTTCTAAGTACCAAGATCACTTCGTATGTAAATCCTTAATAAGCAGTGTCGGTTTACACGAGTGGGTTCGTCCCGTCAACTAGCAAGTGTGTTACCCCCCAACTCCCCAGGTGCCGAGCGTGCTGCGGGAGCTCGACACTAGACTGAAGATGAAGAATGGGAGGCGGCTCAAAGCTCTCCTATTTTGAAGTATTTTGAAGCCCAATTCAGATCTAAAGCTTTTTGTTCAAATATATAAAGGGGCATGAATGTATGGAACGACAAGGATTATTTCATGGCAGCTTGTCGAGAGTTTTTATTTTGTGTTTCTAAGAGGTAGCCGCAGCGGCATATGAAATGTAAAAATGAGCTTGCACATATTTTACAAGTTTTATGAATGAAAAGCTAAATTTCTTCCTATTCTACATCTTCAATTCTCTGCACTGTCAAATTTCAACTCGTTGTCTCAAAAGAATAATCAAACTCACGTTCTTGCCTTATATAAATCCAATATAGACTTGTACGGCATCACGCTCCGGCTTTGTTAATTGATTTATCTTGAGTCAAGGCGAGGACGATCGATTTGGCGAGTCGGGGCGTGACATCATGCCCCAGCGACAACGATCGATTCGGTGAAATCAAGCGAGGATGAACGATTTTTCGAGTCGGGGAATGACATGTATACACTGTCCTAGAGCCAGCAGATTCAAAGTTAGAATAAGCAAATACAAGAAGCAATAAGATGTTTGTTTCTTTGTTGAATCTCAACTTACCATGATGAGATTTGACTCAACAATAAGCAAAGAAACCCCTGTCAAAGGCATTGAAATCCGAAATGACAATAAACAAAAGAAAGAAAAGAAGGTAATCTTATACATCTCTTCAACAAAATAAGATCGAATAAGATACCAATTAATTGATGATCATGGTCTCATACCATTCCAAACAGATGATACTGTCATGGGAATTATTCATCACCATGGCAGTGTGTTGTGCACTTTCATAATTTCGTGATTATTATGGGTTCTGGTTTGATTATGCTGGTGACCGATGACGCATATTCCTAAAACTTTTTTCCTGGAGTTTGAGCGTACGATGACTTAACTCTTAGAGAACAAAGTAAGCATGATTTCGTCTCATCCTCAGCTATTATGACCAAACGGGATATATCAACAAGAAAGAGAAGCAAAGACGAGAGGAATCTAAGCGAAGCACATAGACAAAAATAATTAGATTGTTCAACCAAACCTTGGCCTACATCCATTGACAAAGCCGGAAGAAGAAATCCCCTGGTCAACTACCCGAAAGGCATCACCGTGCTCAACGAGCTGATCTAGAAGGCCGAAGACGTCGGTGCCACCTCCGTCCGCCTTGCCTTGACCACCATCTTTGCCTTGACCTCGACCTCGCGTAGTGGTAGAGCCTTGCGCTCTTGGCCTACAACGACATCGTATTCATCAAGGACGTCTTTGCCAACATCTCCAATATAGGCGGCAACAAAAAACAGGGGCAGGCGCGAAAGACCGGACCGAATTTCCAGATCTGAAGTGGGTTCGAGAAGAAAGAAGAGGAGACTTGGGGATTTGTAGAGGGGAAAGGAAGAGGATGAAAAATAGGATTGTAATGGCTGCAGGGGCTGCAAATTTGGGAGACGGGTTTGGACTAGGCATATAACACTTGGTATGACATGTGAAAGTCACATGACATAATTTTCTTACTTAATAACAGTTATAAACCATTGGGGGGAAAATATGGTGTGTTACTAATATTAAATTTATTTTTTTGACTATTTATACTAACAGATTTTTAATTTTCTAACGGTTTTTTGTTGTTAAGAATTTGTAACGACAAAAAATCGATAGTATTTGAAAAAATTGTGTGAGCGAAATCTCATTTTGGTGTAGTGCTCGCTGGAGATCTCAGTCACCACCGCGCCTCGCCGGAGTTTGAAGACCGCCACCTCGCTGACCGGAGACGCCGCCTAGAAGTCCCCATCGTCGCCTCACCGTCACTGCGTCACTGGAGATCCTTGCCACTGTTTCTTGGATAGCATCATCGAATCTGTCGCTGCTTCGAAGCCCCATCGTCGTCCTCCCCGTAGATCTGGCTCAGATCTGGGGTTCCAGCACTCCACCACCGTGACGCCGCCTCGAAGGTTACCGCCTCATCGAGTCGGTGTTGACCACCACCACAATCGCCGAGACGGAGCCATCACCACCGGCCAGACCTTCACCAAACCGTCGTGTCCAGCCAGATCTCTTGGACAACGACGCCATCCTGAGCGCCAAGCCACTGCGCCTTAAGCCTTGCTCCACCTCCAAATCCCACATGCGCTCCACCGCTGAGGAGTCAGGTGAGCCCTTTATCTTCTTCAAGACCTCCTCCTTTATTCTCTTCTTCTTATTATTCTTCTTCTCTTATGTTAGGGTTTGGTATTGGGGAGTCGGCTGAGTATTGTGAGAATAAGAATAGAGAGAGTTTAGAATTAGGATTTTCTTTGAGTATGTGGGTGTGGGCCGGTTTGTAGGCCGGGTTGGCAGTCCATTGGAATGGGCTGTTATATAAATAATAATAATAATAAAAGGAAGAGGAAATAAATAACAGCAGCAATAGTATGGGCCGGCCCACTGGCGTGGGCTGAGCCAAAGAAAAAGAAAAAGAAAAAGAAAAAGAAAAAGAAAAAGAAAGAAAAGAAGAGAGATGGACCAGAAGTTGGGTTGTGGGCTTTGAGGGATTATGGGCTGGATTATTATTCTTAGTATTGTTACTATTATTATCATTATTGTTATTATTATTCTATTATTATTATTATTCTTAAATAATTTGGTTAATATTTTCCTTGTTAGCATATTAATAATCGTTTTGCTAAAAGATTTACAATTTATATTTGTTATAGTAATATAAGCCTACTAAATATTTTTTTCTATATTAAATATTTTGCTAAAATCATATAAGTATTCAAGTTGTTATATAGAATTAGTATTTGTATAAGTAATCTCTATTTAGCTATGTGAATAAATATAGTTGTTAGTTAGCTTAATATATAGTTAGTAATATTCTTTAGTTATTTAGAATTTAGCTAGTGATATATTGATGGTTAAATAGATAGCTAGATGCCACTGTTTAGAATCTAACATATTCTTATCCTATTCTAGGTGGATATTGAGACATTGATTTTCAAGGAAAAAGAAAGTACATTCTATGGCTTTGACTCATTTTCTTAATGTGGACTTGTTTCATGTTGGACACGTTATATACCGGTTTGATCATGTGCTTCTGGTTATTATGTTCTTATTCTTTACTTGTATTCGGGGAGAAGAAATGCTAAGGATATGTGACCAAAGTCCTATGCTAGTTATATCATGTTGATAGCCTAATCACACACCTGTGCACGTGTGATTAAGTCGTACCATATTTCATGTGCTCCATGTACTTGTCCAGCCGGTCACATATTTAGTACGTATTTCAAATCAATTGTCATGATTTCTTGTTACATGTTTCATGTTCCATGTTTTATGGTCATGATCTTCTTGCTACGTGTTTCATGTTTCATGTTCAGTAGCTCATTGCATTCATGGTGATTCAGGTTAGTCATGTTTTATTACTTGTGCATGTGTTGTACTTGTTTTACTGTTATGGATTATACTTTGCTCCTTTCCTGAATGGATCATTGACATATTAGACCAGGGTAAGAAGATATGGATGGCACTGGATTGGACGACGACTTTTGGACCACTGGAGGACTCTAGAAGATTAGAATGTTTCATTGTATTAGATTCTTTATGGACAAATGTATTAAAAGTTATATTTGAGGATATAGTTTACCGGATTTGTCTCCGGATGATTTTTTAAAGTTGTACTAAAAGGACATAGTGGAATGTGTGATGTTGTGGTTATTTATTCTGGGAACGTGATAGTAGCTGTGATGAGATTGATTGATCATGTCATATGGAGTTTTTTGAGGTTTACATACAGCTTACTACGTTGTGTCTACAATGTAGGCTGGACGTATCCCGCTCGTATCCAGTTATCCGGGAGCGGGTCATGACATGCATATGCATGACGGTTAACACCAGATTAGAGAGAGCTAATTGAGCAATTAATCAAAGTCGGTGTTGCACCACGACGAGTAATATCCACAGTACGACAGAAAAATGACAATAACAAGTCAACCATGAGGACAATTTATAACGCACGGTCGTTATCGAAGGCTAATAGTATGAAAGAAAGAATGACAATGCAGCAAATTATGAACTTGCTTTCCGACCATCGCTATGTGGAGTATCATAGGAGAGATCCACTGAACAATAAGGTTTTTTTTTGTTTAGGGCTCATCCTGATTGTACCCACTTGGTGTGGTTCTTCTATGATGTAATAATCAGTGATTGTACTTATAAGACCAACAAATTCAATATCCCACTTTTATACGTTAACGGCTATACCTCTAAGGGATTGTCATTTTTAGTTGGCTTTTACTTTACGAAGTCTGACGTAGTGCCCCGTCCCTACATCGTGCCCCGTTTTCGTCCACGGGGTGCGCGAGAAAGGAACACTGTCGCTATCGATTCGGTCGGGACAGATAGGTCAGAATCGGCCGAGTCGATCGAACGGGAACGGTTGAATTAAGATCCATTCCACGTTATGGAATGGCTTCTTCGGAACCAAGTCCCATATTCAGCGGGTTGCGCCTCAAGGATTGGCTCTGCGGTTGAGTCGGAAGGGACCTCTCGTTTCTCTGGTTTTCATGTCGCACTTGATTTGGCTTTGGTTTTCGTGAATGCGTTTTCGTGAACGTTTCGATGGGTTTTCATGACTTGTGTTTTCGAGCTTCGCATTCATATCGAAATTCCTTGAATTATACAGTGTTCTAATCAGTTGCTTATGCGATTGTAGGTGATCGCGTAGGCAACGTCAGCGCAGCCAACCAGTCCCTCGCTTGAAGCAAGTCTAAGGCGAGTGGCTGACCTCCTTCGCCTCGTCCCTCTATTTCAAAATCAAATGAAGTTAAATGAATGCTTGTCATAATAGTGTAGAATCAAAAAAATCGTGGCACGATTCTTCACGAAACACTTGCTATCAAACTGCCGATATTGGAAATGGAAAACGTGCTTTCTTGTGCAATTCCACTTAGCCTATGCAAAACAATGAATGAATCGATTAACGTTTATCGCAACGAAATGACAAAGTTTTGCTACAAAAAGAGAAAGGATAAGGTTCTAGAAAAGAGAGCATTTTTCAAGACTCTGCAAAACGGTCATTGGACAACTTATCGACAAGGTGTAGTTTCCTCGAACGGTTGCCTAGGCCAAGGAACCGATTCGGCCCGGGAGGAACGAGTATAGCAAGCGCCAGCCTTACATCGGCATGGATTATTCGGGAACTTTCGCACAGGGCTCGCTACCCGCCACGAAAGGGTCGTCGTCTAACCCAGCTATAGTCCGTGATGGCTTGACATTGCCAGTGGCCTTCACACCCTTTCACTACTTAACTAATGCACGTGACACGGGATGAATATGATAGTTGCTTAATGCATAGAGTTTCATTTGCTTGCCTCAAAACATGTTAACATGCAAATCGATCAGGATGGTTAGAAAGATCACAGAAATAGCTAGCTAACATATTTATAAAACTGCTTGAATCAAATACAGAGCTTAAATTTTAATTAGCCATTCGCCAGTACATGTGATCGTACTGATCCTCGCTCTTTGCAGGTCCCGTGAACTAGGAAGGACGTGCCAACTAGCTCGACGACGTTCGTGATTTTGAAGCTTCGGCCGCGCGTCAAAGACTTTTCTCGCAACTCCACTTTTGAAGACTCTCAACCGTCCAAGAAAGATGGCTCAGCGTCCCTCCATTCCATGTCACTGGAAGACTCTGTTGTATATTGAAGGATGTGTGCAATGTATGGAATGACTATCTCATCGTCACTCTTTTGTAATTGAGTCATGTTGTAGCCCGCACGACATGAGTCATGTACCAGAGTCTGTAAATGATGTCCATTATCAATAAAGATCAAAGTTCTATTTACTTAATGTGTGATTCAATTTGTCTGCTTGCTCTCTTAGATCTCGTGTCTCGGATTACCTTATGATTAAGGTTCACACAGCATCACGCCCGGGGAACGACTATCGATTCGACAGAATCGGGACGTGGCATAATGGTATCAGAGCACGGCTTTACGTCTTTGGCCTCCAGTGTCGAGTTTCTAGTCTCAAACCGGTGACCTCGTGTCGATGAGATGAGTTATTCCATACGCTGAACCCATGACATTTTCTGAAACTAACGAGAGTTGCCTTTCTTTTTCCTACAGTTGCGGGAGCTCGGGCAGAGGACGAGACGAGCGCTTCCAGCGGCTCGAGTAGTTCCAGACCCGAGCATTCCGTCAACCCAACAGGGATGACGCCTACCGTAGCCGGATCTTCCGGCGACCCGATGCAACGAATGCTGCAGATGCTCGAAATGCAACAACGCCAAAATGAGCTCCATCGTCAGCAAGCGGAGGCTCGTCAGACCCAGTTCGAGAATCGATTCGAGGCTCAATTCAAGCTACAGCAGCAGCAGCTGAATACACTCCAGCAAATCGTATAATCGGTCGTAGCCAACAACAATTCAACGATGACGCCTGCCGTGACCGAGCTTGCGGTTTGATCCAACAAAGCTGAACCGGAGGTGCCCGTGCTCTCACCTGCGGCATCGAGGAGTTCTAACTTCGACGTATCAAATTTTACGAAAAGATGTCGTACTTCCTTCAACGGCACAGAAGATCCCTCCGTGGTGATCGACTGGTTGGAGGAGCTGGAAGACAAGTTCGAACTTCTGGGTGTCGAAGATTCAAAGAAAGTCGCATGTGCTCAACTCCTACTTCGAATGAACACGCACGATTGGTGGGCCGTGCAAAAGTGGGCAATTCGACGTAAAGACGAGACGACGGCGATCTCATGGGCCACCTTCAGAAATGTGTTCGAGACAGAATATCTTTCTGTAGCCATGCGACAGGAAAAAGAAAATGAATTTATGCAATTGAAGCAAGGAAATATGGCAGTACGACAATATGTGGCTGAATTCAACAAACTGGCCAAATTTGTTGGAGCATATCTACCTACAACTGCAAGTCGAGCTCGACGATTCGAAGTGGGCCTGCGTTCCTCTATTCGTGCTCATGTTTCGGTGCCTGAATACAAAACCATGGGCGAGGCACTCAACCATGTCCTCCGTCTGGAGTCCGAGTATCCTCCTGCTACTACTGGCACTATTCACTTTAATAACAAACGCTATAGTAATGCGGGAGGCAACAATGCGCACAAGCATCAAAATTACGGCAACGGACGCGGCAACCATACCAAGGATCGAATAGTCTGCAATTTTTGACACAATGAGGGGCACATGGCCAACGAGTGCCGATTGAGGAATGGAGCATGCTTCGGGTGCGGCTGAACGGACCATATTGCACGCAACTGTCCGGAGAAGCCGAACCAGTGCCCCCAACAACATCATCAGAACCGAGGCCAAGCACCTCGGGCTCCACAGACTGTCACGCCCCGATTCGTAGAGTCATTTATCCACATAATTTATCTCTTGGAATCGATCGTCCTCGCTTGGGCGTGATGCCGTACAAGTCTGGTATTGCACTTGTACAAGGCAAAGTTAATTGATAATCTTCAAAAGAGAGACACATCGCAGCGGCAGAAGCAGACAAATTGAAGTTAATGAGGACAATCTTTCTTATTGAATAGAAGTATATCACCTCTTTATGGCAGCGGAGATAAAAGGATAACTTGAAGTCACACAGAGATATATACAGAACTTTATTCTCTTTATTGATAATTGAAGAAGAGTACAAGACTTGTATTGAAGTACAATGCTTACAACTAATCTCACTTTACATTGAAAGCCAACTGAGCCATGCTACAAGGTCTACATTTGATATTTGGATACAACTCGATATACTGACTTGGCTTACAATCTCACTGATACAACTGAGTACAATGTTCCATACATTATGTCCTTTATAAACAGAAGACATCATCTTGTGCAAGGAGAGCTTCTGTATGCCCAACAAATCTTCGATGCCGTGGGACACAATCCAGTAAATCTTCGTGTGTAGAACATTCCAAGCAAGAGCACCTGCCCACAAAACGTGGGTCAGCACATCATCTATGCACTGGCGAGTAGAATCCAACCCACTCGCATAAACCAACATTTAAGTGATCGTTTAAGCAAGCATTTATTAGAATGATCTTTCTACTTGGGGCCTAGCATCAGTTTACAGTTCATGGGCAATAATCAAAGTGAAGCATGTAAACATATTCTTAGTAGCATTCATGTGGACATATCATTTTAGCATTCTTGGTGTTATCATGCAAAGGCATCATTGAGGCATACTAGGTGTTATCATGAAAAGGCATCATTGAGGCATCGTTACATTAACATCTTAAACATGTTATGACAGTTCTCACTTCAAGCATCACTTAGCATGTAAGTTATGGTTGAGCAATCATAACAAGGCATATTTCTTAGCATACTGAACTTAACATGTTAAGCAGGATCTCATATAAAAAGGCTACAACACAGCGTCACTTATTTGGCATGTTAAGCACGTAAGTTAAACCAACACATATATTGAGTATATCATATTTAAGTGATTTCTTACCGATAGCCAACTTCCTCGTACCTGCATTAAAATACAGGATAATATGATATACTTACTCTGTCTGCACAAAACATTCATTAGCATGCATCCTGACTACATGGTCGTTGGTGAAACTGCACTATAAAGGACTTTCCAACGGGTATTACGACGTACCATTCCAGGGTAGGTTGCAAGCCTAGCCGAATGTCCCGTAATACCTTGTGCCACCATAGCACGACCAATGTTTCCTTCCGGGTCGAATCGGTCCCAGCGCCCCGGGTACCGTTCGAGGAAACTTACTCAGACTTGTACAAGTACGTCCATGACCATGCGAATGCGTGTCGACTCGATAACACAATTGCATGGTAAAGCAACTGAAAGTAAGCAGAGCCAACAGTTCAACATCTTATCTCAATCCCAAGCCATGTTCAACGACTAATCATTACCATCATTCTACTTGGTGATCTCCATGATCCCAAGCCCCATCATTCTCATTGTTTGTTCTATTGCAACATTTCTCATTACGTTCCTTCTAAGGAGGAATAACAACATTCATTCATTTCGAAGGAACCTGTAACAATTCATTCATTTCATAGGGACAATAGCATATTCATTTCATTTCACAGGGACAGTATTCTTTCTTTCATTGCATATAATAAAACAGGCAACATCAACAGTTATGCAGAATATACATGATTCTAGGGTTTCATTCCATTCTTTGTGTTAACAGCATAGCCAGTTCATTACTCATGTATCATTCTCGTAGCATCTCATTACTCAAGTATTCATTGCTTATACATTATTAACCGAAGGGACATTATCAATTCATTTCAAGCATCAAGTCGCATTAGCAGTTCAAGTGTGATTCATTCGGCAGTTCAATAATTCTTAGCATAAGCATCTCTATTATTCGGCAACCAAAACAAGGGACATTTAGAGACAAATTATAGTATCACATTATTCCATTTATTAAGCATGCAGGAATAAGGAGGAAGGAGGACAGTTCCACTTGCCTTATATAACGGTCTTCCTGCTCCAATCTCACCAAGCGTAGCTCCACCAGCGAGCCACATTCCAATACCCATTCCGTCTAGCCAGCTAAGAAAGACTGTATCAGTCTCAATTCTCCTGATCTCCAATATAAGTCACGTCCAACATTGTGATAGCATCCAACCAGCCAACCCAAATGCCTCGTGCGGAGCGGGACATTACATAATATACCACTCAGAAAAAGTTTCGTCCTCGAAACTTAAGAAAACAACTCTTTCTACTATATTCTCTTAGTCACAATGATTTACTCATTCAGCTTCAATTCAATATTCATTTTAGCCCACTCGGTCATTCCAAAATAGCCATCCAATTGTGTCATTTTAATCCATCAACGATTCAATCCATCTTTCTCTTTTATAAATACTTGCAACTTCTCATTGATTCACCAACATTTTCCTTGTATTCTATCTTGGTCGCAACGCATCACTTCGTTTGGATCCATACACATATTTCAGGCGTCCCCAAAACATATGCATTTCAGCCAAAGTCCGTGCTAGTGCGATAAATTCTTCCCACAATATTACCTCAGTCGCAACCTATCACTTCGGCTGGATCCATACACATATTTTAGGCGTCCCCAAAATATATGTACTTCAGCCAACTTCCATGTTAGTGCAATTAGATCAGCCACGATATAACCCTCTTTTCCAAGTCCGACTTAGCATCCTTTCAATTGACTTATCACTTTATTCACTTGCCACAATCACTATCTTCCAGGCCACAACACTTAACATCAGGGACAACTCTCTATCCAAGCATAACATTTCTAACATTCGATCAAAGGCCAATCATATCAAGGTTTCACAACAACAATCATATTCCTTCCCAAATCCAACAATATTTTTCACCGAGGCAATTCATCTTTTCTAAAGATACAATCCGACATCACCAACTATCGATACCGATCCAACATTTCCGTCATGAGCAGCCAATTCCATCTCATATAATAATTTACTATCCGATACATAAAACTCAAGTCTCATCCCATAATTCTAGTTTCCGTTATAGACCGACATATAATCCTCAAGGGTCAAACATCTCTAAGATTCATATTGAAGCATACATACCACATATCATTTTTTTTTATGTCGTACTCATCACCATCTCTCGTTCAATGCCACAGGGTCATTCTATGGGTCGCCAACCGCCATCTATTATTTGGTCCAGTCTCAATGGTTAGCTATACTGACAGCTATACATAATCATTCAGGTGACTCCCCTAGAGTGGATGGCTACTAGGGATCATACTAGTTTCTTATTCTCAGGGCCAATAAGCAACTGACAATTCTAAAGAACTCTACCCAAACCTATGGGTATCAACTCAGTCTGAATACTAATCTCTATTGTCGGCTATGCCAACAATTGTTAAGTCCTCAATTGGTCACTAGGGTCAAGTCTATCTATCCAGGGTCTTCCTTAAGAAAATAATTTCCACAGAGGCTCATTCTAGACTTACCCAACGATCGACTAAGATCGATCTATCAACATTACAGTCAATTCCCAACCCGACATACAATTCTCATCGTTCTAATAATCCATCAAGTAAATCCCCAATGATTAAATTTCTATTTCAAATCCTTTGTACCCACACGAACCCATAAGCCAAGGCTAACTATTCAAGGGTCTTCGAATCCGATATTCTTAACATAACTGCAGAATCATACTATTCGATCTGTATGACAGAGTCACACCACCAAGTTATAAGCCAACTATCTATATCCCACCAACAGTCACCTATACCGACATTATCCAACACGTTTGCCATTTCTCAATCCCATATGTTTCTCAATCATCAAATTATCTTACGAACATTCTAAATCTCGTGCAGCAAGGGTCGAATAGTTTATCCCATTCTTTTTCGATAATTCATGTATCAATTAACCATTCTCTATGCCACACAATATTCAGGGTTGCTACTTGTTACTTTTCTAATCCCATTAAATTTCTTAGCATACTTGCACATAGGCAACAACTATCCTTTGGTGATCAAGATGGATTAACATCTATTACACCTTAGGGTCAAGGCACAAATTTCTAATATTCTTTTGGTTCACCGATAACATTTCTAGAACTTCTTAACTTAGCAACCAACAATATATTAGTCACATAATTTGCATCCAACCATTCGAAATCAACATTCAGATATTTTAAGCCACAACATTCTCTAGCCAAATCCATTTACCCATAGCATATTAACTGTCTTACTAGTCTGAGTCATCACTCGACTAAACAATTTCTAACCAAAGCCATCTGCTACAATTCCGACAATCTCGCTACCCAACATAGCATAACCGTCAAGGGACATTCGAGTCATCTAGCAACAATACATGACTTCCAGCTGAGTCTCGGCACTACCCAGTACCCACAGATAGTCTCCTTGCTATCTATAGAAAGGGTCAACATACATCTCGTTCTGAAGTGGTAGAGGCATTATACCACTCAGAAACGAAGCCATCCTTAAACAATACCAACTCCATCTATTCCGGGCATTCGTGATCTATAATGATCACAATACTTAACCAACATCTCGGGATCTTAATATCGTAAACCAACATTCTTAGGGTCTCAAAAACACTAGCCATCACCCCTGAGTCGACTCACTAGTTATGTCGAACTCATCCATCAATTATTTCATTCCAAATTCTTTTCCAACATCACATGCAATTCTCAACTTGTTGCAGCATACATAGCCATTTTCTTTATTCCCACATTTCCAAACAGCATTCACAATATAGCATACTATGGCATCGAGTCATTGTTGGGTTATTTGTGTCCAAACCAACAACAATCATTCATTTAGGGGCATCACAATGTATATAGACTTATTGTGTGGAACATCCAGTGAGCAGCCAAGAGGGTCAATAAACTTTCAGACACGAATAACATAAGGATGATTACAGAACAACAACAGCATAATCGCGGAAGCAATCTTTGATTTAATCGCGGAAGCAACGTTGAGTGATCGCGGAAGCAACTTTCGTTAATCGTCGATGCAACTTTGATTTGAAATGAATCAAAGAAGAGACCAAGGACGTAAAGCCGTGCTCTGATACCAATTTGTCACGCCCCGATTCGTAGAGTCATTTATCCATATAATTTATCTCTTGGAATCGATCGTCCTCGCTTGGGCGTGATGCCGTACAAGTCTGGTATTGCACTTGTACAAGGCAAAGATGGTACATAATTGATAATCTTCAAAAGAGAGACACATCGCAGCGACAGAAGCAGACAAATTGAAGTTAATGAGGACAATCTTTCTTATTGAATAGAAGTATATCACCTCTTTATGGCAGCGGAGATAAAAGGATAACTTGAAGTCACACAGAGATATATACAGAACTTTATTCTCTTTATTGATAATTGAAGAAGAGTACAAGACTTGTATTGAAGTACAATGCTTACAACTAATCTCACTTTATATTGAAAGCCAACTGAGCCATGCTACAAGGTCTACATTTGATATTTGGATACAATTCGATATACTGACTTGGCTTACAATCTCACTGATACAACTGAGTACAATGTTCCATACATTATGTCCTTTATAAACAGAAGACATCATCTTGTGCAAGGAGAGCTTCTGTATGTCCAACAAATCTTCGATGCCGCGGGACACAATCCAGCAAATCTTTGTGTGTAGAACATTCCAAGCAAGAGCACCTGCCCACAAAACGTGGGTCAGCACATCATCTATGCACTGGCGAGTAGAATCCAACCCACTCGCATAAACCAACATTTAAGTGATCGTTTAAGCAAGCATTTATTAGAATGATCTTTCTACTTGGGGCCTAGCATCAGTTTACAGTTCATGGGCAATAATCAAAATGAAGCATGTAAACATATTCTTAGTAGCATTCATGTGGACATATCATTTTAGCATTCTTGGTGTTATCATGCAAAGGCATCATTGAGGCATACTAGGTGTTATCATGAAAAGGCATCATTGAGGCATCGTTACATTAACATCTTAAACATGTTATGACAGTTCTCACTTCAAGCATCACTTAGCATACTGAACTTAACATGTTAAGCAGGATCTCATATAAAAAGGCTACAACACAGCGTCACTTATTTGGCATGTTAAGCACGTAAGTTAAACCAACACATATATTGAGTATATCACATTTAAGTGATTTCTTACCGATAGCCAACTTCCTCGTACCTGCATTAAAATACAGGATAATATGATATACTTACTCTGTCTGCACAAAACATTCATTAGCATGCATCCTGACTACATGGTCGTTGGTGAAACTGCACCATAAAGGACTTTCCAACGGGTATTACGACGTACCATTCCAGGGTAGGTTGCAAGCCTAGCCGAATGTCCCGTAATACCTCGTGCCACCATAGCACGACCAATGTTTCCTCCCGGGTCAAATCGGTCCCAGCGCCCCGGGTACCGTTCGAGGAAACTTACTCAGACTTGTACAAGTACGTCCATGACCATGCGAATGCGTGTCGACTCGATAACACAATTGCATGGTAAAGCAACTGAAAGTAAGCAGAGCCAACAGTTCAACATCTCATCTCAATCCCAAGCCGTGTTCAACGACTAATCATTACCATCATTCTACTTGGTGATCTCCATGATCCCAAGCCCCATCATTCTCATTGTTTGTTCTATTGCAACATTTCTCATTACGTTCCTTCTAAGGAGGAACAACAACATTCATTCATTTCGAAGGAACCTGTAACAATTCATTCATTTCATAGGGACAATAGCATATTCATTTCATTTCACAGGGACAGTATTCTTTCTTTCATTGCATATAATAAAACAGGCAACATCAACAGTTATGCAGAATATACATGATTCTAGGGTTCCATTCCATTCTTTGTGTTAACAGCATAGCCAGTTCATTACTCATGTATCATTCTCGTAGCATCTCATTACTCAAGTATTCATTGCTTATACATTATTAACCGAAGGGACATTATCAATTCATTTCAAGCATCAAGTCACATTAGCAGTTCAAGTGTGATTCATTCGGCAGTTCAATAATTCTTAGCATAAGCATCTCTATTATTCGGCAACCAAAACAAGGGACATTTAGAGACAAATCATAGTATCACATTATTCCATTTATTAAGCATGCAGGAATAAGGAGGAAGGAGGACAGTTCCACTTGCCTTATATAACGGTCTTCCTGCTCCAATCTCACCAAGCGTAGCTCCACCAGCGAGCCACATTCCAATACCCATTCCGTCTAGCCAGCTAAGAAAGACTGCATCAGTCTCAATTCTCCTGATCTCCAATATAAGTCACGTCCAACATTGTGATAGCATCCAACCAGCCAACCCAAATGCCTCGTGCGAAGCGGGGCATTACACAGACTGCACAACAAAATGGCCAAGACCGTCGCCCGAATGCTCAGGGCCGCGTCTATGCCATGACTCGAGACGAAGCATTCGCATCTGACACAGTCGTGACAGGTATACTGCAATTCAATAATAAACCTGCTCGTGTATTATTTGATTCAGGTGCCACGCATAGTTTTATATCTGCGGACTTCACCGTCGAGAACAAATTTCCTATGACACCACTAGGTCTCGATCTTGTCGTTAATGTACCGTCGGGCATGCCACTACTTACAATTTTAGTCTGTGGAGACGGAATCATCTGTATAGGTGGTCAAAAGATCAGTCTCGATGCGATAGTTCTAGATATTAAGGACTACGACATCATTCTGGGGATGGATTGGCTCGGTCCGTGCAATACGACCATAGACTATGCTGAAAAGAGGGTCACATTCCGTATACCTGGATTGCCTGAATTCTGCTATTCGTGTGGTGAGGCATCGCCGACCTGCATGGTGATCTCCGCAATATCTGTTCGACGGATGCTGCATTCCGGGTGCGAAGGCTCTAGCGTCCGTTCGAGACATGCGACAGGATGGTGCAAATGCGGGTCAGACCGACGTTGTGGCAGAATTCCCAGATGTGTTCCCGGACGAACTGTCCGACATGCCACCCGATCGAGAGATTGAGTTCACTATTGAAACATTCCCCGATACCCGACCGATCTCTAAAGCCCCATACAGAATAGCCCCTGCGGAGCTTAAGAACTCAAAGTACAGTTGCAAGAGTTGTTCGACAAGGGATTCATTCGACCCAGCGTCTCGCCATGGGGAGCGCCCGTGCTGTTCGTCAAGAAAAAGGATGGCTCATTGTGTCTTTGTATAGATTACCGCGAGCTGAATAAAGCCACCGTCCGGAACAAATATCCCCTGCCCTGTATAGACGATCCGTTTGATCAGCTGCAATGAGCCACGATGTTCTCTAAAATTGATCTGCGCTCGGATTACCATCAACTCAAGATCAAGCCGGATGATGTGCCGAAGTCCACCTTTCGTACTCGATACGGCCATTACGAATTCCTGGTAATGTCGTTCAGCCTAACGAACGCACCAGCTGCTTTTATGGATTTAGTGAATCGGGTATTTCGACCATTCCTCGACAAGTTCGTAGTAGTCTTTATCGACGATATACTCGTCTACTCGAAGAATAGGCAGCAACACACTGAGCATCTACGGACCGTGCTTCAGACCCTTCGAAAAAATTAGTTATATGCAAAGTGAAGCAAATACGAATTATGGCTGAACAGCGTCGCATTCCTCGAACACATCATTTTAGCTGAAGGCATTGCAGTCGACCCAAAGAAAGTTGAAGCCGTTGTCGATTGGAAACGACCAGCATCCATCGGCGAGATTCGAAGATTCCTTGGCTTAGCGGGATACTACCGACGCTTCGTGAAAGACTTTGCGAAGATCACATCGCCTCTGACTCGCCTCACCCAGAAAGGAGTTGCATTTGAATGGTCAAACGACTGTGAAGCTTCCTTCCAAGAATTAAAGCAGCGGCTCGTCTCGGCCCCGATACTCGCACTTCCAGAAGGGATTGAGGGTTTCCAGTTATTCAGTGACGCATCCGGTCAGGGCTTGGGGTGTGTGCTGATGCAGCGGAACAAGGTGATATCTTTTGCTTTCCGACAGCTAAAGCCGCACGAAAAGAACTACCCTACTCATGACCTGGAGTTAGCGGCGATTGTGTTTGCATTAAAATTGTGGCGTCACTATCTTTATGGCATGGCGTGCACGATCTATACCGATCATAAGAGCCTCAAGTATCTATACACACAGAAGGAACTGAACTTGCGGCAAAGGCGTTGGCTTGAACTGATCAAAGATTACGACTTGACTATTGACTATACGCCGGAAAAGAAAAATGTTGTGGCGGGCGCCCTGAGTCGGAAATATATTGCATCGCTATCCATTGACCGCAGACTGCTATGCGACCTAGAAGAGATGGGCATCGAACTCCGGGCCCGATTCAGGAATATACAGTTGGCAAACTTACAGTTAGAGCCGAGCTTGCATGAAAAGATCAAGACCGCTCAGAAGGACGATCCGTACCTGAAGAAAATACGAGAGCTAATATCGATGGGTAGGACGACCGACTTTCCGGAAGACGAAACCAGCATGCTTCGATTGAAGGGTAGGCTATGCGTTCCGGATGATTCAGAACTTATAAAGGAGATATTGTCGGAGGCGCACTATACGAAGTACACTTTGCATCCCGGTAGCACGAAGATGTACATGGACCTCCGTACAAACTTCTGGTGGCACATAATGAAAAGAGATGTGGCACTCTTCGTGTCGCAATGCATGGCCTGTCAGCAGATGAAAGATGAGCACCAAAGACCGGACGGGAAGATGCAGAATCTGGCAATTCTAGAATGAAAGTAGGAGCACGTGTGCATGGATTTTATTGTTGGTCTGCCGAAGACGCCGCGGGAAAATGATGCCATCTGGGTCATCGTCGATCGACTAACCAAGTCAGCGCACTTCATTTCCATTAAAGTTACTTGGAGCGTTGATCGCCTGGCTCAGATTCATCTTGACGAGATAGTACGGCTGCACGGAGTTCCAGTATCTATCAGGGATTCACGGTTTATGTCGCGGTTCTGGAGTAGCCTTCAGTCGGCTCTGGGTACCAAGTTGAACTTTAGCTCAGCCTATCATCCCCAGACCGATGGCCAAACGGAGCGCGTCAATCAGATTCTCGAAGACATGTTACGGCTCTGCACAGTTGACTTCAAGTCGAGTTGGGACATTCATCTACCTCTGGCCGAATTTGCATACAACAATAGCTATCAATCCAGCATCCAAATGGCGCCGTATGAAGCCCTGTACGGACGAAAGTGTCGATCACCCATTTGCTGGGACAAAGTCGAAGAGCGGCAGATTCTCGGCCCGGAACTGGTGGAACAGACCGTGCAGAAAATTCGGCTCATTCGGAAAAGATTAAAGACCGTACAGAGTTGTCAAAACAGTTATGTGGATGTTCATCGTCGACCCCTTGAGTTTCAAGAAGGCGATCACGTATTTCTTAAAGTGTCGCCCATGCGAGGAGTTACTCGGTTCGGCACGAAGGAAAAGTTGAGTCCGAGATTCGTTGGGCCGTTCGAAATACTCGAGCGGGTCGCCACAGTGGCCTATAAAATTGCCCTACCACCGGCGCTAGAAGGCGTACACAATGTCTTCCACGTCTCTCAGTTGCGGAAGTACGTGCACGACCATAGCCACGTGGTAGATTTTGGCCAGCTGGAGCTGAAGTCCGACTTATCCTACGTTGAATTGCCAGTTCAAATCTTAGAACGCAAGGATAAGCTGCTGCGAAATCGAGCGATCTCTCTCGTCCGCGTACTCTGGCATAACCATTCGGTCGAAGAGTCGACGTGAGAGCTTGAATCGGAAATAAAGAAGAAATTTCCTTCAGTGTTCTCGTAGAGGTAGGTTCTATCCTTAAGTTTCGAGGATGAAACTTTTATTAGTTGGTTATGGTGTAGTGCCCCGTCCCTACATCGTGCCCGGTTTTCGTCCACGGGGTGCGCAAGAAAGGAACACTGTCGCTATCGATTCGGTCGGGACAGATAGGTTGGAATCGGCCGAGTCGATCGAACGGGAACGGTTGAATTAAGATCCATTCCACGAATGGCTTCTTCGGAACCAAGTCCCATATTCAGCGGGTTGCGCCTCAAGGATTGGCTCTACGGCTGAGTCGGGAGAGACCTCTCGTTGCTCTGGTTTTCATGTCGCACTTGATTTGGCTTTGGCTTTAGTTTTCGTGAATGCGTTTTTGTGAACGTTTCGATGGATTTTCATGACTTACGTTTTCGAGCTTCGCATTCATATCGAAATTCCTTGAATTATACAGTGTTCTAATCATTTGCTTGTGCGATTGCAGGTGATCGCGTAGGCGACGTCAGCGCAGCCAACCAGTCCCTCTCTTGAAGCAAGTCTAAGGCGAGTGGCTGACCTCCTTTGCCTCGTCCCTCTATTTTAAAATCAAATAAAGTTAAATGAATGCTTGTCATAATAGTGTAGAATCAAAGAAATCGTGGCACGATTCTTCACGAAACACTTGCTATCAAACTAGCGATATTAAAAATGGAAAACGTGCTTTCTTGTGCAATTCCACTTAGCCTATGCAAAACAATGAATGAATTGATTAACGTTTATCACAACGAAATGGCTAAGTTTTGCTACTAAAAGAGAAAGAATAAGGTTCTAGAAAAGAGAGCATTTTTCAAGACTCTGCAAAACGGTCAATGGACAACTTGTCGACAAGGTGTAGTTTCCTCGAACAGTTGCCTAGGCCAAGGAACCGATTCGGCCCGGGAGGAACGAGTATAGCAAGCGCCAGCCTTACATCAGCGTGGGTTATTCGGGAACTTTCGCACAGGGCTCGCTACCCGCCGCGAAAGGGTCGCCGTCTAACCCAGCTATAGTCCGTGATGGCTTGACACTGCCAGTGGCCTTCACACCCTTTCACTGCTTAACTAATGCACGTGACGTGAGATGAATATGATAGTTGCTTAATGCATACAGTTTCATATGCTTGCCTCAAAACATGTTAACATGCAAATCGATCAGGATGGTTAGAAAGATCACAGAAATAGCTAGCTAACATGTTTATAAAACTGCTTGAATCAAATGCAGAACTTGGATTTTAATTAGCCATTCGCCAGTACATGTGATCGTACTGATCCTCGCTCTTTGCAGGTCCCGTGAACCAGGAAGGACGCGCCAACTAGCTCGACGACGTTCGTGATTTTGAAGCTTCGGCCGCACGTCGAAGACTTTTCTCGCAACTCCACTTTTGAAGACTCTCAACCGTCGAAGAAAGATGGCTCAGCGTCCCTCCATTCTAGGTCACTGGAAGACTCTGTTTTATATTGAAGGATGTGTGCAATGTATGGAACGGCTATCTCATCGGCACTCTTTTGTAATTGAGTCATGTTGTAGCCCGTGCGGCATGAGTCCTGTACCGGAGTCTGTAAATGATATCCATTATCAATAAAGATCAAAGTTCTCTTTACTTAATGTGTGATTCAATTTGTCTGCTTGCTCTCTTAGATCTCGTGTCTCGGATTACCTTATGACTATGCCTTGTGCGATCGCAAACTAGGTTCGCACGGCATCACGCCCGGGGGACGACTATCGATTCGACGGAATCGGGACGTGACATCTGAGACGATTGACGATTACACATGGGCATTGGGACAACTTAAGTCATTTTAGATTGGACATAGAAAGCCATCTATTTTTGGGACTGACCGAGAATATACCTTAATGAATGATATAAATATCGTATTTTCTCATGTGTAAAACTTACACTTGGCATATAAATATGAATATTCAAGCAGAGTGTAAGGCCAAGTTTGAGAAGATGGATGGCAAAATTGACAAAGACCGATTTAATAAATTCTATCGTGATTGGAAAATTGTTTGGCAAGCAAGCACCAAAGACAGTTATGATATAGCATGTTACATGTTTAAAAAAAAGTTGAGACAAGCAACCCAACATGCAATTTTTATATTAAAGATACATGGATCCCTCACCATAAAGAATATTTCATCGTGGCATGGACGAAAATGGTTAAACATAATGGCACAACTACTTTCAACCAGGTCGAAGGTCAACACTCAAATCTAAGGAGATTTACGGGCATCGGTAGGTGATTTTGTGCTTGTTTGGAGCGCAAACAATTTACTATTGGAGGTGACCGTGAACGAGATAAAGGCATCATTTGAGATAAGCCTCAATGTTGCCAAGCATGAACATAACAATGAGTCAATTTTGAACATCTTAATCATGTCATACACAAGCATTGGTCCTAATATACGAGGAGATAAAGAGAGAGAAGTTCATAGGTTTTAATCCCAATTTGTATTTGTTTGTTTGCTTCAAGTGCAGATGGGATTAACAAATATCGACGTCAATCAAGACCTATTCCATCAGTAGTGGTTGATCAACGATGGAGACATTTGTATATTATCTATGAAAGACTATGACGATGGAGTTTTTTCATGTCACAAAGGAAAGTCCTTCATACAAGATGGTGTGTCGCACTAAAACCAGAGAGAAATTCCATTAAGTTAACTTATAAGAATTTGCCACACCATCAACTACTTGATTGCATGAGCCTTTCGTTATTGCACATCCTAAGGGACGACCATAGTTAAGAATAAATAGAGAATAGGTTGTCGTCAACTAATAAGAGAGATCCATTATTGTTTGATCATATTAATTGAATGGAGTTTAGAACAAGTCAAGTAGAAGAGGAAGCTGACAATTATCACAAAATAATAGAAAATAATTTCATGGGACACCTAGCACGCCCCACTTCTAGAATACTAAGGAAATATGAGGACGGACATGTTACATCGTACAAGGTATGAAATCGTACGACGATCACAACTGTCTAAAAGACTAGTGGGTGGACTCTAACATGCAATGGTGTCAGTCCTAAAGCCAACAAATCTTAGTATCACAATCCAACAATCATAAGTAACAATAGTGTCATACATAGAAGTAAAGAGGTATTCCAAATACATATATATATATGATCATGAAGCTAGTGAATACTAAATGCTACACTAGTAGTGTATATGATACACGATTACAAATACTAGCCATGGTCTAATATATACAATCAGACTGTCCAAAGTCAGAGAACGGTCAAAAAGGATAGGACTAACACATGCCCATACTAAATGCCACAAAATGAAATAAGAACTGTGTGTGGTAAGGAAAAGAAACCCACTAGCGGTCTATAGGTGCAGACCATCCAGCTGGAAATAAGAAAGATCCTGTGGCTCCTCAGGTAAATCTAGCCAAACAAAATCGGTGGGGTTAGAACCCAAGCAACAAGCACCACAAAGGAGCCAAGGATGAATGGCAAAAACTCGCAAAAACATCAACGAATAAAGAGAAGAAAAAAAATAAATAAATAAACGTGAGACGAGACTTGCGCGGTACCAATGAACTCATCTCGAGAATAAAATAGAGACAATTAAAATAAAATATTAAACAAAATAGTATAGGGCGGGATAATTCGATGAGCAGCAAGAGAACGTAGGAACCACTCTGGAGCAGGACCATAACCCTTAAACCAAATAAGGACCGGAGTTGCAAACCAATACCCTAGAAGAGTTTAGCACTCTAACCACGCACCGACATGATAGAACTAATGTATACATGCAATTATTTTCTATTGTAGACATTATGTAGTTTCTGGCCCCAAGATTATTCCTCGAATATTGATTGTGGTGTTTCCATTAGAACAATACGATATTGTTCACTAATTATTTTCAATCTGCCTTTTACCATATTTCGGTAGGAATCATCCATTTAATATCATATTTAGGTTAGAATCTACGATTGATACTTGTTTCCACCATTCCAAACTAGTTATGTACCTTATTTCGTTTAGAATCACTCATCTATACTCGTTTTCACCATTCTACTTCCATTCAATACCATATTTCAAATAGAGTAACTCATTTATACTCGTTTTTATCATTATATGTTCATTCTATACATTTTAGGCTTAATTGTAACTTGATACCCTCAACTACCCCACCTTTTGAACTTGATACCCTAAATTTTGACATGTATCAACTTAATACCCTAAAAAATTAAAGACAAAACTACCCCTGCCTCTCCCAACCTCCTTCCTTCGGCCTCAGTTGCCCCCTCCCTCCGGCTGCTCCCCGTTCCGGCTGCCCCCCACCCGTCCCCGCCCGCCATCAGCTGCAACACCCCCCTCCCTCTCCGCGCGTGCTAGTGTTGTCACCGTTGCCGCTGCACGCGGGGGGGTTGCAGCCGTGGAGGGAGGACGATGCAGCCGTGGGAGGAGGGGGGTAGTCGCAGGGGCGAGGGGGCCAGGCGAGGGCGGAGCAGCCGGGGGCGGGCGACAGCCTCGACGGGAGGGGGCGGCCGGAACGGGGGGCAGCCGGAGGGGGGACAGCCAGTGGGGGGGCAGCCAGAGGCCGGGGGGGAAGCAAAGGGGGTGGGCAGTAGGAGTTGGATGGGGAAGGAAGGACAATTTTGTTCTTTTTTTTTATTTTTAGGTATCATGTTAAAAATATTTGAATAGTTAATGATATTAAGTTGATGCACATCAAAGTTTATACTATCAAGTTCAAAAAGTGGGATAGTTGAGGGTATTAAGTTGCAATTAAGCCTACGTTGTATACTATATCTTGTTAGAATCACCTATTATTACCCATTTCATCCACCATTTCAAGCTAATTTTATGTCATATTTCGGTTAGATTCACTCATCGATACTCGTTTTACCATTTTAGGTCCTCGTTTTACCATTCTACATCCCTTTGATATTATATTTTAGTTAGAATCACTAATATATACTCGTAGAATCGCTCATCGATATTCCAGTTAGGGGTGCAACTCGGGCAGGTTGGGTCGGGCTTGAGGTCAACCCGAGCCCAACCAGATGAATCATAAGCCTAACCCGAGCCCAAGTCTGGCCCGACCTCGGGTTCAACATATGAAGCCCAAGACCAAGTCCGGAGGATCGGATTGAACTCGGGTTGGGTCGGATCCATCGGATTTATCGGGCTCTAATATAATATTTGAAATAATTTTAAACAAAAGTAATATTAAACACAACCAAATAGCAATCAAGTATTGATCATTACAAAATACAAAATGAAATAAGATTCAGGATAATGAGTTGAAGAGTTTGTGTGAAAAATTTAGATTTAAACTTTTTATTTAAGAAGTATATATATATATATATATATATATATATATATATATATATATATATATATATATATATATATATAAGTCGGGTTTCGGGTTCGTTTGGTAACCCGACATATGAACCCGAGCCCAACCCGATTGTTGATCGGGTTCAAATATTTTAACCCAAATCCGAACCCGAACCCGAGTATCTTCAACCCTAACCCAACCCATTAACGGGATTATCCGATTGGGTTCGGGTTTAGCCCGCCCAAGTTGCACCCCTAATTCCAGTCTACTTCTATACCATATTTCATTTAGAATCACGCATTGATATTCGTTTTCACAATCTATACCCATTTCCACCATTCCATGCCATTCTTATACCATATTTCTTGTTTTCATAAATAGAAATAAATTATCTACATCCATTTTATAGTAATTTATGAAAGAGTCGCATGTAAATACCAATTTAAAGTAGAAATTATCATCAAGTCAAATCATGAATGACTTGGAAAAAAAAACAATATTCCTTAAAAAATCAATATGTACTTACCTAAAAAATTCTGTATGTACTTACCTACCAATCTCAACAAAATAATTTTAATTAATATAGATAGATAAGGACATTTGAAATATAAAAATTCATAGAGAAGACCGAAATTTTCCTCGGATATAGTAGAACGGATTATACTGCCGGCAAACTAAAGTTAATCTAAACATTGTGCCTGTATAAAACAGTTGCAATAAACACATCATGCTAAGCTTTGATGGAACATACAGCCTAAAATATCAACCATCAAATCATAAACTGTACATTATTGAAATGTTAACGCAGATCATAACAATTACAAATGTCTGAAACATACAGCAACCGTCAGCCACTTGAAACTGTGAACTGACAGATTCTGTACGTCAGTAGCTGCATCACTAAACTGGCATCACATAGATGCAGTAGTTTGTGCTGAGTTAATCGAATGCAAGTCTGGAAGAACAATTTCATGGTAGCAAGTTCCAGTGTAACGCAACTGAATGAATACCCATCAACATACCACTCGTCGCTGATTGGCAACTGCCAGTCATTTTGCATACCTACATCATCTAACCTTAATTACTGTTGAGCAACGCAGGATAATGTCTACAAGTTTACATAATAGTGCAGAACTCACCCTAATATGACGAGAAAATGGGCGACGGAGATTTTGGTTTTCCCTGGCCAAGTTATGCAAGGGCAAAAGACCTAAAGCTATTACAAGGATTACACAGGAATAAATTACATAGGAACGAAACCAAACCCCTTTATCTCATTTCCAAGTCATGTTGGACAAGCCTAGCTGATTTCCATTGATATTCTGGTTGAACGGACTCCCAGGTCCGCCAGAGGATTCGCTCACCGTACCTCGTGATGGTGGACTGGACGCTCCCAACATCATGCCACCGGAGAACATTCCAGGGGCCATTATAGGGTCAGTTGGAGTCGTGTGTTTCGACTCCTTTGGAGCATCTGCTATGAAACTGCCAACCACCACCTGAAATATATTCCATTAGGTCCTGTAGGCAACAGAAAAGGCAAAACATTGCTAAAAAGAAATTCATGGCTTTGTTTCCTAGTCACCTATATGGTCAGTTTATTAAGCTATAGATAAAGGTCATCCGACTTTGCTCGCCCATTGCCTTCTCATATTATTTAGCATACTGGATTCCTCCTTTATCTTTCTCCAAAATTCCCACCAACTCATAGAGGGTTGTCTGTACATCACAAAGACGATCTCCTGCGAGGTGTCCCAAGTCTCTGGCTCGGCATTGCTCCATATTTAAACCAAC
This sequence comes from Iris pallida, assembly GCA_029216955.1. NCBI lineage: Eukaryota > Viridiplantae > Streptophyta > Magnoliopsida > Asparagales > Iridaceae > Iris > Iris pallida. The sequence goes on along the minus strand of JANAVB010018998.1, from coordinate 538,314 downwards.
TTTTAAAGGAAACGGCTTGGATTGACAGTTGATGACAATGAATCAATTTCTGTGAACTATTCATACCAGTAAAATTCACAAATATAACTGATTATTCATGAAAATTACACCAAGTACTCTTCAAAGCAAGGTTTAAAGTATCGGCCGATACCGATACGTATCGGCCATATCGGATCGGAATTGCACACTGCCGATCCGATACTTCACAAAATTATCGGCATCGGCTGAAACGTGCCCAATTTTTTTCGTATCGGTTTGTATCAGCCGATACAAACCGATACCAAAACGTAAATTGTCATTTTGTAGCAGAAATAATCAGAGATGCCTCAAGAAGAAAAAAAAAAAGTCGAATCTAGCACATTAACAAGGAGATCCCGGGAAAAAAAGTGAAAATTGATTCTCCACATCAAATCGAACGAAAAAAATCAATAATAGAGAGATGTGGAATAGTTGGGGAAAAAAAATCTATAAATAGATCCGAGAAGTTCCGAGTAGACACACAATTGCAATTATTCACAGAAATTATTGAGAGAAATTATTCGGAGAAATTCTCAAGAAATACCTCATTTTCGTTTTCCAGAAGGTAATCCTCGGAGAAATCCCTTTCTTCTTCACCTTCCTCGCAAGCTTCCGTCGGTCGACCCTCTCTCTCCGCCGTCGTCGACCATCGCCCGTGTCCGGGTAGGGTGGAGAAGGAGAGGAGAGAGAGAGAGAGAGATATATATATATATATATGTATCGGGGTCTCTCTCTCCATCTCCCTCTTGCTCGTGAAGGAGGGAGCTGTTGTGAGAAGGGGGAGGGGGGCGGCGAGAAGCTGTGGAGGCGGACCAACTCTCTCTCTCTCTCTCTCTCTCTCTCTCTCTCTCTCTCTCTCTCTCTTTGATCATTTATAAACTAGGGTTTGGTTGTGAAATGTGAACCGTTGGATTAAAAAATAATGTTAAACGGGTTTGGGTTGAACCGTTTATTAAAAAAAAAAAAAAATCTGCTAAACATAAGCTTCGAAACAGTGACCGAAGCTTCCAGGGACCACAATCTATTTTTAGCTCACCTAGCCATGAAGCCAACACAACTTGATTGTATTTTTTTGACATGTATATAACTTTCTCTCTTCTCTGTATTTATTATATGCTGAAAAAATGAAAAGAACACAACAAACAAAGAGGTCGAACCAAGGACTCGTTGGACTACAACACCTAATCATATTATTCTTGCCAGAGAGCAAATACATCTCTGATGTTTACATTTCTATGTATATCTATTTATGAACTAACTTTTTTGGTTTAACTAACTCTTTTTTTATACATATATACTATCTATTATTGTATCTAACTATATATATATATATATATATATATATATATAATTTTTATTTTCTTTTATCTCTCTCTCTCTCTCTCTCTCTCTCTCTCTCTATATATATATATATATATATATACTTACAAGTTACAATATTTAATATTGTCGATACAGCCGATACCAAAAAATCCGATACTCCGATCTGATACCGCCGATACTTCCGATACCGATACTCATACAAAATGTCCGATACCGATACCGATATTTTGAACCTTGCTTCAAAGTTGAACTATAGTCAAAAAAAGGTAAAGAAATGACAAAATAATGTCACTAAAAATGATTTTTAATCTTGGCCTTCGGTAGTTGTCACGTCCCGACCCGGAATAACCTGAATCATCCTCCTCGCAGGGGGCGTGATGCCGCACGAGCCTGGAGTTGCGCTCGTGCAAGACAAGATGACAAGTTCTCAAATGGTTATCTTTGATTTGATATTAACAACGAAAGGAAAACAAAGTATACAAAACAATTTTCTTTATTGATATTCGAACTGAGATTACAAAGGCTTTCAATAGCCCAACTGAATTTGCCAGATTGGCTACAACACTCAAGTTCTCTCTTGCTCACAAAGGATTTCACCATTCCATACATCATGCCTTCTATATCTCGGCCGCATCAATCCTGTTGCAAGTCCGAGCATCAATGCGATCGCACGCTTCAAACGCTACGGCATTCCATGCCTCTGCGCGATCAAGCGAAGCTTCGCCGCGAGCAATCCATTCCCTACACCCTGCATGAAAGCTGGTGGGGGATCAGTACGTTCGTCCTCGCATGTACTGATGAAAAGGTCCACTTTCTAAACCGACATTTAGTATTTATGTTGAAGCATGCAACTTAGCTTATGATCTTGCTATATTCTCCTTAGAGTCGATTTCATGGCATATTCGAAAGCGTAAAGCATGTTATCATGGCAAACATGTTATTCGAATTGAATAGGCAAACAGGCAAGCAATCTCGTGTTTGTTTCGTGACGCGACTTCTTACCAAGTCGACGCAATCGTCCTTGCACTGACGCAAGGTGAATACGCCCCATTCCTTCCCTGTCATGTTATAAGTGCTCTCTATGTAGGATCTATGTGTGCAGGACACATACGTGCGTGAACTTTCAACCCATCGTTCCTTAACTATATGAAGGTCGTGGCGTATCCGCGCCAGAATGGACTAAAGGTGTTTCTCTTTTCTTTTCCTTTCTTTTCTTTTCTTTCTCGAATTGGGTAGCCCGGCGCCTCTCGTAGTGGGTTGCTATCCCAATTACGGAGATCTTCCACTGCATACCATCATTTGCGGCTTTTCACATCTCGCTAAGCGGTCGTAAATCATCTTACGGATGTGCGCCTATCAAAGATCAACGTCCCTCCTATGCCAAACGGTTCCGGTGCCCCGGCACTTAACCGTTCGAGGGAACACCCATGCACAGGCTATTATCTCTTACATTTGTCAAGCCTATTCGACCATGCAACGCGTATCTTATTCAAACAACCAAACATAGTCTCGAGTCCACGACTCAGACACTAACATCTTGTATATCTTCCATTAACTTTCTATGTTCTTACATTTCATACTTCGTTTCAATGTTCAATGGCATCATGCCTCAACTCAATGTTCGTCAACCGAACGACCCGAAGGTCCCGAACACCTTTCGAGACATCATGTCATATCTGACAGTTCTGTCACATTCATGCCACAACTGTATTCTTTCGCAACGAAGTCATCTCTTATGATTCTCGTGCACGTAGGGACGCTTGACACATTCATCATCTTTCCTTCGCGTCGTGCACTTGATGCACGCATCGAAGCCGTATTTCCATGTTCTTAGCCTTAATGTTTCAATGTTCGTGGCTTGCACGCTAAGACGCTCGCCTATTGTCTTTCAATGTTCTAGCCTTGTCAACTCGGACGTGAGGGCACGGAATGGCTCGTGCACGAAGGCACTCGCCGAATACAGTTATCCCATATTCTTGCGGCTTGCGCACCGAGGCGCTCGCCTTTGCGATATCCAATGTTCCATAGCGACCCGTGCATTTGATGCACGTTTTATTTCAATTGTTCTAACTAGTGTTCGACACACTATGATTTATCTTCTGATCGGACCACGTCCGTGGCATCGATAGGTTAACTTAGCATACAATGATATATTCTGACTTAAGCATGAAGGAATAAAAAAAAGAGTCAATCCTCCCACCTTGAGTCGATATGTCTTGTCGTTCTGCCGAGCCGATGCGGCTCGATTTTATAACTTCGTTGCACGGCCAACTCTCCTGACTTAGCCATTCGAGCACTTCGTGCTTCATTGAATTATACGTCCGATTTGGCTTACCGTGCCAACGCTTCAGTCCGTCGCAAGGCGGCGATTGGTTTCGCGGACCCCTTTCTGAATAAGACAAAATGTCGACCTCTAATATTTCAGCGTAAACGTATAGCCTGCACACGAAACCAACTAAAATCAATACTTATTCGAATCGGTCAATTGCCTTGCGTCGATTCGATTTCTTAGAATCTTCGAACCGACTCATTGCTTTCCCTCGGGCCAACTTAACACTTGCATCGTTCTTACTCGATGCGTTCCTCGGGTCAATGTAACTATCCGACTTGATGCATCCTCTCGGGACAACGTAACTCTTTGTATCGATTCGCATCGATACGTAATCGAGTCAACGCAACTCTTTGAGTCAACGTCTCAGCGAAATGCGCCGTGCGCACTAAATTTGATGGGTATTTTATCCCCTCAGAAGAGAATTTAATAAAACAAATACAAGGAGCCAAGTTTTATAGTAAGTTTGATGTTAAATCTGGGTTTTGGTAAATAAAACTTGCTGATAAAGCATCCATTGAGTTAACTGCATTCAGTTGTCCTCAGGAACATTTTGAGTGGTTAGTTATGCCCTTTGGATTAAAAAATGATCCACAAATATTTCAAAAATGGATGAATTCCATATTCGGACATTTGGAATATGTCGTAATATATATTGATAATATTCTTGTGTTTTCTAAAACTGCAGAAGAACACAAAGAGCATCTTTTATCAGTGGTAAAACTACTACTGGATAACGGAATTATTCTTAGTCCCAAGAAAATCGAGCTGTTTAAAACGGAAATTGATTTCTTAGGGAAAATAATCAAAATGGGCAAATAGAGCTACAGCAACATATATACACCAAGATAAAAGATTTCTCTGAAGATTTTAAAACTTTGAAAGAACTTCAGAGTTTCTTAGGATTACTTAACTATGGCAGAAATTTCATTCCTCATCTTTCTGCTAGAGTTGAGAAATTGCAAGATAAGCTTGCTGCTGAACAAGCTAAGTACAAACGAGACACGAGAGAGCAGCCCCGTAAGTGGGATACTAGTAGAATTCCTATTTCTCTTTCACCTGGAGAAAAGGAAGAAATAGCAAAGATAAAAGAGCTAGTTAAGGATCAAAGAATCCTTTATTTCCCACTCGATAGTGAAAAATTAGTTTTGCAGACTGATGCTTCTGATCTTTTTTGGGCAGGAGTACTCATTGCAAAACAAAAGGAAATCGTGGCCTATACATCGGGCAAATTTACAAAGACACAAATTAAATATACCACCTATGATAAAGAATTATTGGCTGTTAAATTAGCCATCAAAAGTCTAAGGTTATATCTTCTTTATAGAAATTTTATTATTGAAACTGACAATAAATCTGTGGCTCAGTTTCTAAAGAAAAAGACTATTAATAATCCTGAGGAAAACCTCAGGAGAATTCAAATTGCAATATATTTAGAAATATTCAACTATGATGTAGTTTATATTCCTGGTTATACTAATTTCCTTGCTGATACTTTGACCAGGATATGAAATATGGACGAAGAGGACTTCCGTGAAATGCATCGGGTGTTCGAAGAAATGAGCACCGAAGATGCCTTCACCAAGGCCACTGGCAAAAAATCCAGAGCTAAGACTTACAAGGCGGGAGCCTCATCTTCAGGAGCACTTAAGGCGAAAAGCCCAGCTCCAGGGACGACAACCAGTCCACAGGCGAACAGCCAGAATGTGAACAACCAGCAGGCCGTACAGGCCCCGACGAACAGCCAGTCGCTTGAGGTGAACAACCCTCAAGTTGCTCAAACAGTTGCCATACAGGCATAGCAGGCCAAGGGCAAGGCCTGGGAGGGACCTAAAAAACCTTCTCAAAAAACTTTTGCCAGTGCTATGATAAAGAATTGGTACAATCAGGATCTCGAAAGAGTAGACAACGGCTCTTGGGATCTGTTTAATGGCTGTTACAGGGCCATCCAAGCTAATGATATTAAAGGGGCTTGCTTTTGGCTCTCTCAACTCGAGAAGCACTATATTATCTCGAGGAATAGCGCGATCCAGCTAAATACAAAGTTAACTGATGTCCAGAAAAGGGTCACTCAGTTAATATCATACAACTCTACTTCCAGATCCCCTGGCCTTGTTTCTAGAGAGAGAGATCTCTTTCAGGGCAATTGCTCTGAGCATAGAGAATTAAGGGAAATCTTGAAGCAAATAAATAGCCATAATTTGGTGAACTTCAGGATGTCTGATATTTGATGTCTGATATTCTGACCTTTTTCACCACATTGGATCTAAAGGATGAAAAACTCCTAATATTGAGTCCGAGGTCATGGTACAAAAAATGATCACCATGTACCAACAGGGACTTATTGAGGAACCTCGTCTCTTAGCCTATTTTAAACGCTTAGATGACTCGGGCGTTACTAAGTTTTTTTAGGGCGAGGAGATTATATATAGTAAATATGGAAATATACATTTGGTGGTATGTTTCCAAGAAATAATAAAATTAGAAACTCAAATACGTAAAGGACTTGTTCATGAAGTCTTTGTTAGCACTTATGATGCAGAGTTATACGAGAAGACCATCCAAAAAAATTTGCTGGGAAGCGGCCCTCTCACATTCCAGCAGATTCCAGAAGCAGTTCAGGTTCACTGTCTGGAGCGTCTGGAAAGAAAGGAGGTATATCAAATGTTACCGCTCCTATCATATCTGGGAACTTCGTCGGCATGAAGGGGACCCAGGACTGAAGTTCTCTCAGTTCAAGAGAGAATTTTAATGAAGACAGAGAGCGGCATGGCGCTGCTTGCGAATTTTTCAGAGAGTTTGCAAAGCTTCCTGAAGAGCTCGCCCTCCTCTCCATATCAGATAATGTAATTCTGGCGAACTATCTCAGTATTCCGCTAAAAGATGATTTGAAGCTAAGTCTTATCCAAGAGTACGTCGGATGCATGAACCTAGGACCCGTGGGGCAACAAGCCCGGGATGAGGTCTCTTCTGAGGAAGAGATTTTGTCCTAAACAAGAAGCATGGTGGACAAATGTTGAAAAAGATGACATTCAAGGAGGTCCTGAAACGCTACCAGAAGAGAATTGGGTGGCGTTTGCATAACAATAAGAAGCAGCCCAAAGCGCCCGTGTTTGTTCAACCCATACAACAACTTCCGCCAGTGAACGAACCACCATGGGCTATTCACAATGAAGAGGTACCAGAAACACCGGTACCAGACACACCATTCGAAGCAGCCGGGTCTGACACCATTGAGACCCAAGAAGAACAAGAAGAAGAAGACAGGCGAATTAGTCAGTGGGACCCAAAAGATCGCGGCTCTCCACCGACAGATTTCGACAGCTGGGGAGATTAGTGGAAAATAGTATACCGGACCCCACCATAATATAAAAGGAGATTCTCTCTTATCTATGAAGACGACGTGTCTGTTTTTTGATTTGACAAAAAGATATTCGTTCTCATCTTAATTGATAAGCTCTCTCTTTTTGTAAAAAGAAAGATCCCGGTAAGCTGGAACCGGCTGAACCGGTAGTAGTGTTTCGACCCCTATAAATAAGGGTGTGAGTTGTTGTGAAGGGGCAACGAAAAATTGAAGCTTTCCTTTCTTTGTAGCTTTCCCTTGTTTTCCTTCTGTGAGTGAGTGTTTGTAAATCTTCTGGTATCAGAGCCAAGCCGATTCAATAAAGATATTCCTGGTTTGCTAGTAAGTTTGTTACCTCGTCTTTATTGTTTACTTTTCTAATTTTTATGTTAGCTTAAATACCTGTTGTTGAGTATGATGTTATAAGAAGTTGCTAGAATTATTTCAACAAGAATAAAGTTTAGATCTATGTAGACGTTTATACGCATGGTGTAGGAAACGAACCAATGTTGTGCTCTTATTCTGTGAAGCGGTAGCTTAGGCTTGTGGTCATTTGTTGAGGCCAAACCCTGCCAGAAAACCACGGTAGTTCTCGGATTTTAGTTCTGAGAACGTAGGGGAGCTATGTCAAGCCGCATAATTAAGGGTCAAAGCAAGCAATTACAGAGATCTAATAATATTTTTGTTGAAAAATATCTAATCCTCCTATAGCCTACATACTCAAGAACAACCTCCTGAATGGGAGAAAACATTCCGGCTAAGGCCGAGGATATTATTCATTCGGCAGGACACCATTGTCCCCATTTGAATTAAGGGGATATGAACATATTGTTCATCTACCCTCGCATAGGAACCCAGAAAATAGGATCTACAATTATCTTGCAGACATATTAGTGTCCATAAATAACGACATGCATAATATCGTCAAAGTAGGCAAAACCCCTGGGGAATGCGAAAGCACAACCAGTAAACCAACCCCAGTCTTTCAGACAAAACCTGTCACACAGACTAAATGGCGTTGGACTAATAGCATCAATATGATAAAACTTTCATCTGAAGGGAATAATACAATTCCTATGGATGAAATAAATGAAGAATATTATGAAACCTTACTAGACTCCAACAACAGGAGTTATCTGGAGAAATTGAGAGCCAGGATGTTTATTCCTATTATGATAAGCATTCAAAGGCTATTGACTTCTTTAGATGGAAATACGCGAAAAGTTCAAACTCTGATTCATCGGATGATGAAGTAGAAAATTTGAACATAAGAGCTATTGAAGAGGGTCAGGAAAGCAATGACTCTATCGTCATACGTGCTGAACCCACGACCCATCCGGGATCAATAAACCCACCTCCGGAAGTACTTATGAGGGATGCTAATACATCTTTAGATGAACCTTTCCCATTTACCCGAATGTTTCATGAAGAAAAACGAAAGGATTGGGTAAGGTTACAAGCGACCACAAAAAATATCTATCAAGAAAAACCATCTACGCAGGATGAATTGACATTCAATATTGATAATATTCCTCATAAACGGATGGGTGAATATATTTCGAATTGGTGTCAAAAAATCCAAGGAATGGCATATTTCCTGCCTCCTGATATTACCACAGGGGGATTCATTCATTATGCTACTAGCCATTGGCAGGGAGATAGTATTGCCTGGCTACGAAATTTTGAAACCCTAAATCCTGAAGCCGCCGAAAAGGTGAAAAATAACCCAAACAAATTTGAGGCTCTAAATAAATTATTAGAATATGTAGTGGCAGATTTTACGAGAGAAGATCCCAGCGCCACTAAAGATTATGATAAAATATTACATAAAATGGTCTTATGCGATATTTGCATGCTGGAAGAATTCATGACCAAATATATTGGACTTATCTTCCACCTAAGCAAAAAGGAGCATAAAGAATTTTGGATAAAGGAATTTTTTGTTAAGATACCATATCCCTGGAATAATATTATTAAGGAAATGTATGATAAAATCAGAGGCGAAGTCCATTCTACCGGAATGCTCAAACGAGCCTGTATGAGTGCCATGGAAGATACCTGTGAACAGGCCAAGGTACATACTCAAATAAATAAATATATAAAAAAATCGGTACTTGGATACAGGTGTTGTTCCAAGTATGACAAAGACGTAAATTATCAGTTCTGTTGTCCACCCGAATATAAAGGGTCAAAAAAGAGATGGCTTAGAAATAAAAAGGGTAAAACCTTTAGAAAGAAAAAATATATAATAACTCGAAAAAAAATGGAAACCGAATTTCAAAAAGAAATTCAGATCCGAAAAGAAATTTGAAAAACGGAAGTTTATCAAAAAGAAAAAATTCCGAAAAGGATGTAAATGCTTTAAATGCAATAGAGAGGGTCATTTTGCTAACGAATGCCCGAAAAATATTAGCAGCATTATCATCGATGACCTCGATGAATATGGTATACATACAGGTACTACTGATGAAATAAGCAGTAATACATCCGCATCATCTATATATGAGATTGAGTCTATAGGCGATTCCTCTAAGGAAAGTTATTCTGAAGAGGATCTTTGTAACTCTATAGAACATCTCAAGATTAATATGAATACCATAAATAAAACATACAATCAGGGAAGGATTACCCTCCTTACTGATAAAGGAATCCTCCCCGTAAAGGAAGGAATCTCGGCAGGATATACTTTATATGCCAGTAAATCTGTTAATAAAGAGAGATCGTAGTGCTGAGATAAGCATTGATTTAAGAATCTTTATACCATTGGGATATTATGGGATAATCCATAGTATACCTCTACATGCAAATAAAGGTATAATCTTAACACAGGGCTTTATTGAGCCCGTTTCTAGACATAATGTTACAATAACAGTCAAAAATACAACCTGGGAAGGTGATTATGACATTGAAAGAGGGGATCCTATTGGATTATTAGTAATCCACAAGTACGAGGATCTACCTATTGTCGTAGAACCACCTCCAAGAAAACCATTTACTGAACCTCCACCTGAATCTAGTAGCTCAGGTAGAAATTATCATGAACAATACTATGAATTTAGAATATATATATGAATACAATTACTTCAGAAGAAACTTCAAATTCCAGTCTTTCACGAAGTGAATGAGAGCAATTTGAAATTACTGATGAAGATTTAGAAAAGCTGAAAGAAGCTATACCTCATTCTGATAAGAAAGAAGTTTATAAGCCGATTTCTTTTCAGTCTAGATTCCTAAATAGACGTACATATGTATTCGAAAGAATGCAAGGAAATATTGAGTTAAGAGGAGGAGATCTTCCATATGTCTCCTTGATAAAAGAAGATAGATAAATTAAAAAAGAAATACCCAAAGATGAGATATCTTCATATTGGGTTAATACAATTAAAAATAACGGGATTATTCTGCACAGGAATAGATACGCCCAAATTAGTTGTTTGTATAGATGAACGTATAATTAATAGTCCTCTGAACAGTATCATCGGGGGAGCTAAATCTAACCTAGTAAATAGGTTATTCGGAATAAATATTCATCCTGACTTCTCTATAAGTTCAGAAGATGAAAATATACAAAAAAAACCTGTACTTTGTCTATAAATCTACAAGGCATAGAACTCTTGCCATGATCCAAAGTTTTGGAAATACAATGGGAACATTGTATGGCCTTGAATGATACTTCTACATTCAAGTCTATTACTCCCAAACATTTGGTTAAACTATTCGAGGTTGGTGTAGGCAAGACTATACAACCGAGGTTAGTAAAATTAGAACATTTAAGATTAGACAACGAAATGTAGTTGTCTGTAAAATCTCTTAAACCAAAATTAGAACTACCTACCGAGTACTTTATTGCATCAGGAAATACAATATCTACAGTTATAAATAACCGAAGACCTTTACAGGATGAAGAATCCTCGTCTTCCAACACAGTAAGAATCTCTCGATCTAACTCCATGAGTCATCTAGGTACAAATCAAATACCTATTGATGAATATTCTCATAGAGCTAGTATCAATGATTGTCATGTAGAAGGAAGAACCAAATTAGTATTGGATCAAACAAAACTAAATAGAGAGTCTAATGGTACAAACACCATTATCCCGAATATGGGAACAAAACTCGGATCTTGCCTAATGAGTATAAGAAAAGTTATGCATTCTGAGTTTAATGCTAGCCAAATTAAAGAAGCTTATAAAATGTTTTGTATTACAAGTACAGTAGAAACTCTATAAAATAATACACTTGGGACCACCAAAATTTATTAATTAAAAGAGTTATTAATTAATCGATAAATTAATAATTATTAATTTATATATTAATTAATATTTTATTAATTTATAGTAAAATACTTACGTAGTTTACAAACACCTTTCAAGCTTCCACTTAATTATTGTATACAATGCATGTGTATATCAAATGAAGGGCCCAATTTGAAAGAAACCTTCAATCTCCCACCTTATTATGCTTCTTGTGTTCAGTGTATCACTTTATGGACATTAAAAATATTTTCAAGAAACCTTCAATTCTTGAGTCATTTTTCAAGAAACCTTCATAAATCATTCATGTAATATGCTATATATAAGGAATTATTAATTTATATTTTATATGGGGTCTGAAGAAATTATCAAAAATGTATTATCTTATAATTTTAGCGAATTATTAATTTAGCATCCTATCCCCGAGTCGGGACCGGCCAAAAATATTATCTTAGAGAGTTTATTAAATAATCGAGTATTAATTTATAGAGTTTCTACTGTAAATACAAAGAAATTATAAAGTGTGATTATCCTATAAAATCAAATTATAGGACTATAGTCATGCGACAACTGGACAATACTTTACATTGTCTCAGGGAACATATTCGCATGTATCATAAAATGAATCAGTCCACCAGGGAAAAAGCTACTCTTCGAGGGAAAAATACCTCAACCTGTCGGCAAATAAATAAAGAGGTTGAAAAAACCACAGTTGAACTACTTCCTGAAGATCATATCGATCTCACTATTGACGATGAACTGGACCTTGAATTAGCCAGTACATCTCTAGATATTATTAGCCTAGATTTTGGGCGAATCGATGATGATATCGATTGGCTTAAAATACCTTTAGATCATATTCCAAATCTCCAATTAATGATCAGGACAACTTATGATTTAGAGACGGCTCCCCAATATCATATTTATATACCCCTGACTTTGCACATACCAGGGTATAAAGAATTAACTATTCATGCACTCTTGGATACAGGAGCCGAAGCCAGTGTATTACAAGAGATTTTTATACCTGAACACTTACGAATCAAGGTCAAAAGGCCATGTCGATTAAACGACTTTATGGGACGCCAAGTCCAAGTAAACTATAAAACCAATATTCCTGTACAACTACAGGATATACACGGAAATTCTAAGACATGAATTTACGTTTAGCTATTACCTAAAGAGTTCGATTGTGATTGTCTACTTGGTATGGATAATCTACGCCATTATCCTCCATTTAATAAACATTACATAGACATTGACGGCATGTCTATACCTCGTATACCATTTAATATACATATGGCTGAAATCTATAAGCCATCCGCAACACAGCGTGGTGATATTCCAGACGAAAAAATCTGTACTTACACACTTCCTACGGATAATGATTTTCATAAGATTATCCATGGAATGTTAGAACCATTATACTCTGACAATCCATTAAAATGGTTCGATAGAGCTCCTAGATTTTGCAAAATTGAGCTCTTAGATATACACAAGGACGCCAAGGTAAGAGTCAATAGCATAATGGTTTCTCCTTCAGATAAGGAGGAATTTGCTAAACAAATAGATGAATTACTTCATCTAAAGCTAATACAGAAAAGTTAGCACTCATTCGTCTCCAGTCTTCCTGGTCAGGAATCATGCTGAGATTAAAAGAGGAAAAGCTAGAATAGTTATTAATTTGTCGAGATCGCAAGTCATGCGACTCGTTTGTAAATTTGTATCGCCCAACATTTATATCGAGATCGCAAGTCGTGCGACTCGTTTGTAAGTTCAAGTTTTCCTTTTCCGTCGATCCGATTATTGCTTCAAGGCATAATCGTTTCGCTAGTCTCGATCGTCCGACCGACTTATAATTTCCGTCCGACGTATCATTCCTTGATACGAGTCCTGCCTTATCGTCCCAACCGATTTTCGAAGAACACTTTGCATCAACATACCGTCATACAAATTTTCAATCGAGTCTCGGTACTCTCCCGTCCGTTGCGGACAAACCTTCCGTAATTCTCACAACGCGTCGATTCTTCGCACAAGTGGTATATCATATACCACTCAGAATCGAGTCGTTCATCGCATACGTGGTATGGCATATACCACTCGAAAATCAAGTCATTTTCTCGCATTATACTCACTATGAACCAACAATCTCTTCCGACTCACGATTTCCGCAGTGATCGTGCTTGATTCACAACTGTAACTTTGATTAAATCAAATCTGACACAACTCGGCTAATGTTTTCATTTGCCAACACAAGTTCAGTGTGCAACCGAACGATTTATTCTATCGATTTATGATTTCAGTTCCTTCCGTTGTATCTCGTGCAACGATTTATTTCCAATCTCCTTTGCACTCCGTGCAACGATTACTTTGATATGTGTTGCACCACGTGCAACAATTTACTTCCGATATGCGTTGCACATCGTGCAACGACTTATTTCCGACATTCATTGCACCTCGTGCAATGATTTTATTTTTGACATTTGTTGCACCTCGTGCAACGATTTATTTCCGACTTTCAAAGTCAATGCTCGAATCCGTTCAACACATTCGATATTGACTCATCACTTTCATTGCAATACATTATTTACAATCAACTCGTTGCACTTCATGCATCGTTTCATTTCTCATTCAACATGTTACATTGCAACAACATCTCAAATCGCATTTCACAATTTGTTGCACTTGCAGCAACTAACATTTCACGGCTCGTGCATTCAATGCAATGAAACGTTTCACGACTTTCTCCGCAACATCAAGTAAATTCGAAGTACTTGCGACAACGTTACCCGACTTTTTATTAGACTTATTGTATGGAACATCCAGTGCGGCATCGAGTAGAGTCAAGAGTGATTCGATTGGTGGTAGACAACTCTTTGGAATTGAAACAAAGCAAACGTCCTAAGAAAATTGAGCCTAGAGCTCTGATACCAATTTGTCACGTCCCGACCCGGAATCACCCAAATCATCGTCCTCGCAGGAGGCGTGATGCCGCACGAGCCTGGAGTTGCGCTCGTGCAAGACAAGATGACAAGTTCTCAAATGGTTATCTTTGATTTGATATTAACAACGAAAGGAAAATAGAGTACACGAAACAATTCTCTTTATTGATATTCGAACTGATATTACAAAAGCTTTCAATAGCCCAACTGAATTTGCCAGATTGGCTACAATACTCAAGTTCTCTCTTGCCCACAAAGGATTTCACCGTTCCATACATCATGCCTTCTATATCTCGGCCGCATCAATCCTGTTGCAAGTCCGAGCGTCAATGCGATCGCACGCTTCAAACACTACGGGATTCCATGCCTCTGCGCGATCAAGCGAAGCTTCGCCGCGAGCAATCCATTCCCTACACCCTGCATGAAAGCTGGTGGGGGATCAGTACGCTCGTCCTCGCATGTACTGATGAAAAGGCCCACTTTCTAAACCGACATTTAGTATTTATGTTGAAGCATGCAACTTAGCTTATGATCTTGCTATATTCTCCTTAGGATCGATTTCATGGCATATTCGAAAGCGTAAAGCATGTTATCATGGCAAGCATGTTATTCGAATTGAATAGGCAAACAGGCAAGCAATCTCGTGTTTGTTTCGTGGCGCGACTTCTTACCAAGTCGACGCACTCGCCCTTGCACTGACGCAAAGGTGAATACGCCTCATTCCTTCCATGTCTTGTTATAAGTGCTCTCTATGTAGGATCTATGTGTGCAGGACACATACGTGCCTGCACTTTCAACCCATCATTCCTTAACTATATGAAGGTCGTGGCGTATCCGCGCCAGAATGGACTAAAGGTGTTTCTCTTTTCTTTTCCTTTTTCTTTGCTCTTTCTTTTCTTTCTCGAATTGGGTAGCCCGACGCCTCTCATAGTGGGTTGCTATCCCAATTTCGGAGATCTTCCGCTACATACCATCATTTGCGACTTTTTACATCTCGCTAAGCGGTCGCTAATCGTCTTACGGATGAGCGCCTATCAAAGATCAACGTCCCTCCTAGGCCAAGCGGTTCCGGTGCCCCGGCACTTAACCGTTCAAGGGAACACCCGTGCACAGGCTATTATCTCTTACATTTGTCAAGCCCATTCGACCATGCAACGCGTATCTTATTCAAACAACCAAACATAGTCTCGAGTCCACGACTCAGACATTAACATCTCGTATATCTTCCATTAACTTTCTATGTTCTTACATTTCATACTTCGTTTTAATGGCATCATGTCTCAACTCAATGTTCGTCAACCGAACGACCCGAAGGTCCCGAACACCTTTCGAGGCATCATGTCATATCTGACAGTTCTGTCACATTCATGCCACAACTGTATTCTTTCGCAACGAAGCCATCTCTTATGATTCTCGTACACGTAGGGACGCTTGACACATTTATCATCTTTCCTTCGCGTCGTGCACTTGATGCATGCATCGAAGCCGTATTTCCATGTTCTTAGCCTTAATGTTTCAATGTTCGTGGCTTGCACGCTAGGGCGCTCGCCTATTGTCTTTCAATGTTCTAGCCTTATCAACTCGTGCGTGATGGCACGGAATGGCTCGTGCACGAAGGCACTCGCCGAATACAGTTATCCCATGTTCTTGCGACTTGAGCACCAAGGCGCTCGCCTTTGCGATATCCAATGTTCCATAGCGACTCGTGCATTTGATGCACGTTTCATTTCAATTGTTCTAACTAGTGTTCGACACACACTATGATTTATCTTCTGATCGGACCACGTCCGTGGCGTCGATAGATTAGCTTAGCATACAATAATATATTATGACTTAAGCATGAAGGAATAAAAGAAGAGTCAATCCTCCCACCTTGAGTCGATATGCCTTATCGTTTTGCCGAGCCAATGCGGCTCGATTTCATAACTTCGTTACACGGCCAACTCTCCTGACTTAGCCATTCGAGCACTTCGTGCTTCATTGAATTATACGTCCGATTTGGCTAACCGTGCCAACGCCTCAGTCCGTCGCAAAGCGGCGATTGGTTTCGCGGACCCCTTTCTGAATAAGGCAAAATGTCAACCTCTAATATTTCAGCGTAAACGTATAGCCTGCACACGAAACCAACTAAAATCAATACTTATTCGAATCGGTCAATTGCTTTGCGTCGATTCGATTTCTTAGAATCTTCGAACCGACTCACTGCTTTCCCTCGGGCCAACTTAACACTTGCATTGTTCTTACTCGATGCGTTCCTCGGGTCAATGTAACTATCCGACTCGATGCATCCTCTCGGGACAACGTAACTCTTCGTATCGATTCGCATCGATACGTAATCGGGTCAACGCAACTCTTTGAGTCAACGTCTCAGCGTAATGCGCCGTGCGGAGCAGGACATTACAGTAGTGATATAGTTTGTTGGTATTGCCTTCCTCTTGAATATTTCCCATGGTATTGCATACATTCACATCTCATGACCTAGTGCTACATAAAAAGAAAACTGGTATAAATTTCTAAATTTCTAGTAATGGGTACCAAGAATGAAGAAACAGAGAGGGGTATGCTGATTATTAATAATAGTATTTTTGTGTAATGATCCAGTCTCTTATGAATAATGGTGTTCATTTTCAGCGTCGCTAGTCTCCTTTGCCCTTCCCTTGAGTAATTCACAAGATTTTGTGAATCTCTCACATTTTATACTTGCTGTGTGGCATTTGAGAATAGAAGTTTTTCAAAATGCCTCTAGAAGGCACCACAAGTTAGGATATGGAAGAGAAATATGCACCTTGGCAAATTTCTCAAATATCTTCAACTGTAGAATAACAAGAATAAGATTCTGAACAGTTTGGTAATATGAATAAAGATACGTATATACCAGAGACACCCAATTTTAATATTAGGTGCTTCTCCTACTGCTTCTAAAGCTGCCAGGTCATCTCAGAAGCTTACATTGTAATACATGCTCCATAACTATGAACTATGAACCATGAACTATATATATATATATATATATATATATATATATATATATAATTGGGTATTTTCCTATTTGTGTGACCACTAAATAAAAATATTAGGCTCATATCTCATATTGTTCTTCAACCTAGCCTCCGTAATACTTGATCGGATGGTACAGTCTCTTTCCACTTCCCTTCAACTATCAGATATAATCTCAGGTAGATGATAGGTTACTAAATTATAACATTAGTTATATTTTGGAGATCAAAATATAGAATGGATCAAGAAAATATCAGGCAGTTGAAGAATCAAAAATCAAATCAAACACTTGAATATCTATGATCAAACCTCAACTGACCAAAGAATACACACTATACTTGTCCAATCTACCCTCAAGGTTGGCTATTATAACACTATCATCTCCTTCAGTACCACCATCATCACCCAAAACCTTTGCCCTCTTTTAAGTTCACCTACATATAATCCTCACCGTATTATCCATCCTGCAAAACAAGTTTGTTACCGAGCCAACAATATGCAACAGACAATTTGCATAGACAGGCTAGTAAAATTTCACAAGTAGATATTAGAAAAGACCTGCCTTAAGTAAATCAATCTACACACCTAGAGTGGCTTTTCAAACTTTAATAGACTATAGTCTAAATGAAGCAGAAGAGTACAAGCATTGATACAAAACTAAAGAATGCAGATATTTAACTTATTCATAGCATACCCAACCCAGTGCCAATCCATGCATCTAAACTGAGAAATACCTGGACAGGGGATGCTGCAGTTAACAATCCTGCCACTCCACCACCCAAGACACGGCCATCTGGCCCAGCCAGCGACACACTCAACCCACCAGTTCGACTGCGCTGACCACCAATCTCCGACAGAAGGAAGGAACCAGATAACGACAATATTTCAAAACGACCCTGTACATAAATGGATGGTTTTACACATTAAATTCATATTTTGAATATAAATCCATAGGATAAGCATCATATTATGTAAACTAAGATGAAAACATTGTGGCATAGTATTCTGATGTAAATGAATATGGATCTTAGAACTAAAGATGCAAACCGAGCACCTACATCTCTGATTAGGGGTGAGCATTATTCGGTTTTGGACCGAAAACCGAACCGAACTGAGTAAGAGATTCTGTTCGGTTTCAAAAAAAATCGGATCGGTTTCGGTTTTCAAAATACTAAAATTCCTTATTCGGTTTCGGTTTTGAGTTTGAGTTTCGGTCCAAAACCGAGAACTGAATAAGAATTATACAATTATGTAAATACCTTCAATTCTTTGAATATTTTGTGATTAAAAATGTATATATTTTAAAAACAACAATTCTATGTATGTGTTTTGAATTTCAATTTTGACAATTTAACAACCAGTTCAACTTTGTGCGCAACTTTAAAATTCAACAAATGTGTGTATAAAAATTTATAATTTTTAATATAATTTAACCACGATTCCAACTTTGGGTCCGACCTCTTAAACAATATAAATGGTCTAACCGAACAAACTGAATAACTTATTCGGTTCGGTTCGGCTTCGATTTTGGCTAATTCGGTTTCGGTCCGGTTTCGGTTTTGAATTTTTAGAATTTCAGTTTATTCGGTTTTGGCTAATTCGGTTTGGTCGAAACCGAATAAACTGAACGCTCACCCCTACATCTGATATTAGGCCAGAATAGTAAATCCTTATTCAATATGCTTATTGATAACGTGTTTGAAAATTGAAATATAACATAATGCAAAGACGATGCCTAACATAAGATCCACTAATCTTCTAGTAACAACATTTTATCAAGGTTCCAAATATCAGGGAGGGCTGGTGGTTTTGAATTGGCCAGTTTTGGTATCGGCCAATTCTGTCAACCTAGCATAGTTGCATTTTATAAACAAGAATCTTTAAATAGATTATATCACGGATAATGAGAATTTCCTATGCATATTGATTAATACTACCAAAGTATAGCAAAAAGCTTATAAAACCCTCACAATCACATGGCTGTGACATATCAAAGGAACTTTCTAGTTTCAACTTACTGAATAATAGAAATGATTATCAAACTCAACAATGAATACAAAAAAAAAGCACGGGACGGCAATTTATTTGATTAAAGATCCAAACTCAAATAGAATCATTAAACATTACTCTACTAGTAGAATCTAAACCCATTTGTTCCGATCGATAGGTTTGGGATCCTATATTGACTACATAGATCCAACAGACTTTAAAAAATCATTTGCTACTGATAGTAGTATGTGAACTTATACAAGGAGTAAGATCAGATGGAAGATATCACACAAACCTCGTATGTTACCGTGCCACCAGAAGTTGCTGCTTGGCGAAGAGTTACATTTGATATAGCTCCGTTGGCAGACAGAATGCACACTGCACGAGGCCCATTCTGAGAAAAGGACATAACTTTTGAAGAGACATCCTGAGAGAAAAATTAAGGTTATCCAAAGTGTTGTCTCCCCAAATATCCCTGTAATATCAGCTATAAGTGTCGAATTAGATAAGAGATTCAAGTGAAGCCGACTTGTAAACATCAAAGGCAGCTAAACATTGGCAATGATCAAGTCAAATTCAGAAAAGATCCTTGAAACATATATTACAGGTTTACAACTTTATAAAACATTTTTGACACTTTTTAACATCACGAGATTAGATTATCTATATCACTGCCCCTTGTAAATCAAGTACCATTTCAACTAGAAATGAGAACTTAGTCAAAGTTAAACAAGCCAATTTACTCAACAAAGTATATGTAGAACTAATATGTTCTCCACTTTCAAAACCAGTAATGGGCCGAGTTCCCCACATGATACAGCCACCAACTCTAAAACAAGAATACCCAAGACCTCCAATATATCTGTATTGAATACTGATACCCAGCAAATATGCCATATACATATCAAATAAGAGCTCAGAAAGCATCCATGTGCTGTTTGAAACAGGTTTTAGCAGTATCCATATCAAGGGTTTCGGCAGTTTCAGATCAGTTTATTAGTTTCTGAAATAAATAAATAAATACATAAAATAACTTAAAAATTATTTGATACATCTCAGCATAATTTTATGTATTTTTTGTTGATTCTCTTTAGCTTTGAACGGAATAACATTCAACATTGATTAATCGGTCACCCGTAATAAATACTATTGTTTATTTACTCTCTTCTATACAGAGTAAACCAGCAATATATAGTTTTAAGCGGAATTTTATATATACACAGTTTCGACAAATACAACTTCAACAAATGGTAATGGTTACAGTGTGTATGTAATGAATCCTATTGACACTATCCATACACTACTAATTACCATGTCGATCTTCGACACGACCGACTCATGTCATCAATACTGTCCTTAACATACTTCTCTCTTTTTTCGTCTACTTTTTCTTTGTTGAATCGACCTAGAAAAAAAAAACCAATGCCGGGATCAGCCAGTAATGAAAGGGTTCAGTATGTATCAGTATCGACACAAGCCGAAACCAATACAATACTGTCAATATGTATGTGTATCGGCCGCCACTACAAACCTTGGTTTTGAAAACATACATCTAGGGGCTATAGACTAATACTGAGATCGAGTCTAGGAGTAGGACCATTTTATTTTGTAATAAAACATAAATTTTGCCAATGACATCATTAAGATATTAGATTCTTAATACTATTCGCCAAACATTATATTTGACGAATTAATGACATCATTAATGTTACATAGGACATTGTCCTTAACAAGAGTTAGACAGAAGAAAAGGTTTCTAATACTGTCATAAATTGGTCCAGTTAAACTTTTAATGGGAATCAATAATTTCCTGCTCCTTGGTATCTCCACCAAATTGAATGAATTTTTTTATATGCTCAAAGCAAAGAGATGCAGTTGATGATGCATGCTACATCTCATAACATTTTTTTTGCAAAAAAGAAGGCATTTGTTATCTACGATACAGCAAAATTCCAACATGCATGGATAAATAGAATCCACTATTTAAAATGCATGATACTTTCAAGTTTTGCAATATGTCTAGTGCTTGTCACGCGAATAGCAAAGCTTGCATTAGTCACAAACAATAACAGGAGAAACGGGGGACTAGAACTATCCATATTTAGCAAGGTCAGAAAAATAGAAGGCATTTTGAACATTATAGAATGCCCAAGTCTGAATATAATATGTGCATACCTCTCCCGTTTTAATTGTGATCACATGTGGGGTAAACCCAATTCCTCTGGATCCTGCAAGAATTTCCTTTATAAGAATGATTCAACTAAAGAAATAAATTTTGCAAACTGAATAAAGAATTGAAGGAAAAAGAAAAGAATCCACATAAAGTCCATCCCCAACGAACCAAAACTTCGAGAATACAAATAATTACATTAAAAAATCTATGATCCAGTCGCAAACTCAATATATTTCTTATTTTTTCTGTATGAGTGTTGAATAAAAAGAAAAAGAAGCCAACTAAAACCGAGAATTTCTCATTTATCCACTTATGGACAAATCCAGGGATAGCAAGAAACAAACTAGCAAGCATTTCCAAGTACACATGACCAACTTATAAAGTGTGAACCTGCTACTATATATAATGTAAATCAAAACAGAAACTTTCCGAAAAAATATAAAAGAACTTTTGAGTTTTTTATTTTGGGGCTAAATGGCGTTTAGACCCTGAATTATATACTAGCTTAGAGTTTAAGCCCTCAAATGTCCTATTGGAAAGTTTGGACTCTTGATTTCTATTTTTTGTTTTTTCCTATTATACCCCTGAATATAATTACAACCACCATCACATGCTGCAAAGGTATAATGGGAAAATAACAAAAACAAAAATTCAAGGTCCGTCCCAGTGGCCGTAGCCCGTTGGGAACGGTGGAGCACCCCGGCGCAGTGGCGCGGGTTCGAGCCCCCTTGGAGGCATGCCTCCAAGCACCATTAAGAAGTGGACACCATAAAAAAAAAAAAAATTATCAAGGTCCAAACTTTCTAATTGGACATATCAGAGCTTAAACTCTAAGCTCATATAAAAACCAGGGTCTAAACGCTAATTAGCCTCTCTCTCTCTCTCTCTCTTTTTCTATACCCAAAGCGTCCATCTGAAGCTTCTTTCCAGATCCAGGTGGCCTCCCACCCTTCCCCTTCTTCTTCACATCCGTCGCCGACCCGTCCCCTGACGCCGCCGCCACCGCGCTCACTACCCCTACCGAACCCCCGGAAAACCCTCCTCCTCCTCCTCCGCTAGCTCCGGAACCAGCCACCGGAGCTCCGGATCCCGACACCAGCGCCGCCTTTGGTGACCTCATGCTGCCGTCGGGACCGTACTTCCTCGGCCGGCCCCTCTTCCTCTTCACCGCCTCCACCGACTGAGTCCCGTCGCCGGCTCCGCCACCGGAGGCGGCCGCACCTGCGGTGACCATGGGCCGGTACACGGCGGTCCCGTCGGGAGCGAACGTCATCCGCATGTGCGGAGGAGCCGACGGTGAGGACATCGGCGGGCTCTGGACACCGCTGATGCTGAAACTGTCCGATCTCACCTCCATAGCTAAACACCTAGGAAAGTCTGCAAGTTTACTTAGAAATCCCGACGAGTACAGCTTAAATCCTTGCTCAAAACCCTAAAACCTGAAATTTTTGGATGGTCACGAGTGGAAACTGAACTAAAAACCTAAATCTAGAGAAAAGTTCCAAACTTTACCAAGATCCTGAACGATTAGAACCTAAAATTCTTCCACAAAACCCTAAACCCTGTAAATTAGGGTGGGGGTACGAGAGGATACCGACCTAAAACCCTAAATCTAGGTGAAATTAGCGATAAGAGGAGTGAAAATCCCCTTTTTGTTCAGTAATTTGGCGGGAAATTGGAGGAATTGGTGAAAAAAAATGGGGGAGAAAAAGAAATAAAGCTGACGACTTTTTTTTAAGGGATAAGATGAGAGGAGTGAGAGATTTGGGGGAAATTTTATCAATCATTCAATCTTCTTTCTAATATTTGTCTTTTTGCTTTCTTATTTTTATTATTTTATTAATTTGGGAGCTTTTCCCAATGGAGGTCCTTAATTGAATTTTTTTTTTTTTTTAGGAATTTTTTGACTTTCATCGCATTTATTAATATGACTTTTTACTTACATCCCACTTTTTATTTTTTTAAACTCACATCCCACTTTTCGTCACTAAAAGTATTTTTCGTGACAAAGCAAATACTTTTTGTGACAAAATGAATGTTTTTTGTGACGAAAAGTGTGATGTAAGTCTAAAAAATTAAAAAAATGGATGTAAGTACAAATTCATATTAACAAGTGGAATGAAAGTCAAAAAATCTCTTTTTTTAATAATTGCGATAGGCATCGCTGAATTGGAATTTGCCCTTGGCTTTTATCTTATTTTTCAATTTAAGATTGTAATTTAACAAATTGCAATTTTTTTGTTTATGTAATAAATAGATATATTTAGCACTTAAAACTTACATATATAATTAATTATGACAAGATCAAGACTTAGACCATGTTTGGTTCACTATAATGTAATCGTAATCGCAATATAATCAAATAAATTTTATTTATTTTTTATTTAATTATATTGCGATTACGATTATATTGCAGTGTATCAAACAAGGCCTTAGTTTTGATGTCCCGTAAACTTTTCCAATTAATTTTTCTTTCTTCTTCAATTTTGTAAGACAATATGAATAATAACTCACACCCAAAGAACTTCTAAATTTGATGTACTTTTCAATTATATGTTAGTATAGAATGAATTTAAATTATGGTCTAACTAGATTATTCTAAAATTTAATTGATTCGATTTTGAATTATAGATTTAATTTATTATAATTGAAATTCTAGATTTTAAATTATGAATTAAATTTGAATAATAAGTTAAAGAAATTTTTTTAATACAAAACAATATATTTTTTGTTATACATGTCCAAATGGTTCACAGGCCACTTATATCTTTTACATTTTCTATATAAAACTATAACACTAATTATCCTTATTTTAGAAATAAAACATAAAGTAAATGTCACGCCCCAGAACCAGAATACTGGAGAGCGGGGGCAGACATAGAAAGCTACGTATATGAAATGGAATCCATCTCGCTATACGGTCACGGCTGTCTAGATACATGAGGGTTTATCTACAAGCCAACAGTCTCTTAAGGTCATGAACAAGCCTAGTGTCTCAATCACAAGCAAGTAAGTAAAAGTCACAAGATGTATAATCATTAAATATACAATAGTAAGGCGTCCCAAACATTACATATTCAGTTGATCATGAAGCTAGTCGTTACAAAATGTCAGGACTAGCAAGAGTTTAGTCATACATGATCAACCCTAGGATCTGTTAATCATGTTACAGCCCGTAGGCAGACAGTAAGTAAGTGCAATCGAGCTAAACAGGTGCTAGCCTCAAAAGAATATTTTTTACAATAGAGTGGGAGAGCCAAAAATAACCCACTCGTTGCCAGGGTTCCGTCTAGTGGCCACCATCTGGCTGGAAGGTCGGTAGATCCTCTGGAGCTGCTCCGAAATCTGGCCACACAAAACCAGCTGGGTCAGACCCCAGAAAGAGCAAGTGCCACAAAGGAGGCTTCACTTAAGAACTAAAACCAGCAATCAGCACAAGATATAAATAAAAGTAAGAACTGGAAATAAAGAAAATACACCAGGATGATATACGACGAGATAACCATGGAACTATTCAGATAACCAGGTTACAACCCGTAAACCAAACAAGGACCGGAGTTGTAACCCTTCGTCTGAACAGAACTTGG
Organism: Iris pallida; assembly: GCA_029216955.1. NCBI lineage: Eukaryota > Viridiplantae > Streptophyta > Magnoliopsida > Asparagales > Iridaceae > Iris > Iris pallida. The sequence continues at coordinate 513,360 of JANAVB010018998.1, read as the reverse complement.
AATTCTCACCATTTATCGGTAAAATAAATACAAGCATTCTGGTTCAATAATCTGGAACAGGATCAGGGGAAGACTAGACTGGTTAGACTCCGTCCAATCACTTCACGGCCAAGCAAGAATTACGGCTTGATACTTTAACTAACTAGGGTTGTCACAAGCCTAATTACTAACAAGATGCAGTAAGATTATTCCACAGCCACAAGCCTTGCAGACCATCCAGGTTACCCGGGTTAAAAGATTATAGTTGAATTCAGGTGGGTACATCGTCCAGGAAACGAATGTACCCTTAGGTAGCTTGAAGGGTGCAACACATGACAGTGTGCTGGAAATGTGCCCTACTCGACAGCAGGCTACAGATCCCAAGGCGTGCCCAGGTAACGGGATTGCCTGTAGCTGGGAAATCTTGTCATGACTAATGTATTAATCTAGTTATTAGCCTTAGTCCATTTCAGTAGGTACTCCTGACCGTGGTACTCAGGAGTCCATGTCCTAGACATGATGCAAGACATGACTGGTTTATTTATACAAACACAATCGTCCACGGTGTCCAGATTAATTATACAGGTCATGTCATGTCAGGTAGCCGTCGCAACAGCTATTCGAGATAATCATGTCAGGTTATCATGCCAAGTGTACTTGTCAGGAGTGCGCCACGACGGGCCACTATCAGGTCATGTCAGGTTATTATGTCAGGAGTGCACCACTACGGGTCACTATCACGTCATGCTCAATTATCAATTCCAAACATATCAATTAAATTCGTGATTATCAAGTTCAAGACAAAAGGCGTCAGGATATAAAATGGACGTTAAATATCTAATAAAATATCAATATACAGGGCTATAGAAGATCCAGGGTAAGTAGGGTCAGGTCCAGTTGCGCCTAAACATCAGGTTGCACCTGAGTCAGACTGCGCTCAAGTCAGGCTACGCTCAAGTCAGGCTACACTCAAATCAGCGTATGCAAGACATACGCTTCCAAAAGGCAGCGTATGTACTCCATACGACTCCTCTTCAAGGCAGCATATGAGGTCCATACGGCTCCTCTTCAAGGCAGCGTATGTACTCCATACGACTCCTCATCAAGGCAGCGTATGAGGTCCATACGACTCCTTGTCAAGGCAGCGTATGTACTCCATACGACTCCTCATCAAGGCAGCGTATGAGGTCCATACGACTCCTCATCAAGGCAGCGTATGAGGTCCATACGACTCCTTGTCAAGGCAGCGTATGTAAGACATACGCCTCCAAAAGGCAGCGTATGCGTCAGACTGCGCTACGCTAAAGAGCGCGCGCAACTCAGTGGCACAAGCTAAAAAGCTCGTGCACACTGCTCACTGTCTTCTCCAAATCAGCAAGAACTCCATGGTTTGAACCCAAAGCTTCAAAAGTCCATAACTTGGTCAAAATAAGTCCAAATCCAACTTTTCAAATGTCAAAATTGGGTAGAATAAAATTCTCTACAACATGAAACCATCAAAACTTGAAAACAAAGAAGTTTAATAGATCAAAACCACCAAAATTCGAAAATAACTAATTTCTAGATCTACAAAAATTAAAGCCTCAAAATGGAAATGACAAGTTCTAATGTGTCTTAGAAACATGAGGAGAAGCTAATGGAACAATAAAAATGGGCTCTCTTGTGGAAGCAAGTTGCACTTGCCTAGACCTCTCTCTCCCTCTCTCTGGTAGGTAAGGAAGTAATGGAAGAAGAAGAAGAGATTAATGAAGAGAGAGAAGAAGAATAGGTAATAAATATGAGTGGTGGTGGTAGGTAGGGGGTTCACCCCTTGGTTCATGATGAACCAAGAGCAATCCCAAACCGAACCAAGCCAACCCAAACCAAGAATAAACCAAGCCCAGGGAGGAAATTAAGCAAGGAAATCATGCAATACAAGAATAAATACGTACACGTTTCCAAAAATACGTAATACGAACCACAGGCATTACAGTAAAGGGGTAATCCGTGTAATTATTTTTAAAATATGGGTGGTCTCTATAATATCCATGAATCATGGAAGGAGTTAATGTATTTATTTCATATTTTCAGTAAAGTTGTTTAAATCTTAAGAATGGTTAATGAGTATCTAAATTACGTCGAAAAAATAGAGATACGACCAGTTAAATTAACGCGTAAGAGAAGAACATTTTATTATATTTAAACAGTCGTTGGCCACTTTGTCCTTAGTAATTGTTTCAATTTTCCAACTTTGCAACTTTCTCCTCGTTGCCATCCTTATAAACCTCTATTAAACCTTCTCCAACCTCTCTTCTTCCAGGCTTTCTCGTAAAAAAATCCATATCCTCTCTCTCTCTCTCTCTCTCTCTCTCTCCAACTTCTCATCATTGTCTTCCTCTATTATTTCATCTCTCGTCCTCTTTCAAAACTCCTAAACACATTGTTTCAAATCATACTATTTTCTTAACTATGTCAAATTTGTTTGGAAATCATACAATACTTCAACAAAATTTTCATGGGTATTGGGCCTTGCCAACATAGATTCGCTCTTGTATCGACATCAGCCCACAATTTATCGTGTCATCACGACTTGCTCTTCTAGTAGACACTAGATATGTGGAATTTCAAAGAATTCCTTTAGCCAAGTGGAGGTCCTTGGTTCAAGTCTAGGCCTCAACTTTTTTAATAGTATACTTAAAAAATTAATAGAATTTAAGGATGTTGAACAGACCGATGTACCTCAGACTAAGATTACTCATGATCCTAAATCTGATAATTCAACATGTAGAAAAAAAATTGAAGAAATACATAGTAGTCGATGCTTAAACTCCAATGACCTCCGATGTTGATCTGCCCAATAACGTTATCGGTCCTGTTAATTTGAGACGAGTTATGATCTATCTCACATTCTCAATTGTATGTGTGATCATCTCAGGTCTTAACAACTTTCTCTCCCCTACATTATTCCAAGCCGGTGATCGATATTCACTCCCATACAATGCCTTAAATGGAGCCATTTGGATTCTCGTATAATAGTTGTTAGAAATATAGTCAAAATGGTCCAGTCATGATAAAAATTTATTTATGAATGATCAAAATCGAAATTGTTTCGGCACAATCAATTTACTTAACAAAAATTATTTATGAACGATTATAGAATCAAAATCTAGGTACGATTATGAGTCTAGTGGAATGGAATCAAAATAGGTTTAAATGATTACTAGGAAACCAAATGAGGATTCGAGAATAGAAAGATAAGAAATAAAGAAGAGTTTAAAATTTTATGAACCATACAAATTAATAGTTATATGTCAAAAAGAGATATAGTCTCTAATATATCCGAAAATCATATGTATATATGAAGTTATTTTACCGAGAATCTATGCTCCGCTAGTGTACATCTGGCTGTAGTAAACTCTTGGTTTATGACTCAAATAATGATAGGATATCAAATATTATGTCAACTTTATCCAATATTGACATAACAACTCAAATGATCAAAATGATGCAATTAGGACATAGTTTTAATAATATTCGAAAACTTATGCATACATGAAATAACTTCAACTTAGGGGTCATGTCTCGCTAGTGCGTTGTTGGATGTAATGAAGTTGCAGACTCCATAATTCAAATAAATAGCTATAGTGCACATCTGTCTTGCCATAGTAAGTTATTAAATATTCTCTCAACTACATCTATAGAATTTTCAAAGGAGCTTCTAAAAATTTAAACAAGTTCCAAGTCGATTATGATAGGAAAATGGTGTAGGTATCCATCCTTTAAGTATAAGTATCAATTCTTGAAAATCAAACGATCGATTATGAAGAAAATGACCAAAACCAAGAGAACTATAAATTTTCTAATCCTATTTCACTAATATTCAAGGATTTAGGGAAAAACTTATATACCTTGAATAAAAAACTAACTCGAGATTAATATATGGATAATTGAATCAAAAATTATTTTGAAAAATAATTCCTTATGACCTGTAACCCCACTTCCCAAATAAAATCATTTCCCCCTTATTATTGATCATCTATGGCTAAAGGATGGCAATTTGGTAAATACTAGAAAGGAGATGGCAAATTAATAAATGAGAAATTTTGAATGGTACCCCACTTTTGTTACGCTTATTTAAGGTGCACCCCACATGTTTACATGAATGTATGACACTCCCACTTTCAACGTTTTCTATCCAAGACTAACAGTTGATCGCTTTAACCAATTTTTTTGGACGAAAATACCCCCCTGTATGTTGTCCTCTTCCCCGCGTCAACTGTCAGTCTCCCCCCGCCGTGCTCGGCCCCCTTCCATGGCGTCCCCGTACCCCCCTTCTCGACCTCGTCGCACCCCTCGGCCATCACCACTACCATCATCACCAACCATCATCACCACCTTTTACAATGAGCTCCGTATTGCTCCTGAGGAACATCATGTCCTTCTTACTGAAGTGCCTCTTAACCCTAAAGCTAACAGAGAAAAAATGACCCAGATTATGTTCGAGACTTTCAATGCACCGGCCATGTATGTTGCAATTCAGGCCGTCCTTTCCTTGTATGCTAGTAGACGTACAACTGGTTCGTGTCAATGTTGTTTACAAACTATGCTAAATGTTCTCTCTCATGTTCCTAATGCTAATCAGAAGCTTTCTTATGAACAGGTATTGTAATGGATTCTAGTGATGGTGTGAGTCACACGGTTCTAATTTACGAAGGCTATGCTCTTCCACATGCCATTTTTTGTTTGGACCTTGTTGGTCGTGACCTTACAGATGGCCTCATGAAGATCCTTACGGAGAGGGGGTACTCCTTCACCATGACTGCAGAGCGCCCCCCTCCCGCTCCGCTCCCCTACCCCCCATCCCCACCGTATCACCATCATCACCAGCAGCAGCAGCAGCAGCAGCCGCATCAGCTGTCACGTCCCGCTCCTGTAGGAGCGATCGTCCTCGCTAAGGCGTAATGCCGCACGAGCCTAGATTGCGCTCGTGCAAGGTAGGTTCCATAACGGCCGATTCCAACGACTGTGACGGGGTCGTCGTACAGAAGTCCCAAACAGAGACATTGAATACGCAGCAGAAATTTAGAACAAGATGCAATTCATTCAAAAGAAGCTCTTTATTGATATCGAAACAAAGATTACATTAGGGGCGCAAGGCCGAGATTACAATCACTCAAATTCACTCGTCTCACATTATAAGTCACTCTGCTCTCTCTCATCTCTCGATTACAATGCTTGAGCTAGCGGAAGCTTCGGAAGGCGATGTCCATACATTATGTCCCGTATAAGTCTTCGATTCCACGCGGCCGCACGCTTCGAATCGCCAAGGAACTCCGTGCCTCGACGCATCCAAGCGAGCTCCGCGCCACGAGCTTCTACCTGTACCTGCACATAGAAACTATGTGGGTGTCAGTACTCAACTGTACTGGTGGAGTGAGCTCCTCGCCCACCCATACAAAACCGACACGTTTATTTTACTTTGTGCAATACAAGCCCCTTTACGATTGTCTTTCTATTCTTGCCTTAGGATCGATTTTAGGACCGACACCTTGGTCTATTTTGTGTCTCTAGACCGTCACCGTGCCTTGCACTAATAACGTACTCGCATATTGCCGCTAGACCTTTCCGTGTCAATAACATCAACTTATCGCCTCGTGCCTGCCTTTCGTGCCATACTCAGGAACGTAACGACTCGGTCGTGCAATGAACTCGATTCTTGCTTTAGTATCACCGAGGCAGTGCCTCCTCGCTTAGTCTTGCCTATACTCGTTTTGTGACAACGCGGCCATGCCTCACATCTCGAGGTCGTGCCCAGAAACTCAACATGACTTAACCAAAATTGCCCTACGGCCCTTCTCGACTTAACAATCAACAACTAACCCAACTTATGGAACCGATGTTGGGAACTCAAGCACGACGCCATATCTCGTACCGAAGCACGTGTCTTTACGTATAGCCGAATCGTAGCTTTATAATACTTTGGGTGCAACCGAGCACACATTTTATTCTTTTCAACGCATACCGTGCTTACACTTCCTTTTTTACGACCGACACCGTGCATACGGATTCGCCGCTTAGCACGCCAATTATCTATATGAAAGGCCACTGGCATGACAAGCCATCGCGGACATAGCTCGGGTAGGCGGTGGGTCCTTCAGCGCAAGTAGCGAGCCCCGTTGAAAGCCTCCGACTACCCACGCAATAAAAGCATGCGCTGCTATAACGTCTACCTCCTAGGATGACTGGGCCCGGTGCCCCGGCGTATAACCAGTTTAGGCAGAAATCCTTGTCGACAAGGTGTCCAATGACCATGCACCTACGAGACATCTAGACTCACGAAAATGCATGGCCTAATTTGTTGGTACAACTGGAACAATACTTAGCAACTCGTGCTCTGAACCACCCTTTGCATTACGTACATCGGGACCGCGAGACTCCCAACCGAGGGACCGCCTCGAACATCTTAACGTGGATAGGAACGCGAGACTCCCAACCGAGGGACCGCCTCGAACATCTTAACGTGCATAGGAATGCGAGACTCCCAACCGAGGGACCGCCTCGAACTTTTTTGTACTCGAGGGAACGACTACTATATAGCCTTCCAACTTAACTTGAACAAAATGTGTTCCTTAAGTGCCATAGACCGTGGCTAACTTTACATCGTGCCAACCGCGGCTCGTGCCTTTAACTGACTTATGTACTACGCGACGCTATCGCCCAAGTCATATGTTACATGACGGCCCTTGAGATCGTGGGACTATTTGACTTGACAACCGCAGAAAGAACGGGACAACACTTGGAATGACTTAGGTCGATTGGCATAACTTTGCCTAACTTACACAAGCCTACAACTTAACCCGAGGGACGAGCCAAGGCTATGCCAAGCCTTGCGCAGTGGAAACATGCATGCTTTATCGAGCATTTATGCGGGCGACGCCTATGACTTAGGCTAACTCATCGTTTGTGTCGAATACCACTTTTCCCTCTCCCAAGTCGCGGGATGAAGGATCGAGTGTCATTTTCAAAGCACATCGTGCACCAACTCTAATCCGACCGTGGGACGTTTTCCATGTTCTAAACTCGATTCGATCCGTCGGGATAATTCCCTTTAGCTATGTGGATTCGTCTCTTTTATTATTAAGCCTACTTGTGCAAGTTGAAAACATACGAATTATTAAGTGAAGGCTGAGATGAGGCAAGTTCACCAAAACTACCCCACCTGAGCGATGTCTTCGAGTCGCCGTTGTAAGGCCAAGTCCGAACGCCGTCGGCGTTTCGATTCCTCCGATTGACTTTGCGGGACGGGGCACTACAACATACACCACTCAGAACAAGTCTCGTCCTCGAGACTTTTCTGAAGGCAAACCATCCTACCATTTCTATGGCCAAGACTTAATCGTACACACTCCGCCTACGCGTTTCTTCGATTCCGAGCTACGCTCGTGCTATCGCTAACTTAGTCATAAGACACACCAACCGATCAACCAACATTCGAACTCGTCTCAATTCAATGATCGTGTTACCGTTAACATTTCTTCGAAACTTACGATTTCAAAATCCTCGACACTTTTTCGTTTCTCAAGTCTCACTTGATTCAACATATCACTTAGTTGGATCGTGCATATATTCTGGGCGTCTCCAAAATACATGCATTTCAGCCAAACCTCGTGATAGAGAATCTGCCATCACCACTCGAGTCGGATCGTGCACATATTTGGGCGTCTCTGATATACGTGCATATCAACCGAGCCTCATGAGTGGTGCCTCCACTATTTTCTATCGTTTCGCACTCGGACGTCTTTCGAACCGCTAGGCTATGTCTCTCGTCAGCACTGGAATCATAGTTCCCAAACAACGATATCAACACTGACCCCATCCTAAGGTCAAACCAAATCGATGGTACGGGGTTTTCTACCCAAGCTCGCATCACTCCGATTTCTAAACATCGAGCATCGATTCCCTACGCACATCCCAATATTTGTCGCACGGGGTACGAGTCGTTCGGTAAAGCTATCCTACGATAACTCACGTTTCAACAAATTTTACGTTATATCAATATCGTTCATTCAGCAAGATGTTTCACATAGTTTATCTCTTCGAACACGTTCGACGTAATCCGCCTATCAATCTTTTCAAGTCAAGCACGCTACGACACATTTCCTCTCTAAACTGTAATTCATATTTCACGTTTCTGAAATCATCTATTCCAATTCACGTAATCGATCACAAGGTCGTCTGATTTAACAATATGCCACGCTCCGATCTCACGCGAGTCCGATTATCCACGGTGGGCATAAAATCACCATGCAACGCTCCCACGGAATAATCATTCTCATCGGAACGTAACTCTTGTTTTGTGTCTAGACTAATTCATTCTCGATACGCGGATTGGACCTACTCAATCCTCAAGTTTTATTCAGTCATTAATCACAAGTCCTAACATTCTCGAATTCACCTTTGCATCAAGCCAACAAGTCAAGACAATCAATGTTGCCGCATCCTGATTTTCCAAGTTCGATCATTCCCGTGACATGAATTACCATATCAGCGCTCATGCGGAACGATCGCCCCAAACTCGACGCAACGCATGTGCGAGGCTGGAGTCGCGCTCGCACAAGACAAGAATGTCGACGCTGTGGTTATTCGCGTAATCATCAAGATATGATCACTTTCATCCAACATTCGTCTCAACCAAAGTCCTAAGTATTGCATCCATTTGGAACGATAACACTTGTGCGATCGTCATTCACCGTGTCAGATTATCCCCGAGTTATCGCATATCGTCTTTAATACGCCTCAATATCATCGACGATATACGTAACCCGACGATCTTCGTTTGCAACGAATTCTGAGTCGTGCGAATGATGCTATCGTCCGACTGGATAATCTCCTCGACATTCAAATTCAATTCGGTCATTACTCCTCGAATCGTTCACAACATCATTTCGACAAACCCAAATTCACGTATCGTTCATCCGTCTATCTTAAGTCATTGACCAATGTATTTCCTCAATTCGTAATATTCCTTGCTAACTCAATCATCGAACGATATCCATTCCAATTCTCAGAGTCATTCGCATAACTTTAAAATCGAACATTTCATGCACGCTACTTACCTGTCGTGTTAACTTTTTATATACAATCTGTATCAATTTCCTCGATTCGATTTTACCTACTCAATCGTTTTCGTGTTTCATACTCCTGCAATCCTCAATCTTTCGCTCGAATGATTTCCAAGACGGACCATACACCACTCGGGATTCGAGTCATCCAATCTAATCCAAATCACGTTCGCGTTATTCGCTAAGACATATTTCGGATTCGTTCGACGAATCCCTAGCGTAATTGTTCACGTCGCATCGACGCACTAAGTAGTTCGCACTATTCCTCAAAATTCAAAACAATCTTCCGTGTACGCCTAAGTGTTAGTCCAATAGCGCTTCTATCGATATACACTCTAAGTGTATCCCCAATCCCGACCGAGCGATACTTAATATTGCTCGCGACTCGTCGCACCAAAAGGTCGAGGTACGCGATAATCGGCACAACTTAGCCAAAAGATCGTGTGCATAACCATCCCGTATGGACTATACTCCGACTTTGTACGCTCATTTGCTAATGTCGACATAGGACTCGTTAGGCACGCACGCGACTTGCTAACTTTAGTACGCATTTTCTATCAACTCAAGGTCGACACCGTTCGGCCCAAAGGCCTACCAACGTATCCGACGATGGCCTACCGATGCGTTCGATGGAACGCTTGTACGAGCTTTTGAAAATATTAGACTTATTGTATGGACATCCCGTGGGATAATTGAGAGAGAGCGCACCAACGATATCAACTTTGCGGAAGCAATATTTATAGTTCGCGGAAACATTAGAGTTAAAGAATTCAATCGAAGTCCAAGGACGTAAAGCCGTGCTCTGATACCACTATGTCATGCCCCACTCCTGTAAGAGCGATCATCCTCGCTAAGGCGTGATGCCGCACGATCCTAGATTGCGCTCGTGCAAGACAGGTTCCATAACGGCCGATTCCAACGGCTGCGACGGGGTCGTCGCATAGAAGTCCCAAACAAAGACATTGAATACGCAGCAAAAATTTAGAACAAGACGTAATTCATTCAAAAGAAGCTCTTTATTGATATCGAAACAAAGATTACATTAGGGGCGCAAGGCCGAGATTACAATCACTCAAATTCACTCGTCTCACATTACAAGTCACTCTCCTCTCTCTCATCTCTCGATTACAATGCTTGAGCCATTGGAAGCTTCAGAAGGCGATGTCCATACATTATGTCCCGTATAAGTCTTCGATTCCATGCGGCCGCACGCTTCGAATCGCCAAGGAACTCCATGCATCGACGCATCCAAGTGAGCTCCGCGCCACGAGCTTCTATCTGTACCTGTACATAGAAACTATGTGGGTGTCAGTACTCAACTATACTGGTGGAGTGAGCTCCTCGCCCACCCATACAAAACCGACACGTTTATTTTACTTTGTGCAATACAAGCCCCTTTACGATTGTCTTTCTATTCTTGCCTTAGGATCGATTTTAGGACCGACGCCTTGGTCTATTTTGTGTCTCTAGACCGTCACCGTGCCTTGCACTAATAACGTACTTGCACATTGTCGCTAGACCTTCCCGTGTCAATAACGTCAACTTATCGCCTCGTGCTTGCCTTTCGTGCCATACTCAGGGACGTAATGACTCGGTCATGCAATGAACTCGATTCGTGCTTTAGTATCACCGAGGCAGTGCCTCCTCGCTTAGTCTTGCCTATACTCGTTTTGTGACAATGCGGCCATGCCTCACATCTCGAGGTCGTGCCCAGAAACTCAACATGACTTAACCAAACTTGCCCTACGGCCCTTCTCGACTTAACAATCAACGACTAACCCGACTTGTGGAACCGATGTTGGGAACTCAAGCACGACACCATATCTCGTGTCGAAGCACGTGTCTTTACGTATAGCCGAATCGTAGCTTTATAATACTTTGGATGCAATCGAGCACACATTTTATTCTTTTCAACGCATACCGTGCTTACACTTCCTTTGTTACGACCGACACTGTGCATGTGGATTCGCCGCTTAGCACGCCAATTATCTATATGAAAGGCCACTGGCATGACAAACCATCGCGGACATAGCTCGGGTAGGCGGCGGGTTCTTCAGCGCAGGTAGCGAGCCTCGTTGAAAGCCCCCGACTACCCACACAATAAAAGCATGTGCTGCTATAACGTCTACCTCCTAGGATGACTGGGCCCGGTGCCCCGGCGTATAACCAGTCTAGGCAGAAATCCTTGTCGACAAGGTGTCCAATGACCACGCACCTACGAGACATCTAGACTCACGTAAATGCATGGCCTAATTTGTTGGTACGACTGGAACAATACTTAGCAACTCGTGCTCTGAACCACCCTTTGCATTACGTGCATCGGGACCGCGAGACTCCTAACCGAGGGACCGCCTCGAACATCTTAACGTGGATAGGAACGCGAGACTCCCAACTGAGGGACCGCCTCAAACATCTTAATGTGCATAGGAATGCGAGACTCCCAACCGAGGGACCGCCTCGAACTTCTTTGTACTCGAGGGAACGACTACTACATAGCCTTCCAACTTAACTTGAACAAAACGTGTTCCTTAAGTGCCATAGACCGTGGCTAACTTTACATCGTGCCAACCGCAGCTCGTACCTTTAACTGACTTACGTACTACGTGACGCTATCGCCCAAGTCATATGTTACATGACGGCCCTTGAGATCGTGGGACTATTTGACTTGACAACCGCAGAAAGAACGGGACGGCACTTGGAATGACTTAGGTCGATCGACATAACTTTGCCTAACTTACACAAGCCTATACTTAACCCGAGGGACGAGCCAAGGCTATGCCAAGCCTTGCGCAGTGGAAACATGCATGTTTTATCGAGCATTTACGCGGGCGACGCCTATAACTTAGGCTAACTCATCGTTTGTGTCGAATACCACTTTTCCCTCTCCCAAGCCGCGGGACGAAGGATCGAGTGTCGTTTTCAAAGCACACCGTGCACCAACTCTAATCCGACCGTGGGACGTTTTCCATGTTCTAAACTCGATTCGATCCGTCGGGATAATTTACTTTAGCTATGTGGATTCGTCTCTTTTATTATTAAGCCTACTTGTGCAAGTTGAAAACACACGAATTATTAAGTGAAGGCTGAGATGAGGCAAGTTCACCGAAACTACTCCACCTGAGCGATGTCTTCGAGTCGCCGTTGTAAGGCCAAGTCCGAACGCCGTCGGCGTTTCGATTCCTCCGATTGACTTTGCGGGACGGGGCACTACATCAGCGGCGGCAGCGGCGGTAGGGGCTAGGGGGCGGAGCGGGAGGGGAGGGGGAGACGGCGGAACGGGAGGGGGGTACGACGACGCCGTGGAGGGGGGCCGAGCACAGCAGGGGGTAGCCACGTGTGACGGGAGGGGGGGACACACAAAAGGAGACGATGACATTTTCGTCCAAAAAAATTGGTCAAAGCGGTCAACTGTTAGTCTTAGACGGAAAATGTTGAAAGTGGGGGGTGTCATACATTCATGTAAATATGTGGGGTGCACCTTAAATAAGCGTAACAAAAGTGGGATGTCACTCAAATTTTCTCTTAATAAATTGGGGTTAAAGGGGCATATCAATAAATCCTAAGAGGCAGGTTCCTAGTCAAGAAGGAAAGGAATATTCCTAGATTCCTATTAGAGGATTAGTTAATTGTAACTAACCTCCACTAAACCACTAGTTAGTTATAACTATCTACCCCCACTTGTAACTAACCTAACAACCTCCCACTAAACCACAAGTTACTTGTAACTGACTCTAACTAGGAATAATGCATCTAGACATACATTTTAGTTGGATTCTAAGCATGGATTTAATTTGCAATTACGATAATTCATTTTGCAAATATTCTATTTGTTCAGCTAAACTCTATTTAAAGTCAAGTATTCCTCTGTTCTTCCTCCACAGAGCAAATCAATGGCGAAGCCCTTCTCATTTTCTCACCGACTTCGTCTTCTTCCTTCATTCTCCGTTCTCATCAAACCCTAACTCTAAATTCGAGCGATCGGCCATGGCGGTAGCAACCATCCCATCGAGAGAGACCTACGCGAGGTATTCCTAGTGGCGACGGTCACTAATCGGCGGAGCGCCACCCCAGGTGTCACATCCAGTACTAAAATTTGCGGGACCATGCCATGTGACAATGGCCAGCTACATATTCAATCAGACGCTAGTCCGACTTAAATACATATGAACTCTTTAGGTCAGAACAAGTGTCCAAATATCTATAATATACATCCACAATTCTAACTAAACTACTATGAAACTAAATGAGGAATATTCGAAAAATAGAATGAGAAGGCATCATCAACCCAATGAAATAATCTTCCAATATCCTATGTCAGATCTCAGTATTAACTTGGAAGGAAACCAGATCCTCAGAGGAACGTAGCAAGATATATAATATGCATGCCATATGAAATACAGTAAATAATATGTAGATGTAGTAAACAGGTGATCCAGGTAATAAATAGGTGATCAAAAAAAATAATCAAATAATCCAGGTAATAAATAGGTGATCAAAAAAATAATCAGGTGATCTAGGTAATAAACAGGTAATCAAGTAACACTACTACTAAACAGACTATCTAGTCTGTGTGAAACACACTTGAGGACAACATTAGTACGCATGAGCCATCACGGTGTACCCCAAAACTCTGGTAAGGAAACTCCGGCAAACTATAATATATATCCCCATAGTCCCTATAAAGAAACTTGTGGAAAACTATGAAATTACCGTAGCTCTGGTGATGAGATAGCTGCAACTATAAAGGAAAGTAGCTCATATGTCTAGTGATTGTCCTCCCCACCCCATGCTACAGTCCATGTCGCATCCATGACACGTCTAGTTTGACTCTAATAAATTATAAGTTTAGAAGTCCAGTCAAACACGTACAAATGAAAATCCATCATGAAATAATGTAATGTCACGATCCGCACCCGCTTTTCATATACAAGTCTGTGTCCAAGTCCAGCCTACACCGCAGTATCGGCGGTAGAACGATGTCTGGTATACACAAGTCACAAAATCTGTAGAACTAACAAGGCAGTCTAGATCTCATCCACAGAAATTAGAGAATACAACTAACTCAAATGAGATTGAATAATGAATGATAATATAAAATAAAGTATCAAGTTTATCAAGAACTCATGTTACGTTCGGTGGACACAAATCCACTACTAGTAGACAAAAATAAAATAGAGACATAAAAATAAATAACTGAGTCCAAACCGCTAATCATCAAAGATACCCTCAGCTGCAGTGGTACCGTGGTCTAATGTTGACTCAAACCTGCTCGTCTGCACCTGGCTCAAATACGGCTAAACCTGAAGAGATCATCAGGTCCTCAGGGGACTAGCAAGATATATAATATACAAGCCTTTCTAACAATTTATCATGCATGAAGGAAATCCAGGATATAAATAGGAAAAGACTAAGCAATCGCGATACACGAATATAAGAACAACTACTCATAAATGAACTGTTGGAATAAAATAAGTGAACACATGTTAAAAGATCAATCGAATACCAAACCCTCGCCCCTAGAGTGGACTCGCAGGTTTAAAACTAATCACTAACCCTCGCCCCTAGTGTCTCGCAGGTTAGTTCAAGGTAATCACCCTCGCCCCTAGTGTGGACTCGCAGGTGGAAACAGTCAACCCTCGCCCTAGTGTGGACTCGCAGGTTGAGAAAACGACAAATAGGAAATAGCAGTTCAACTATAGCACATTCGTTCTATGATACGACTTAATCAAGCACATGTGAGAAACAGGTCCAATATGAACTACAAGGTCAATCGTGAACAATGACTATATACCAATGAGGCTAGCGAACTAGTATACATGATACGAGAAACACATGTCAACTCTCAAACAAGAGAAATGAATAATGAAAAGAATAAGCATGTAAATAAAGCTGTAAAGAGAGGCAAGATATAATTGCCTTAGGTCCTGAGCTGCTGGTAAGGTTCTGATGCAAATCTCGAGTCCAAATAACCTATTTTATAAGTTTACAATGTCAATATGTAATTGGATTCAAAATAACAATCTACTTAAATATTAGACTTCTGGTCCATTGTTTAACCACCTAGTTTAGGTCCTATAGATCAAGGTTTGGGTTCACTACCCTACTTTTCTAACACATTATTTCAGTGGTTACCTACACCTACTCATGGGTTGATAATAATCATGTACTTGGTACTCATATACCATATTCTATTGCTTTATCCTACAGGTGTACCACTAGTATTTCTCCATTCTTTTGTATTAGTAGGTAACCTTTTTCTCCTACAGGATGTCTAGTTACCCTATTTGCTATAATGTACAGCAGGTATTACTGTTGCATTCTCATGCATATGCTCTGCCTACTACATCTAAAAGAAATATTAGCACCATTACCTGTACTGGTAGGGTTAACTTTCCTAATTATACTTAACATCATATAAGCTACCAATATATAACATTACCTATAACTCCTAAACCATACACACTAGTAGCCCTCCTGATATTTTAGTAGAATACATCTATAACCAGATTGTACTCAAGTCCTACTGTACCTGTATGGTGCATTGCCCACCCCTGAATGGCCTAAGGCCTATTCCCTCTGCAATCTGGAGTTTCCTGAATATCTTAATACTCTTCACTGCTTCGGATCTGTAGCTATTAGAATACTAAAACCTTGACGCACCTAAACACTATCCCTTTATACCTAGGACTGCTACTCCGACTCTGTACCTTGGTCTATCCTATAGGTACTTGTCTTGGTTAGCCTTATAGCACATTCTTCTCTACGGTCTCTCTGTTCTACCCTCTTTTAACTGATACTTGCATTACCCCTAGTTTATCCTGACACACACACCTACTTCGTGCTATAGAGCATTAGAAATACCCAAGTATTCATTTACAGAAGACTAGTCACTTGCTTCCACAGATATCCCTCTAACTATAGTTTTTTGTATGCTAACATCTCTATGTCTATGGGTCTTCCATACCTATTTTTGTTAGCTGGCACAATAATTAAGGTTTGGTGTATATGTATCTCAATGTGATGTCATAACATAGAAAAATACAAGTTTAACCTGCTACTTTAGCATTATCCAGAATGTATTGGGTACTTCATATGTTGTAATGTATCAGAGGTCATCTGACCCATGATATAAGTCCTAAATCTTTCTGTCACCATCATCTATATGAGACTAAGATTTCAATATCTGTACCAACCTACCTAGGCTATTAAATATCACAGTACCAGTTGGATACAAAGGACAGTATACCTATCTATGTCTAAGGAATAAATACAAGGAAGGTTTATGAGGGATGAGGACTTGATGTACCCTTGTTTCCTGGGCTTTATGGCAATGTCTAAAGGGCTTTACTCTGTATAGAATTCCCAGACCTATAGGAGTAGTCCTGGCCTGCCTATGCGCAGAGTTCATATTAGTGAATATGGCCTATAATGAACAGGTTCATTGCTACCTGTTGGATAACTGTACACTCCTATTCTGATACCATTCGATTCTAAGGGATATACCTACCCTCTATTGTACAATAATCCTGATACAAGATCTTAGCATTCTTGTCTACCCTACTGTTCAGGATTACCCATGTCCCTACCTAGGAATTTCATCAAGTATCTACCTTTCCCCTCTAAAATGTTGTAACAGAAATTAGTAACTTGGCATGTCGAGAGGGATGATGAAACTTACCTTGTGATCGAACATAATTTGCCTCCTTCTTGGCTCCTATTCAATGGTCCTTGAGGCAGGAGAGATATAAATGGTTGGGGTTTTTAGGGAAAAATGATGGCTGCATCTCTTCATCTATATATATGTAGTGTTCAGATTATACAAAGGTTTAATAGATAAGGGGCGAATCAGATTAGAAATCCAATTTGGAGTGATCAACTTTCAAACAGAAATTTGAATTAAGAAGAGGTGTCTGCTTATGCGAGTTTGTTACCCGCATTTGAAATCTGAAACTTACACTTTCACCCAGGTCCCTGTCAAATTCCTATATTACTAGATTTGATCCTCTATTGATTATTTTAAATAAACCATAACCAATAAAAGAGATAAAAGGGAAAAAAATTTAATAAATGAGAAAAAATTTGGGTCAAAGGGTTTATATGTAACCACCATTTTTCTAAAATGAGGATAATTTTAAAATTTTGTAAAATTGGCCAATTAATAATAGGATTTAAATCATGTTAGTGATTTTTGGTGATTTTTAATTAATTTAATACTATTTAATATAGTCCTTGTGATTTTGGTGTTTTACTAGTGTAACCCTAGAACTACTTAGCCTAGAGACTAACCATGACCATGGGGACCTAACCATGAGATTAGAATGACTAATTACCACTTTTTAGGTCAAGAGTATTTGGTCTTTTGGTGACTATTGAATTAATTAGGATTTTGATTAATTGATATTGTGTTAATTGATATATTAAGCCTTAACCTAAAATTGCCCTAACCTAGATATTAGTCATGAGCCTAGATATTAGATTAGAAGCTTCCATCACATGACAAGGTTAAGAATATCTAGATATTTAATTAAGGGTAGGATATTTATTAAGGTAGATATTTAACTTGGGCCTATAGCTAGAAGGCCTTGATTTCAATAGGTAGAGGCCTCTAATTCACTTAGAAACTAAACCCTAACCCTAGAAATGAACCCTTGGCTGCCATGAGAAGCCTCTCCTCTTAAATAAACACATATTAGCCTCCCTTACCTCTTTTCATCACACTATTAAACCTTAATCAGTGTTCTTCCCTAAATTCACCCTCTTTCACCAAATCAACTCCAAATTGAGCCCAATCAATTGCAACACACTCCTCTACTGTAGAAGAGGCCATTGGTGGGTAGCTAGCAAGGATTGGAAGCAAGTTGACCATTGGAAGTGAAGGAATTTGGCTCTCAAGTGCACTTACATTGAGATTTCAACTCTCAATAGGTAATGGCCTCTAAACCTATTAATTTTCTTATTTCTATTCATAGATGGATTCATTTAGGGTTTTCCTAGCTATATGCCAAGTTTGGTAGGAAACCGAATCCATTTAGGGTGCGTATCGGAGGCGTGTCGGAGTGTAGTGTAAAGTATTTGGTGAAATGCCATAATGGATTGAATGTTAGTATTTTTCAAAAAAATTATACAATTTTGTAGCCTATTATGTGTAGATCACTATTCACTAAGACTGAGTCGAGTTTGGTGTCGTCTTCGTGTCCAAATAGGACACGGGGAGCCCTGTGCTTCACAGTAACCCTTCTCCTGCTGCCCGACACCTAGATCTCCTAGGACATGATACAATTTGACATGAAATTTTGTGGGAAGTTGGGGGCCACGTCTGTAAGTGCACACACAAATTTTGAGGTGATTTTATCAAGTGGGTTGTGAGAAATCTCACTCCCACGGGTTTGTACAGACACGCACACGCATAAAAACTCGACTTTGATACGACCTTGTATCATACGACACGACACGACATGCCTAAACATGATTCAGGTACCTAGACACGTAGCCCTAGACCTACCCTAGCTACTAACACATGTACGTGACACAATATAGTGTGTCCTGTCTTATACTGGTCGACACACACGCACCACACCCCTATTTACTGCATGTACACTTACTGTTGACACCATATTTAGGACACGAATTGGACACTGGTGGACACCCCCTTTGGACACACGAATGTAGACACACTTTTGACACATACTTTTACAACATTTACCTATGTATCCTTGTATATATTGTAGGTGTCTATGTTACACATTGTAGTGTATATATTTTAGGTGTCTGTGTGTGTGTATATATATATATATATATATATAATCTGAGTATAAATATATATCAGTATGTATGTATGTATGTATGTATGTATGTATGTATTTATGTATGTTTACATATATGTATATATGTATGTCTGAACACATCTGGGTTTTGGGACACCCACCTGACACCATGTTGACACCCTCTGCACACACAGAGCACACACACACACACATACCCCCTTCCTTGTATATTTGTATGTATATTGTATGAATGCATGTAGGGTTGTGTTTTGATATATTTATAGGAGAGTTATATATATATATATATATATATATATATATATATATATATATATATATATATATATATATATATATATATATATATATATATATATATATATATATATATATATATATATATGGGTTATGATATCTTGAGATATATGTTAAGGTTGTAGTTGAGAGGTATCTTAGAGTATGTATACAATACCTTATATATGGATGTTGAGATAGGCTAGCCCTTGTAAGAGAGTGAGTATGAGTGTAGTATGTATGTATATATATATATATATATATATATATATATATATATATATATATATATATATATATATATATATATATATATATATATATATATATATATATATATATAGTATGTGAATATATATATGTTGACACATGGTTTGGGGTTGAGGCATATGTTTGAGATGTAGGCCTATGGTAGAAATGTGATACTCTAGGATACTGGCTAGTATTGTCTAGTACTAGCCATAGTGCTAGGGTATGGCAAGATAATGACTAGAAATAGCCTAGTTGACCTTGGTTGACTAGATAGTTTACCAATAGTCTAGTGTTGACCCACTTTGACTAGGTAGTTTAACCATACCATAGAGAGTTGACCAGAGTTGACTTTGACATAAAATGACCTAGAATCATGTAGAATGCATTATAAATTTTATTTCTTACATTTGAACACATCATAACTGTCATGACCTGCACCCGCTAAAAGGGCACGTGACGCGACAACGCCCAGCCCTCAGGGGTTGGGCGGAGCCGCTGGGCTTGGACTGGCCTGGGTCGGGGACAGCGGCGGTGGGGGTCGCCGGGCAGGGCGCGGTCCTGGGAAAGGTGGCGCCGGCGTCGGGTCGAGAAGAACTCCGGGAGGTAGAGCTCGGAGCTAGGGCACGAAAATTTGGAAAAAGGGTTTTGTGGTGATGGTGAAATAGAAGGAGGGGTTTATATATATGAGAGGAGAAGAGAGGTTACAGAAATGAGGGGGCGGCCGTTTGGGAAGGCCAGCGGTCGCCGGAGTAAAGGTGGTGGTGGCGGACGTACAGAAGTCAAAAGGGTCGGCCAAGGCCGAACGGTCAGGGGAGGAAAGGAAATTTCCTTTTCCTTAAAATAACGAAAGAGAGAGAGTTAAAAAAAAGTTTT
Source organism: Iris pallida (assembly GCA_029216955.1). Lineage (NCBI taxonomy): Eukaryota > Viridiplantae > Streptophyta > Magnoliopsida > Asparagales > Iridaceae > Iris > Iris pallida. The sequence goes on along the minus strand of JANAVB010018998.1, from coordinate 493,097 downwards.
ATAAGAAAAAAACTTTTTATAAATACTTTAATTAATGATTTTATCTTCTTTTCTTAGAAAATTTGTAACACTATATAAATAATTCCTAAAAATTTTAAAATAGATTCAGATTTTGGGTTCGGGTTCGGACTGGATGTGGATGGGTCAGAACAGGTCAAGTCCAACAAAATCCATGATTTATTTATTTTGAAATTAATAATTTTCTATTTAGCTATTAATAATAATCTAGCAAAATATTAATTTAACAAACACGAAATTTTTAATAATTTAGAAAAAAATAACAAAAATTAAATTTTTACGGGTTTTGACTAAAATTTCTAGAATCAATAATTAACTAATTTTAGTTATTCAAAATAATTAACTAAAAGTTATGGGTTTCACTGGTGCTCCTAGATTAAAAGTCATGGTAACGTGCTTATGAGGATCAAGGAAAAGAGTGGGAAATTAATTAATAATTAAATGGTCTAAATTGACCCGAACTTGCGTGAAGCAAAAAGAGTACAAGAGAACAAGTTCGAGTGGGACACGATATATCAACATAAAGATAATCTCGTCTACTACAAACTTCAAGAAGAAAGTTTCCAGAGACTGGCATCCCTGATGCTCTAGAAATCCATGTCACGGTAAAGAGCATTTAATGATCAAAATTAATTAAATCAAAATAATTTATCGAGAATAAATCATTTGAAAAATTTGAAAATAAATCCCGAAAATTCAAGGGGCTTACATCCTACCCACCTTATAAAAATTTTGTCCTCGAAATTAAAATCATCCAATAGGTGAAGCTAAAACATGCAACTGCTATGGCAACAGTACTCAATCTGCTATCTTTGTGATCACCTATGCTGTTTCTCTCTACAATCATTTGGTTCAGGTTTAAGAAGCTTCTTCCATAAAAACTATATCATTTTACCCCTTAGAATCTTCATATCAATAAGAACCTTTACATATATTCTAAAATATAAGTCATCCTCGAGATACTATATATATATCAGCAATACTTGGCCATCAACCAAAATTCCAATCTCAATATCAATTTTTTTTTGTTTCCTCATCCCATCCTAAGTATCTTTATCCTATTAATCACAAGCTCCTTGAAATAATACATTCAAAACCTATTCTTGGCATTGAGCCTTCTCTCTTTTACTCGAGAACTCTTGAATATAAACCCTCAAATTCAACTCTTAATTCATTTACCAAATTATTTATTACCTATGTACATATGTCCTTGTTTTGTTCCTGCTATCTTTCGATCTTGCACGCAATGTTACCTCCTTTTATTTCATTCTACATATCGATCTACGCTCCAACCATAAGTAAATGGCTTGTAGATAACCAATAATCACTTGGTCATTAAAATCCTTCAATGCTTAACCCTCGAACCTAAGCACAAGATTCTAGTCCTAAATCCGTAGTCATAAAATATAATATTCTTTACTCCTTCTAAGATACCTTAAAACCAATATATACTATCAAACTAATCATTCTTAATGGTTTCTAAGTGCACTATAGTCAGTCACTCATATCTGTCCTATAAGCTTAACCCAATAAATCCCCAAGAAAAATATACTCATCACAATCACACATTAACATATTACAGTTATACTACATAATCTGTTAATAAGGTTTGGCTATTTCAGTCATCAATATAGAAGGTAACAAGGGCCTAAGACTGGGTCTAGCAATCCATATCAATATTCAAGCAAGGTAAGGGTCAAGCAAGGCAGGAAAGATTGTCGAAATATTTCTAAGAATAGTACGAGGCCAAACGAGATGCATAGGACGTAATCAAAGTAAAACTCAAGAACCATATACCTCCGTAACTATGTCACATGAAGTTACTATCGCACTAGTGTGCACCTGGCTGCGATTAACTTCCTTGTTCCATAATTCGATAGATGGCTGCAGTGCACAGCTGCCACACCAGATAATATAGGTTCCTGAACTTAACTTGGCCAAATTTGTAAAATATTTCCAAACAATTTTTGCAAAATAAAGGAGAAGATGTTAGTCAAAATGCTTAGGGAGTGGTCCAAGTAGAATTCGAAAAACATATTTAACCATGATGCCGTTATCCAAAGTCATGCCTCGCCAGTATTTCTCTGGATGCAAACTTCCGATTCCGTAATACAAGGATAAATTACTTTTTGAACTTTCCTTGAATCAACTCATGAGGCACTTTCAACAATTACCGGAAAGGACAAATAGAATCACCCAAGTGGTTAGCGAAGAAGAGTTTAGTCAAATCATAGGAAGATGTAACACAAACAATCATGTTGAAAAAATCCTAATTGTGGCTGTAGATAGACAGAGTTAACCAAGACGGGGAAGAATAATGATAAGAATTTGTTCTTGCTCATCCGGTCATAACTAAGTGATCCGATTTAAAATATAATCTGATAACCATACACGTCTTCCTGAAATTATGTTGCCAGAATTTTTGCCACGTCAGTAAGCATAGCTGCAATAAACGATGGAGTCCATAACTTGGGTGTACACCCTATAATTATGTCACCTAGATTCCTTACTACACCAACCGGTATGGCTGCAAGAAAATCTAAATTCCATAACTAGAATAGTATATCCAACATCAGGCTCCACGTCTCTGTCATGCTAGCTAGTATGACTGCGATAAATTCTAAACTCCATAAATAAAGTAGACATTTATCGTCCTCATCAAATAAGTTTATCAGAATATCTTAACTCAATTCATAAAAACTGATCTTAGATACAAAGTCAAAGTCAACAATGAACGAACATCAAGATTCAAAATTCAACGACGAATCAAGGATAAGTAAATAGAAACTAGTGAAAATAAATTCCGATGCAGGATTTAAAAAAAGTTCTCACGAGAAGTCCCAAAGGTACTATCTAGGTCAAGATTGAAAGTTCTGAAATATAATCTAATAATCTCAACCTTGATATAAGATTGGCAAATCATATTTGATTCTCAACCTAGAGGATATATAAGTTCAACTTATACCTTCTCTCTGGGATCCACAACTCATCCCAAGAAAGAATAAAGTTTGATACGGACAAATATTTCAAGAATTAAGATGAATAGAAACAAGTGGAAAAAGATTTGAAAAGCTTTCGAAATAAGATTCCCAGGGGTCATCCCTGGAATCTACCAAGAGTTCCTAATATGTGACTGAGTACCAAAATCCTATCATAACCTAGAATATAAATCCTAATAGCAGGCTCGTAGCAGCGCTCTAAGTCAAGCACAATTACAAAATCACACTATTTGCGACTCTGGCCTGCATGGGCCACCACAAAAATACGTCACAACCCACACCCGGATATACGGGTACGAATACATGGGCCATGCCTAGCCTATGCCGCAGTATCGACGGTAGAGTAGGAAATCAATTAATAATTAAATGGTTTAAATTGACCCGAACTTGTGCGAAGCAAAAAGAGTACAAGGAAATAAGTTCGAGTGGGACACGATATATCAACATAAACATAATCTCGTCTACTACAAACTTCATGAAGAAATTTTCCAGAGACTGGCATCTCTGATGCTCTAGAAATCCATGTCACGGTAAAGAGCATTTAATGATCAAAATTAATTAAATCAAAATAAATTATCGAGAATAAATTATTTAGAAAATTCGAAAATAAATCCCGAAAATTCAGGGGGGCTTACAGCGCCCTACGCTGGAGTTGGGGAGATGCGACCAAAAGTACCTGTAACACCCAGTTTTCCAAATGAGGATAATTTTAAAATTTTGTATTTTAATTTATTTAATTATGATATTTAAATAATAATATAATTTTTGGTGATTTTTAATCATATTAAAACTATTTAAAATCATGACTTATGATTTTGGTGTTTTGCTAGTGAAACCGTAGAGACTGTCTACCCTAGAGCCTAGCCATGTGATTAGGGTATTTCATTTATCATTTTTAGTTGAGGGTATTTTTGTCATTTTTGAATTATTTGAATTTAATATATTTTATTAGGAATTTAAAATAATTTATTTGAATGGTGTGATTTAAATATTATTTAATTAATTTCCATGTGGTTTAGATTAGCCTAACCTAGATTAGACCTAACCTAGATTAGTCATAGCTAGTCTAGTGAGCCACATTAAGTTTAGTTAGTATTGGTTAAATGGGTTTAAGTCAAGTTTAGTTAAATAGAGTGATTTGCAAATGGACTTGGAAAGAGCCCTAGAATCTAGGCCACTCATTAGTCATGATGCATTGCTAGCCCTTAGATACATCCTAAAACCCTAACCCTAGCTAAAGTGACCAGCCAAGACCCCCCTTGCCTATATAATATCCTTTTAGGAATTTGAGCCTCTTTTCTATAGTTCATCATTTTTTCCTAAAGATAAGGTGAGCCTACACTTCATTTCTCCATAGATTAATCAATAGAGGTCTATTTTCATTGGAATTTCTTCCATAGCACTCTAATTACTATTCTACTGCTGTTTGTGGAGTCACATCACAAGTTTGGGACAATTTGGAGGATTTGGGTGGCTTTTGGAGAGCTCCTTTGAAGAAGCTTTTTGTGTTGAAGAACACATTTAGGTAAAATCCTATTCCCTCATTAAAACTAGGGTTTCTTTGCATTGACACCTAGCCCTAGGTGTCCTGGTTCTGTAGGGATAGGTTTTGCACCCTCTCGTGTCCTTTACGTGTTCGAATTGGACACGTATCAGTAGACAGTCGCAGGTGTTCGACGAAATGCCACAGTGGACATTTCGATCGATTTTTCAGAAAGTAATTGAATAGGAAATTAAGTTTTTAGGTCGCTTATGGGTTTCTGATGGTTTGGACACATTTTGTGTCGTGTCGGGGTCGTACTGGACCCGTGGACACGCCCGTACGCATGCGAGCTGTACTGCCCTACTGCTAGGGGTCCAGTGCTTCGCGGACACGACGGTTGGACTCGTGCCACTTGGCACAGACCAAGGGGCAATGATTGTCAGGTCACCCCTTGAGTCTTGAGTCCAGTGGTGTCGTGTCAGACACATTCTTCGGCCTGCACTGGCTCGACTGGACTGACTGTTCAATCCAGTGTTCGATTTCATGTGATGCTTGGACACGTTTGTGTCCTGATATTAGATACATTTTGGAGTGTGTGACACGTGTACATGTTGCTTGTGAATTACCAACCTTAATCCTAGTAATTAATTTCTATTTTAATAAGGAAATGGGGGAATACCTATTCGACTGATACTGAGAAGTATCAGTGAGTTTAGGAGATGTTCCTCATTTCGAATTTGCATTTAATGTAAAATATCATGTAAAGTAACCATGGTTTAAATTGTTTGAACATTTGATGTCATGTTGGGACTTATTTTGGATTGAGGTCGACTGATTGTGATTCGAATGTGAGGAAATTATGGGTAACTGCTAAACCTGTGGAATGTACAAATCACACATTGGGACTGTTTTAAATCTGAATAAATGAGAACCAATTTCCATTCATTGAATTCAAATTCCTGAGATTAAGATTCAATTTAGTACACAACACAATGATATTTATATATATCCTGTCACTTGATTGAACCTAGGATTCACTTGTGATAACTGACGGAGAATTGTTTCCTATTTCATTCATTGGCATGATGATTTGATTCATTAACTTATACACAGTCCCTTGGAATTTCCTGAGATTTAAACCAATATCCATTCACTTATACGCTGATTTGTTTTCTCACACTGTCAACTGGACAGTGGCCCTGTCTTGGGTTGTCAAACCTGGACACACAGAGAATTGGTTCAAGGCTACATTTAGTTCCAGTAGATGGTTGACACTGTTATTTATTTCCTGGAACACTACACACACCATGAACTGTTTTCCTTTCCTTCCACAGAAAACTGAATTATGATTAGTACCATATCACTCATTCACACTCACATATATGATTGACACACACATTGCCATGATATGTCCCTTTGGACATGGTATCAACCTTGCAACTATGAGTCCACTTGATATTATGTGCCTATCTAATTTCAGACCCTTGATCAATATTAGTCTACTGCAAACTTATTTGCTCAGACCCTATACATGTTCAACCTTGTCCTTCATCAAATCCACATCTCCTAATTGGTTCCATCATATGCATTCACTCTATGTTCTGTCTTGCATCACCTAATGCAATCTACATGGTTCTGTCTTGCATCATGTGGCCATCATTGTTCAGTAGATGGATACCCAAGTTAGGATACTGAGTTCAAGTGTTGAACTCCAAGTATCAGACCCATACCTGTATATAGACACACCCCATCCTTCACTACAAACTCAATTGTATGCCATATTGCCTTGTTCATCTCTACCTTACACTAATGACCAAATACTCCCCATTGTTCTAGCCCTTGTGAGGGCAGTGAAGTTCAGTCCTCATATCCTTGTAACATCTTGGATACTTGACGGTTAAACATGAGTATCATTCGTCCTACATAGATGCAATTTAGCTCTGCACTTTAATCCATACACTGCCTACACATTGAGATGTTTGCATATCCCTTTTCTAATCTATACTTGACCAATTCAGTATATTGTCCTGTATTCCATTACCTACTGTCCTGCATTCTTGCATTCCCTGTAACCAATAGCTCACTGCAGTGAAATCCTTCAATGCATTCCATTTCTTACATTCCTAATAACCCACTGAACTTTGCATTACCTGCAAATTGCATGACTGCATTGCATAACCCTGAACTTGGATGTTCTGTCCAGGTATTGACCCCCATTTTGTTGGTTCTGTACAACAGACCCTTCCATGTTTTAATGGGCCATTCCAAGTTTAGGATTGCTATATATGTTGTAGTACTTATAAGCTATATTGAGGATTATGTGTGTGTATTGTATTTTAGATATATATATATATATATATATATATATATATATATATATATATATATATATATATTGTTATGTATATGTGTGTTATGGTTGGTTTATAGGCATGATATAGCCTATGGGTGTGGCTTGAATGCCAGTATAGAGTCTAGATTAGACTTGTTTAGCCTTGTTTAGACCTAGAATAGACTAGTTAGACTAGTTTAGACTTGTTGGACCTAGTTTGACCATAGTTGACCTAGTTTGACTTTTAGGGTTGGCCAGAGTTGACCAAGAGTTGACTTTGGTATAGATTGACCTATAATCATGTAGAATGCATAGTAGAACTTCATGTTACCATTTTAGACTTGTTGTGACTTGTGCTGTTCTGATTAGGAGCCAGACACCACTCCTCGGACAGTACTTTCATCTTGGACACTCAGATACCAGGCGAGTACATTCTCTGATCATTTCATATCGTACTTAGAATTATTTTCCTGCTTTAAATTACTTTACTTGATACTATCACGTTGGTCACACAGATTGGTACTATATGGATCCCTTCTTGAGATGTTATCCTTTAGGAGCATCGGATACTTCATGTTCTGCGCGTTTCACTTACATGGCGTATCACTATGCTTCATGGTTCATTGAATCACTTGTGAAATATACTCTCATGATCACAGAGTCTTCCTTGAATCCTCCTATTTATTGGGCTTCCTAGAATCCCTATTTATGGGACTACCATGTACCACCCTTCGGGGGCCATTGCATGGAATCATAACATAACCTGGCTGGATCCTTGTGTATTGATTGGGGATACGGGGGAGTAGAAGTGGACATATGAATAATACCCAAGTAGTATCTCATCAGAATCATTCCGTAGTGTCTCATCAGAATCATCCTATGCCATTTGTATGTCTATATTATACTCTGACTCACTAGCCACTGTTAGTTCTCTATTATAGTAGATATTTCTATTACAGTTCTCTCTCTGTTTACATACTGTATTTCCTTCAGTACCTGTATCTTACTTTACTGCATGATTATATTTTCTAACCTGCTATGAACTGTTGAGATGTATTGTGCTCGCTTCTGTCCTAACTGGACCTGTTGAAAATATTACAGAGGACGAGGAGGAGGCCTGTGTGGATACCTTCTACGGGGCAGCCCTAGACGACACTTGTGAGCTGGACTCTCAGGAGAACCCAGCTCTAGCTGAGGATATTATCCCTATTGCCTAGACTATCTTAGTTAGGCTTTATCTTATTTATGTTGTCCTGAGACTAGTTTAGCTAGACTTTATTTATGTCTTTGAGATCTGGGTTGTATATATTCTTTCATATTTAGTAGCTGAGACCCTGCACTCTGGATATCTGCTGAGATGTTATCTTAGACTATTTGATCATCTGTATTTTCCTTGAGTTCTATATCATATCGTGCTTCTTCTTCCTTAGTTGTGATTGAGTTTATTTACTACTATGTCACCCCCATTCGGGGAGTATAAACTGCTTAGAATTATATTGTTAGATGTTGTGACCTAGGACAACGTTCTACCGCCGACACTGCGGCGTAGGATGGACGTACCCACATCTCGTGCCCTTACTCTAGGGTGCGGGTCATGACAGCACCGGTAGGGTACCAGGGAAGACCACCCTTGATACCGCAGGCAGCCCAATTTCAGCAGGCCAGAGCATATGGGCTTGGACAGGCTTTTGCTATGACGGTTGAGGAGGAAGAGACAGCGGGGGGAAGTCATCGCAGGTACTATTTTAGTTGTGTCATTACTCGCAGTAGCTTTATTTAATTCTAGTGCCACGCATTCATTCATAGATGCTAGTTTCGTGGCCACCCATAGAGTAGCTACTACACCCCTTCCTAAGACAATGAGGATTCTTACGGGAGGCAGAATAGTACCTGTTAATGACACTTGTAGATCTTGTTCAGCAGTCGCTTGCGGGCATGAGATGCATGCCCGATTTCTAGTCTTCTCCATGCCAGACTATGATGTGGTTCTTGGCATGGATTGGTTGAGCCAGTACCATGCGTCGTTAGATTGCCAACGTGGATGAGTCATAATTTGACCCCCAGGTCACACCTAGTTTGAGTTCTCTCGGGGAGCCGTAGAGATGGATGATCACCCTACCCATGAGGCATATATTGTATTGGAGGAACCAGCACGCCCGACGATCGTCTCAGAGTTTGAGGACATTTTCCTGAGGAGCTTCCAGGATTGCCACCAGACATGGAGATAGAGTTCTCCATCGAGCTAGTTCCGAGAACACCACCTATTACTTCTCATGTGTATAGGCTGGCACCGAAGGACGTACATGAGTTAAAGATCCATATAAATGAGCTATTGGATTTGAGTTTTATTCGGGCTAGTGTTTCACCATGGGGAGCTCCAATATTACTTGTACCAAAGAAGGACGGGTCTGTACGGTTGTGCATCGACTACAGAGAGTTGAATATTGTGACAGTGAAGAACAGGTATCCATTGCCTCGTATTGATGATTTATTAGACCAATTGAGTGGTGCTTGTGTGTTTTCGAATATTGATCTCAGGTTAGGCTACCACCAGATCAAGGTGTGAGACGTTCCGAAGACGGCTTTTTGGACGAAGTATGGACACTACGAGTACCTTGTGATGTCGTTTGGTTTAACCAATGCGCCAGCAGTATTCATAAGTCTAATGAATAAGGTGTTCCACCAGTACTTGGACAAGTTCGTGGTGGTGTTCATCGATGACATTTTGGTGTACTCTAAGGGCTACGTGGAGCATGAGAAGCATCTCAAGATAGTGCTGCAGACATTGAGGAAGGAAAGACTCTATGCCAAGCTCAGTAAGTGTGAGTTCTATCTGGACGAGGTATCTTTCCTTGGGCATATTATTACTGTAGAGGGATTGGTAGTGGATCTAGAGGAGATTGAAGCAGTAAAGACTTGGCCTTTACCGACGTTAGTTACGGATGTCAGGAGTATTCTCGTACTTGCTGGATATTATCGGAGGTTCGTGAAAAACTTCTTGAGGACTGCTGAGCCTGTGACGCATTTAATACGTAAGGATCAGGAGTTCATCTGGACAGAGGAGTATCAGATGGCTTTTGATGAGCTGGAGAAGCGTCTGACGTCAGCACCTATCTTGACACTACCTTCGGGATCTGGAGGCTTTGTAGTATACAGTAATGTGTCCGGTAGCAGACTAAGATGTGTATTAATGCAGCATGGCAAGGTTGTGGCATATGCACCTATTTTGATACTACCTTTGGGATCTGGAGGCTTTGGAGGCACTACCTTTACGGAGAGCGGGTATAGATATTTGCTGATCATAAGAGCCTGAAGTACGTCTTCATGCAGAAGGAGCTGAACATGACGCAAAGACGTTGGCTGCAGTTGATGAAAGACTTTGAGATAGAGTTGCCGTACCATCTGGACAAGGCGAATATCGTGGCAGATGCTTTGAGCAGGAAACCCACGACATATTTATTGACGACTCAGATTCATCTGCTGGAGGATCCCCAGGAGTTGGGGATTGAGGTTGTACTGCCAGGTTTGGACGGACAGTTGTCTACACTTGAAGCACAGTCCACATTGGTTGAGAGGATCAAGGATGCTCTACCTACAGATGCGAGATTCTGGAGACTTCGGGAGAGGACAGAGGCCAGCGAGCAGACAGGGCTATGGATTCACGAGGATGGGACGTTAAGGTTTGGAGATCGCCTATGCGTTCAGAGTGGAGAGCTACGCCAGGAGTTGATGGCAGAGGTGGACAGCTCAAAATATTATATTCATCCAGGAGGTACGAAGATGTACAAGGATTTGCGACAGCACTACTGGTGGCAAGGAATGAAGAGGGAGATCGTTCGATTTATAGCGAGATGTTTGGTCTGTCAACAGGTCTATGCCGAGCACTAGAGGTCTGCAGGACTATTGCAGCCGCTTTCCATTCCTGAGTGGAAGTGGGAACATATCACGATAGACTTTGTCACTATAGAAGCATGTAAGAGGGATATTACTTTTAATCCCACATCGGAAAGGAGAACTCTCATTCCACTCTATATAAAGAGCCCCCATGCCTCCTTTAAAAAGGGCACCAAAATAAAAAATAAAAAAGGGGAGCCCGTTCGAGCCATAAAAAGTTGCAACAGTTCCTCTTCTTCTTCTGGATCGGCTGCAAGTTCTTCACTTGCCATCTTGGCAAGAAAAAGTTGGGCTACTATAAAGAAATCCAAGATAGCACAGGCCAAGCGCCCCAAATGTGCTACGACCACAGTGAACCGAAGATGCGCACTAAAAATCATGCATGCTGCCGATGGTAAACTGTATAGAGTCGACTCGGGTACGTTTGCACCAGATACGAGCCGACTCTCAAAGTTCCCGTCTCGATTGGGCACATCTTCTGCATTTGAAACCAAGTCGTGCGAGGCAAAACTTATGGCTTTGAACCCATGCGCCCACGTGGGTTGTGCGCATGAAATGAGTTCAAGTTGTAATACATATTGCTCCCCCACCAATGATCTGGGTGTATCTCATGTGCTAGAACTAGATCAGGGGATACAACATTCACATGACCACCCCGGCACTTGGCCTCGCCATGCGCCTGAAGGGGGTGTGAAAGTGAAACTCTCCCCTCATGATTTGCGTAATGTGATCACTCACAAACGTAGATCTGGAGAGCTGACCATTAAGCACGATACGCCCCTCGCGGTGCATACTTGTGCAACGGTCGCCATCAACTGTTGCTGCCACAAAACAGTGGCTCCACCACCAAGGCAGTATGTGTTCCAGCGACTTCAATCTGCTGCACCCGTCAGACATTATCTCAGAAATATGATGTCAATTGAAGACTTTGTAATAGCCTACTCTCAACTAGGTGCATCACTCTAATGTCTCAGCTAGGCGTATCTTCTCAGCCCAGCGCATTAGTCTACCACCGCATCACTATGCCCCATCAGAGTGAATCACTTCCTCGTCAACGCACATGCGCATCTGCCAGCCTGGGGCTCTTCCATCATAATGAGGCTTGGGCACATCAATCCCAAACCATGCATTCAACTTGGCACCCAATGCCATCTCATAGAAGAATACTGCCGATAAGGGGATTGAACATGAACTATCATGTCCATTCCCGACGTATCTCAGTCTTATGAAGGAATTCCTCATCAATGTTTCTTTGAACAAGGAGATCAGCAATCCACAGTGCAGCGTCTTGCCAAGGAGGAGGACGATCAAGTTTATCTCCGTTTGTGAAGAAAAGTGAAACGAGAAACAAAACTTCTCTATACGCTGCTACTTATAGGCCAAGGAAAATCAAACCCATGCGCCAAGTGGTAACTTTCCCGAAGTCAGTGCAATGAACTTGCATTTATGTTGATGAATCTGCCCCTTCAAATTCAGCATCAAAGATGTCATTAAATGCCTCAGAAGAGCCAACAAAGACTGACCAATGAGGATGTGCCACACAGCAGATGTGCTCGTCAACACCATGCGCTCCAGTGGGGTACGGAGATGCACTCACTTTAACTCGTCACCCATCAAGCATTTAAAGCTATGAGACAGAGTTGGCAGCATCCTTCCCGTAGACTGAACAGTTGATAGCTTTTTGTAGAAAATGAAGAGCCGCCAACATCATCTTTATTATTGTCGGTTACAGCTGTGCTTTGCCACATGGCCGATCGATCCCTTTTATGCGCCTCCACAGCCATGTGCCCAAAAATTAGCATGTGCCTCAAAAGCCATGCGCCTCCGACTTACTCCTGATCCCAAAAGATAGAAGCCAAGTCTTTGCATGCGCCTCCACAGCCATGCACTCGAAGCTCTGTATGCGCCTCAGAAGCCATGCGCCCAGACTTGTCTTTGACCTCTAAAAGTCATAGACCAAGTTGTCCCATGCGCCAGATCCTAGGCGCATCCTTACAGATCACCCTCCAAAAAATCAGAGATCTTTGAGGCACAGACATACGCCACGTGTATTCTGACTCAGTTCTGCTCAAGAATGGGTGCTAACCACCCAAGATCTCAACAACAACCGAAACTCCACAAACAAATCTTCGTTTTTGAAAATATGCAAAATAATAAACTTAATTAAATGTTACCGGCCTTCGGGGAAGTCGCGCACGAAGCACTGCCCTAAGAGATAGTCCGAGTCTATGTGCAGACTGGATCTGAACGCTCCTAGTGGTAAAATCTCCGGTCTACCGAAATCTCTTTGCCGTACACGACTTGGAGAGGGCGACCCCGACTTAGCTCTGTCCAGAGCAACAACGAAGAAATGAAGTTCGAGAGCGACGAAAAATTTGAGAGAGTTTGAGCAAGTAAAATATTTTCTGTGTAAAATGAAAGAAGAAAGAGCAGGATATATATAGGCGCTTGCCAATAGCTAGGAGAATAATGGCAGATTAATAGCCAATTAAGGTGAACGTTACAGAATGTTTAAAGCACAAAAATCACATGGTTCATTGAACCTGGACGGAATTTGATTAGCGAACGTTACGAAATTTAAATATTTGTAACGGCCAGAAATATTTGAAAAAGTCAAAAAATCTTTTAGGGTCTCGGTCCGAACCCGAAGAGGAAATTAAATCGACATTCGGCGCCCGCAGATGTGGGCACGTACCCGTACCCGATACGTGCACCGAACCGAACCGAGCCGAGCCGGGCCGGGCGGCAGCGGCGGCACGCACGTGTGGCACATGGAGCTCTCACACACAACTTCAAAGAAGCACAATGGGGAAATGTAATATAAGCACCACTAACTCTCCTTCCATTTCCGATGTGGGACTAAAAAAGGAGGAGTTTGAGCTTTTGAGCTCTTGGTGTGAACCACAGCCAACAATCTCCCCCCAAAAGGTCAAATTCCGAGATGATAGAAGGAAAGAAAGATAAAGACTGAATAAGAGAATTTCTGGGCAGTTGTATACTATGCATAAATGAGATGGACTACATCCTTGAATCTCACGTAGTGACTATTGTCTTTGTCTGAAGAAGAGCTTGAGAGTATGTAATAGATCCTTGTAGATGTAGTAGGCCCCTTGCCACTTTAGACCAAGAAGGAGGGAGTTTATCTATCAAACATCCTATTTTGTGCTCAGTAGAAAAGAAAGTTCCCTTGGCTTGAACCTGCCTAAGGTGTTCTTGGAACTCATAGATTTGGTCATTGATAGGTTTGTTATCTACCATGACATATTGGTTGAATGTGGTAGAATTGAATCTATCAATTCCAGCATCATCACCACCATACTCATATTCTAAAGCATCCCAAAGTTCTTTAGCGCTTTTGTACTCAAAAATATGTCGTAGAGTGACTCTTACATAGCGCTTAAGATTCTGTGGAAGCAGTAGTAGTCAATTTTCTTAGGGGTCTTGGGCTTGGTATAAGAGGAGGACTTGGAAACTCCTACGTTAGACTCAGTCTCATCATAATTATTTGAGATGAGCGTGGACCCATCAATGGCAGAAATCAGGCCTAAAGTGGTAAGCCAAAATTTCATCTGGTTTTGCCACCTCTTGAAATATGTGCCATTGAATTTTGCAGGTTTTGCAGAAAAAGTCTCTTCCTTGGATGTCATGTTTCTAAGGTCTGTAAAAATTATATTTACTCAATAAGATGACTTTAAACTAAAATTAAAAATTAAAATAATTTTAGTAATAAACCTTTTAAATTTTTAGTTTTTTAAGTTTTAATAAGGTTGGGTTAGCTGTAGGGGCCTGTTCATCTTAGCATTCACAGAATCATGCTTTAGTAGTTCTATAACAGATTTATTATCACAGTTTATAGAAATTGCAAGAACAGGATGAACAGAAATAGGTATATGAATAATAAGATTTCTAAGCCATTCGGCCTCTGTACATATAGTATCCAAAGCTATCATTTCAGAGTCCATTGTACTTCTGGCTATGATAGTTTGTTTACATGATCCCAGGAGATTGTAGCTCCTGCTAGGGTAAAGACATATCCAGTAGTGGATTTAACATCATGTGAATCAGTTACCCAATTTGCATCGGAGTAACCTTCTATGATATCAGGGTGTCTAGAATAATGAAGTTTATAATCTAGAGTACCCTTAAGATATCTAAATACTCTATCTAATGCAGTCCAATATGACTGATTTGGGTTACTAGTATATCTACTTAGTCTTCCAATAGCAAATGCAATGTTAGGTCTGGTCCTATTTGTTATGTACATAAGGGACCCAATCATTTGTGAATATCTATGTTGTTCTATAGGTGATCCTTCGTTCTTCTTGAGAACAACATTACCGTCATAAGAAAAGAGGGCTATACTCTATTCTACTGCAGTCCAATAGAGTAGTTTAACAGATTTGACTTCAACTCAGGGTGCATCTTCCATGCGCCCCACAGCATCAGCGATGTGGCGTTCCCATCTACAGGCGCATCCTAAATATGTGCGCATGAGCAGACCAGTATGCTGTCTATAAATAGAAGGATCATTCTTTCATCCAGACACACACAGACAGATAGATCATCATATCCCCCTACAGAGACGAGAAGAAACACGTAACATCTACTTCTCCTCCAAACACTCCGGCATCCAGAGCAGCCCAGACCTTAAGAGAATCCAAGATCGTCGTCAGATCGTCAACGGAGTCAACGCATTATCACTCGCTCCATCGATACAGTTTCCAGATAAAAACAAAAGTGTACTACTAGGACTACGTCTAAGTCCTATATTGTATACTATTCTATTTGTAATTGAAATACCAAAGTTTTAGTCAACAAAATCTTGTCGCATTTTCGATGGCAAATAAGCTGGCGACTCTGCTGGGGACTTCTTTATATTCTGATGAGAAAGTTGTGTCGCAATCCGACAACATCAAGCTTGTCTCCTCCTATAAGACACTCGTGGTGCGCCTCAATCAACAGGCGTATGAGGAGTTCATCTCTGAAAGTAGCGCAAGTCCTTCGAAGCGGCTGTCAAAGCCGAAGAAGACTCGCCAAGTCTGGGTGCACAAAGGAGATGCGCTGAGCACCATCACTGAAGGGAACACTCCATCGCAACCCACCCTTTCTACTGACGTTCTCAGTAAGCAAGATGTGCCCACAAGTACAGCGCATCTACCAGGGAAATGTAGTGTTGACTGCATTCCCCAACTGTCCTCTTCTCAGTCGAATAAGATGCGTCGACAAAACAAAGGCGCATCCAGCTTCCCGTACATGAACTCTGGCATACGGGAGAGGGCCTCTGTCTTTGATAAAATCCTTTGCTGTTGTTGCGAGAATGAGTTGGATTCTGAGTACTATGCACCTTCACGGGCTGGTACGAAGAAATCGAAGGTAGCACGAGCCATGTGCCCCAAATGTGCTATGCCCACAGTGAACCGGAGATGCGTGCTCAAAATTATGCACGTTGTCAATGGTAAACTATACAGAGTTAACTCGGGTACGTTTATACCAGATACGAGCCGACTCTCAAAGTCCCCATTTCGCTTGGGCGCATCTTCTGCGCTTGAAACCAAGTCGTTTGAGGCAAAACTTATGACTTTGAACCCATGCGCCCACGTGGGTTATACGCATGAAGTGGGTTCAAGTCGCAATACATGTTTCTTCCCCACCAATGATCTGGGCGTATCTCATGCGCTGGAACTGGATCAGGGGGTACATCATTTACATGACCACCACGACACTTGGCCTCGCCATGCACCTGAAGGGGGTGTGAAAGTGAAACTCTTCCCTCATGATTTGCGTAATGTGATCACTCACAAACGTAGATCAGGAGAGTTAACCTTTAAGCACGATGCGCCCCTCGTGGGGCACACTTGTGCCATGGTCACCATCAACTACTGCTGTTGCAAAACAACGACTCCATCATCTAGGCAGTCTGTATTCCAGCAACTGTAATCTGTTGCACCTATCCGACGTCGTCTCAAAAAGAAGGTGTCAATTGAAGATGATTCATAGCCTAAGGACGCTTCTTGCCATGTTGTCTCTAACTCCCATTCATTAGGGAGAAAGACAACCACCAATCCCTCGACCTCAGCAGCATCGTCTAAGAGTCAGCCGACGAAAAGAAAAACGATAGTCTCGTCCTCAGGGGTGTTTGAGAGCACCCAGTCAAGGAAGAAGGTTCTAGCAGAAGCATCAGCTGGGAGTGATCAAACTCCGAGGTAACTGGGGGTAGCCAGTACGAGGCCTCAAAAGGGGAGGCCCTTCCGTAGGAAAGTAAGGTCGAAAGCGAAGCCTCAACCGATCCATCCACTTCCACCCATTTTATGCTAGTCTACATGGCTGGGGGTGGTAATGAAGGAGAGTCAGACGCTCCATCTCTGGACATCGTGCAGCACATGGACACCGTGGAAGTGAGCCTCAAAACCCTCTCTACCGCCATGCAATCCTTGACTCAAATGGTATTTGAGATTCGGACCACTCTGGCATCTCAACCATTAGCAAGGGCACCTGTCTTCACTAGTCCCGATCTAAGGACTAATGAAGAAACAAGTATACCCCCTCAATGGGTATCTTCAGGTGCAGATCATCACACTACATCTCGTACGTCGGCTCCTTTAAATGCCGAGCTTCACACCTACCGCCCTCACCGGCTCCAGTTCTACTGAAGAGCTAGTTGACATGATCAGAGATCTATACGAGCGCTTTGAAGCGTGAAACAAGCAGGAAGACCGTCAGAAGATGGGAATCCCGCAACCTTACCCTCTCGAATGGAACAAAGTGGTTTACCCTCCCAAGTATAAACCATAAACATTGACGCCATATGATGGAAAGGATTCTCCTCGCAAGTATCTGACCAACTTCAAGTCTCAAACGGGACATCTCCCAAAGGAAGACGCCCTACTCACCAGCCTATTTATCGGGGCATTGAAGGGAGTCGCTTACGACTGGTACTGCAGTCTTCCTGACCACTCCATATCATCCTTCCATGACTTGACACGCCTCTTCCTCGACCGATTCTACGACGGTGGAAAGGACATGACCAAGTCATCTCTTATGGAAGTGCGCCAGATAGAGAAGGAGACTGTTCGAGCCTTCATCGAACATTTTTGACAAGCATGCTTAAGGTTGCCTCCGGGTATGCCAAAACATGCACTGATCGATGCCTGCAGCATGAATATGACTCCTGCAATCAAGCTCTGGCTTAACTCCAGCCAGCCTCCCGATTGGAGTTTATTGATCATCGGGGCCGAAGCTGCTGAGAAGAAGGCACGTAATGCTCGCCTTCTGGGGTTAACTTCCCCGTCTTTGAAGACAAAGGAAAACATCCTACTACTAGCAACAGTGGGCACAAGGCAAAAGGGAAGCAGGCATTAACTGTCAACGCTCCGAAAAGTATGTAGGGGCCTGCTCAGAAGCCTCCACCAGTACCGAGGCCGAAGAAGGTCTGTTCCTTCAATGACGAGGACACCTTACAACTGTTCGAGATGCTGAAATAGAGCGACAAGATCAAGTATTCTGATTCTAAGCGTCCTGATAAGGTGGGCCGAGTGGGCGACCCGAGGTACTGTCACTACCATCAGTTCGTTGGACATCCAACTCAAGACTGCTACATCCTCAAGAACTACATATAATGCATGATTAATGTGAACGTCATCTCAGTCGATTACGAGGAGAAGACAGTCTCGGCCAATATGGTGTCGCTCCAGTTCGGCACCTGACCGCCTACTACAACTCACGATGGTGTTATCCCCATCCCGAAGGCGACATTTGAGGTGGTCAACCTTCTGCCAACTCGTAACAACGCGAGTGGACTGATTCCACTCACCACATCTCGAGGGAAGATCATGTGGGTTTACCCATATCTTGCTCTGGAACTGACTCAACCGGGGGTACATTCTACCTCCAAAGCCAAAGGCAAGAAGACCAAGTCTTGCCGAATGGTGACCTCCTCCCCCAAGGAGGCACTTCCTGTACAAACGCGTTCACAACAGAATGCTCAGCCTGAGGAAGTCCCTATTGTGACGCCCCAGAACCAGAATACTGGAGAGCGGGGGCGTACATAGCCAGCTACGTATATTGAAATGGAATCCACCTCGCTATACGGTCACGGCTGTCTAGATATGAGGGTTTACTACAAGCCAACGGTCTCTTAAGGTCAAGTCTATTATCTCAATCTCAAGCAAGTAATATAGTTACAAGATGTTAGACCACCAAATATACAATAAAAGGCGTCCCAAATATTACATATTAGATGATCATGAAGCTAGTCGTACAAAATGTCAAGACTAGCAAGAGTTCAGTCATACATGATCAACCCTAGGATTTGTTAATCATGTTTACAGCCCGTAGGCAGACAGTAAATAAATATGTATCGAGCTAACGGGTGCTCGTCGGCTAAACGCCTTAAAAGAATAATTTTACAGTGTAGTGAGTGAAACAAAATGGAAAACCCACTCGTAGCCCGGGTTCCTTCTAGTTGCCACCATTGGTCTGGAGGTTCGGTAGATCCTCGGATGCTGCTCCGAAATCTGGCCACATAAAACTAGCTGGGTCAAACCCCAGAAAGAGCAAGTGCCACAAAGGAGGACACAAAATAAGAACAAAAGCTAGCATATCAGAGCATAAGAAATAGAAGAAAAGTACAAGTAATAAAGAGTACAACAGGACAATAAACGACTAGGGACGTGGACCATTTCGGGAGCCAGGTTACAACCCTTAAACCAAACAAGGACCGGGGTCGTAACCCTTCGCCTGAATAGTACTTTGTCTCTACCCATTTATTGTTAAAGATAAGTAAAACAACCATGATCAGGGGTACCAGGTACAGGGACTAGACGAGACTTAGACAAGGCTGGACACCATCCATTCACAAACGGCCAAGCAATTACTACGGCTTACTACTTAACTAACTAGGGTTATCACAAGCCTAGTTACTAGCAAGATGCAAATGAGAAATACCCAGTCCCAAGCCCTGCATACTATCCAGTTATCCTTCCGCGAGTTGAGAGTATGGTTGGGTACATTACCCGGGAGACAATGTACCCTTAGGTGACTTAGAGGGTGCAACACATGACAGTGTGCTAGAAATGTGCCCTACTCGTCGGTAGGCTATAAGTCCGTTTAAAGCGCCCAGATAACGAGATCGCCTGTGACTGGAAATTCTCCATGAACTATAGTTTGATCTAGTAATTAGCCTAATCCATATTCAGTGCGAATCCCTGACCGTGGTAACCAGGGAGTCACGTCCTAGACATGAAGCAAGACAAGATGTAAAGCCCCAGTCCCAAAATACTTAGGACCAAGTACGTAGACATGCCAGCTGCATATATACAAGGAATACTCTAATATGTGGAATCCTAGTATATATACATAAGCTGTAATAAAATAATCATAGGCCAGAATATCAATAAACTACATCTCATCCACAGCAATACAGAAGATAAAAGGAGTCCAAATAGAATAAATGAGTAAGTCAAAAGATAGCCGGGTGGACATGCCCACACCAAATAGCTAATAAAAATAATCTCAAATAAAGTAGATGTCCACTATGAGTCTCAAAGAACACATGAATCTAGATATCAGCAGAAGATGCCTCGTCATCAAGGGATGAAGGATCCAGTGCCGAGCCATACTCCTGCAGAAAATCGTCTATACCTGGAGAGATCACCAGGTCCTCAGAGGGATGTAACAAAATACAGAAAGAACATGCCATATGAACTGAATATAAATGCACCATAAAATAAAGATAAAGTAAAAGTGTCTAAACCATAACACGGCTCAATATCCCATCATCGAAACAGTAGGCTACCCCTACAACCAAACAAGGACAAGGGTTAACTTACTATTCCGCGATGTGACATTTTTCCATTTCATGATTGGAACATGAAATTTGCTAAGGTCTCCTAACCTTTCTAGTAGGCAATTTAGAAGACATATCGATGTATGGGCAGGTGAAGGCTGACTCCTCCAGGACAAGGTAACAACTCACAATATGCACACATCAAGTACCAATACTATCAGCCGACATAACTCGAGGCTAGCGGCCCACGTGACCCATCAGTCCACATAGCTCGAGGCTAGTGACCCTCGCGACTCGACTACCGTAGTACGCAGTTACTACAACTTTTAGATTTGGGGTAGCCCAGACATTTATCTGTCTTCTCCCTCCCAAGGTCACTAACAGAAGGTAGTTCGCTAAGACTAGGTCCATATGCATAAAAAAGACAAGAAGGAAAAATAACTAAAAGCAAAATAAAATGAACTAAAAATAGCAAGTAATGGATCCAACTGAGAATAGCTAATAAATATGCAGTAAATAAATAAATAAATGTGCATGTAATTATAAACAGTAAATAAGGCAAGGTATCTTGCCTGAGGGTGGTGCAAGAAGCAGCAAAATCCCATAATCAGTATCGTCAGCACGAAAGTCAAAATCTACAAGGAGCTCCGGATGCTGAAACAAACATCACGAACGTGTTTGGAATAAAAGATATGCCTAGGAAATGCCTGTCCAAAAGTCCAATTCTGGAACAGGGGCAAAATCGTAATTTTGGGTTAAAACGATATCCGTCGTTGGACCCGTTTTGCACCGAAATGCGTGCCAGAACCTACGGTCTCTAAAGTTGTCAAACTACATGTCTACGGGTCCGATTTGAGGAGATAAACTTAACGGTATGTCCAATTTTGGATTCCGCTGAGCCGTGCACAAATTCGCTCGTTGAAGCGGGTCGCGGGCCCGCAATTTGGCGTTCTGATCAACCTTCTCAGAATCGGACCAAACTTGGCATACAGGACCAGAAAAATGATACGGTCCTGATGGCGCAAGTTTCGCGTCGATCCGACGAACGTGCACGAAATTATGGTCAAGTCTGCAAAACGTCGATACGGGGGTATCTCGACGGATACGTACTGGTTTCGTCGCGCACACACAACGAAATCGATTTCCGTCAGTTCTCATACGTCGGCAATATCCATACGCGCCTTTCGATGCATATAGTGCACGACCACATCGCCCGATTTGTCGGGGAGTACGCCGTATCGGGAAAATTTTCTAAATTTTTATTGTTTTCAAAAACAGTTTTTCTCGATCTTTGGGTTCGAAAATCTTTTCATTCAATGAAGGAAAAATTAAACTAAAAGAAGGTTTTTAAAGTGCTATATGTTGTCTAGAATATTGTTCAATTAGTTTTACAAAATTCTTACAGTATTGATCAATTTATGGCTTCCAACATGGATGGTTGGACTATTTTAAATCGGTCTGAGAAGTAGTTTCTCGAGCTTTTTCGAGTCGAATTTCTGACCCGATGGATCGATATCTCTAGGTACTAGTAGGTGGGTCGCTCAGAGGGTTAGGTATACTCTACACAGGAAGTTAGGGATCGAAATTTGATTGAGTAAAACTAGAGAAATTTGTCTCGTAAGATGGGTACCTGATGTGCTTCCTAAACAGAGTATCCTCTATTCAAGTTCGGTTGGCTGTGTCGACGGCGCTCTGGTCGGCGGCGACCGTGTGCAGGTGGCCGAATTTGTGCGCGGTAGGGAGAGGAAGACAGTGGGTTGAGGAGGCAGTTCACGAGAAAATTTTTCGATAGGTTTCCTCGAAGGATCCTCGCGGCTTATGGGTTATTAATTCGAAGATTTAAATCGAATTTAGATTCGATTTAAATCTAGATTTGGTGCAATCTAAAGAGGATATGAATTAGGATCATACGAAATTTGAATCGGGTTGTTTTGGTGAAGAATTGGTTTTAAATTTTTTTTCCAGAGACCTGAGTCTCTGTGTTGTCCGCGAAAATAGCAGGGGAATGGCTGGGTTCTCTGCCGCTTGGGATGGGCTCGGGTGAACAGTACCCTCCCGCGGGTACTGTTCACCCGGGTATTTCTTTTTTTCCTTTCCTTTTCTTTTTCTTATTTCTTTTTATCTTTTTCTTTTCTTTAATTTATAAAAATCAATAATTTATTCCTTTTATCTATATACATATATAGATAGATATATAGACACACTTAATTAAATCTAAATACATTGTAAAAAAATTTAAAATTACAAGAGTAATTCTAATATTTTCTAGTACAGTTTTGGCACAACCTATATATTTGTTTATATATGGTGTAGCCCTTAACTGCTATTTTTAATAATAACAAAAATCACAATTTAAATGCAAATATTGTTTTGAAAATTAAAAAATAAAATAAAGTTCCTAGAAAATTCAAAACTAATGTAATTATACTTCTATTTATTTTGTTCATAAATTTAAGTAAGTCAATTTTATCTATATTTCCATCTATTGTAGCATTTGACTGGCTGCCAAATTATTCGCAAAATATAAATAATAATAAAAAATCAAATAAATTACAATTACTGTAAAAATACATTAAAAATAAATAAAATCATCAAAATTTTTGGGATTTTACATCCTACCCAACTTATAAGAATTTCGTCCTCGAAATTAAAAATGGACTTAATATAAAAATATAATGAGGTTGAATACGAAGGAAGAGTAATTATATCAAATATCCAATCATAACTTAGTTTTCGAAAATATGGATGGGGTAGTTATAGAAGGAATCCATCCGACAACATATTCTATAAGGTAGGAAATTCTTAGTCTGGCATGGTTCATGGGTATCCAGTCGTTTAAGGGATTGTGACAAAATAGCATGGTAAGAATCAATTAGGACGAGAATGGACATACATGGTTTGCTACAAAGAAATTGTGTTATACATGTGGTGTAATTGAAATGGAGCATAGGATGGCGTGTTTGCTTGGGACAGGTATGTCATAGGTGTAGAGTGGCTTGTCTAGTTCATGAGGGTGGAATTTGTTGGAAGAAAATGTTAGTGTTGTGCTTCAAATTTTAAAGTCACAATGTGAGTATCCATAGTGTTGCGGATAGAAGTGGACGTTGTGAACTACGGAGTTATTTGCTCAGTTAGAGGAACCGGGTCAAGTCAAAGTTTGTTCTTCAAATTTGGACAATAGTGAAACGATTACCCATGTCATCTTTACGCTTCCTCGTTGGTGAGGGATGCCAGGATGACACACGTACCGAGGGTGTTGGATGATTTACTCTTCTATAGCACAAGATAATTACTGATGGTGTACTAAATTATAAGGTATGTCATGCAAGGATCTCTAACTACTAAGTCATAATCTCTGTAATACGGTTGCTAGAATATAGTCAATAGATTTCTAATGGTGTCACAGGCACTACATATGCATTGCCGCTGGTAACTAGTAATTTATAATATGACAAGTGTTATGCTACGCATATTGACCAAGCTAATGAATATGTTGTTCTAATGCTAAGCCATGTCTAAAACAAATAAATG
Source organism: Iris pallida (assembly GCA_029216955.1). Lineage (NCBI taxonomy): Eukaryota > Viridiplantae > Streptophyta > Magnoliopsida > Asparagales > Iridaceae > Iris > Iris pallida. Next base: position 469,056 of record JANAVB010018998.1, on the reverse strand, counting down.
GTGTATCTAAAGTAATACCTGCTAAATCTTCCACCTCAGGATGGGTTTCTATCATGGCCATGCTAAATGCTTGTCCATACCGTTGTCCATTTGCCTCTTGTCCATCCTGCCTAACTTGTATAGATTGGTCAGCTAAGTGTGATCCTCTAGGATAACCTCCATGTGATAGTTGACTGGGATCTACTATTGTTCTTGGTGCTACGGGTCCTTGCATCCGCTGTTGTGCTGCTTTTAGTTGTTCTGTACAGTCTCGGGCCTTGTGATGATTGGAGCCACAAATCATGCATTGTCCTAATCTGCGACGACAATCCTTCATGACATAAACTTTCCTATGACAGAAGCGACAGGTAAGAAGCTCATTAATTGGATAGGGTGATGCTCTTGTTAGTGGTTGTGGTGTCATAGAATGTCTGATTGGTCCACCATGGATAAGGGTACTTGGCCCAATTGCTGGAATATGGCGTCTCTGAGCCTGTTGTATTTCCTTGTCAAGGAGTTCCTGGCTTCTAGCTTCTTCTAACACTGCAGCATGAGAAACACTAGACTGCACTGTAGTATGCTTCTTGAGCTCTGGTGTCAATCCTTGGTGAAATCTCTTGGCCTTTTCCTGCTCAGTAGGAATTAGTGTCTCACCAAATCTGCTCAGTCGACTGAATTCTGCATCATACTCATCTACGGTCATGTTCCCTTGCTTGAGGTGTAGGAACTGATCATAGAGGGCATCGCGTACATGGATAGGAAAGAACCTCTCATTGAAGAGTTTGTAGAACTCTTCTCAGGTCTGTTTGGCTCCCAAGCATCTTCCTTCGGCTTTCCACCAATGATAGGCATTGTCTTCCAAGAACAAGTCTACTGCTATCATCCAATCATTTGTTGGCAACTGGGATGCCCTCAGTAGCTTCTCCGTGCTGATAAGCCATGCAGTGACCTCTAGGGGTTCCTCGGTACCTCTGAAGGGCTTAGGATTCATATCCATGAAGTCATTGATAGAGCCCTCATATGGAAGTAGAGTTGGTGCTGGTACCGGTGTCGGAGGTGGAGGTGGGGGCCTAGTTAGTGCTTCCGTCATGCTCTGCCTCATCAGTTCAGCCTGTTGCCACTGAGTATGTATCATGGCGTACATGAACTGTGTAGTAGGGTTTCCATCCTCTGGTGGTGGAGGCATCGGTGGTCCGCACTGAGATGGATACTGTTGAGTGAATGGTGGTGGTACATTCTCTTCGGTTGGTGCATCGGTAGTCTGCCCAGTCTGGATGACTGGTGGCACTTGGGTTCCCTGTTGTACCATCGATGGGGTCATGGTGGCCTGCGACTGTTCTGGCTGATACGGGGTCACCGGGGTCATTGGTAGGACCTCTCTCTCCTGAGTAGCTGCATCACCAAGTGTGATCGCCGAGGTAGGAACGTGTCCGCTTCGAAGATTCATCCTTACTGGCAAAAAAATAGAATAATATTAGAATAGATTCAAACAAGTTACAGGTCAAGCAGTTGAGGAAGAGTTGTCAACGAAGTTACGGATGAGATTTTGGAGAAACAAGTTAACTATACCTCAATGAATAGTTTTATGAAGAGCGAACCAAGTGCACTAGGTTGATCAGACCATCATGCACCGGCTCTGATAAACAATATGTTAGTGGGGTACCTCCAATAACATATATGTCATGAACAAGCTCAAAAAATGAATAGGCTTGCAAATCTAGGCTATAATAGCAGCATTGGTCAAGATGGTAAAACATAAGTACGCGAGATAATGATGAAAGTAAAAATGACGTCCTTTAAGAATTCAAAGTTTTGTTCGGGGTTCGTGCCTATACAGTCGTTCTACTATCTTTCGGTCTGAGGCAATGGTCATGGTCAGGGAAGTGTTATGTATTGAGGCATCCTACCCAACTTATAAAAGTTAGACTAGTAATGTGGGAATGATGGAACATGTCTACCTAGTACGAGTCATCGTCCTAACCTATACCAAGCATGACTTTGTCTGATAGTATGGAGGGTCAGATATGAGGCAATACAGGTAATCAAGGAGTGTTCGAAAAGTTTGGGGGTCAAAGGAGGCAATAATCATGGATGAGATACTATTCCTATTCCTATATGCAGGCTTGTTGGGCACAGTCATGTAACCCAACAATATTTTCTGACCTGCATGGGCCACCACAAAAACATGTAACGCCCCAGTCCCAAAATACTTAGGACCAAGTACGTAGACATGCCAGCTGCATATATACAAGGAATACTCCAATATGTGGAATCCTAGTATATATACATAAGCTGTAATAAAATAATCACAGGCCAGAACATCAATAAACTACATCTCATCCACAGCAATACATAAGATAAAAGGAGTCCAAATAGAATAAATGAGTGAGTCAAAAGATAGCCGGGTGGACATGCCCACACCAAACAGCTAATAAAAATAATCTCAAATAAAGTAGATGTCCACTATGAGTCTCAAAGAACACATGAATCTAGATATCAGCGGGAGACGCCTCGTCATCAAGGGATGAAGGATCCAGTGCCGAGCATACTCCTGCAAAAAATTGTCTATACCTGGAGAGATCACCAGGTCCTTAGAGGGACATAACAAGATACAGAAAGAACATGCCATATGAACTGAATATAAATACACCATAAAATAAAGATAAAGTAAAAGTGTCCAAACCATAACACGGCTCAATATCCCATCATCGAAATAGTAGGCTACCCCTACAACCAAACAAGGACAAGGGATAACTTACTATTCCGCGATGTGACATTTTTCTATGCCATGATTGGAACATAAAATTTGCTAAGGTCTCCTAATCTTTCTAGTAGGCAATTTAGAAGACATATCGATGTATGGGCAGGTGAAGGCTGACTCCTCCAGGACAAGGTAACAACTTACAACACGCACACGTCAGGTACCAATACTATCAGCCGACATAACTCAAGGCTAGCGGCCCACGTGACCCATCAGTCCACATAGCTCGAGGCTAGTGACCCTCGCGACTCGACTACCGTAGTACGCAGTTACTACAGCTTTTGGATTTGGGATAGCCCATACATTTATCAGTCTTCTCCCTCCCAAGGTCACTAACAGAAGGTAGTTCGCTAAGACTAGGTCCATATGCATAAAAAAGGCAAGAAGGAAAAATAACTGAAAGCAAAATAAAGTGAAATAAAAATAGCAAGTAATAGATCCAACTGAGAACAGCTAATAAATATGTAGTAAATAAATAAATAAATGTGCATGTAATTATAAACAGTAAATAAGGCAAGGTATCTTGCCTGAGGGTGGTGCGAGAAGCAGCAAAATCCCACAATCAGTATCGTCAGCACGAAAGTCAAAATCCACAAGGAGATCCGGATGCTGAAACAAACATCACGAACGTGTTTGGAATAAAAGATATGCCTAGGAAGGCCTGTCCAAAAGTCCAATTCTGGAACATGGGCAAAATCATAATTTTGGGTCAAAACGATGTCCGCCGTTGGACCAATTTTGCACCGAAACATGTGCCAGTACCTACGGTCTCTAAAGTCGTCAAACTACATGTCTATGGGTCCGATTTGAGGAGACGAACTTAACGGTATGTCCAATTTTGGATTCTGCTGAGCCGTGCACAAATTCGCTCGTTGGAGCGGGTCACGGGCCCGCAATTTGGCGTTCTGATCAACCTTCTCAGAATCGGACCAAACTTGGCATACAGGACCAGAAAAATGATACGGTCCTGATGGCGCAAGTTTTGCGTCGATCCGACGAACGTGCACGAAGTTATGGTTAAGTTTGCAAAACGTCGATACGGGGGTATTTCGACGGATACGTGCTGGTTTCGTCGTGCACACACAACGAAATCGAGTTCCGTCAGTTCCCACACGTCGGCAACATCCATGCGCACCTTTCGATGCGTATAGTGCGCGACCACGTCGCCCGGTTTGTTGGGGCGTACGCCGTATCGGGAAAATTTTCTAAATTTTTATTGTTTTCAAAAACAGTTTTTCTCGATCTTTGGGTTCAAAAATCTTTTCATTCAATGAAGGAAAAATTAAACTAAAAGAAGGTTTTTAAAGTGCTATATGTTGTCTAGAATATTGTTCAATTAGTTTTACAAAATTCTTACAGCATTGATAAATTTATGGCTTCCAACATGGATGGTTGGACTGTTTTAAATCGGTCTGAGAAGTAGTTTCTCGAGCTTTTTCGAGTCGAATTTCTGACCCGATGTATCGATATCTCTAGGTACTAGTAGGTGGGTCGCTCAGAGGGTTAGGTATACTCTATACAGGAAGTTAGGGATCGAAATTTTATTGAGTAAAACTAGATAAATTCGTCTCGTAAGATGGGTACCTGATGTGCTTCCTAAACAGAGTATCCTCTGTTCAAGTTCGGTTGGATGTGTCGACGGTGCTCTGGTCGGCGGTGACCGTATGCAGGTGGCCGGATTTGTGCGCTAAAGGGAGAGGAAGGAGGAAGGCAGTGGGTTGAGGAGGCAGTTCACGAATTTTTTTTCCGATAGGTTTCCTCGAAGGATCCTCGCGGCTTATGGGTTATTAATTCGAAGATTTAAATCGAATTTAGATTCGATTTAAATCTAGATTTGGTGTAATCTAAAGAGGATATGAATTAGGATCATACGGAATTTGAATCAGGTTGTTTTGGTGAAGAATTGGTTTTTTTTTTCTTTTTTCAGAGACCTGAGTCTCTGTGTTGTCCGCGGAAATAGCAGGAAAATGGCCGGGTTCTCTGCCGCTTGGGATGGGCTCGGGTGAACAGTGCTCCCCCGCGGGTACTGTTCACCCGGGTATTTTTTTTCCTTTCCTTTTCTTTTTCTTATTTCTTTTTATCTTTTTCTTTTCTTTAATTTATAAAAATCAATAATTTATTCCTTTTATCTATATACATATATAGATAGATATATAGACACACTTAATTAAATCTAAATACGTTGTAAAAAAATTTAAAATTACAAGAGTAATTCTAATATTTTCTAGTACAGTTTTGGCACAACCTATATATTTGTTTATATATGGTGTAGCCCTTAACTGCTATTTTTAATAATAACAAAAATCATAATTTAAATGCAAATGTTGTTTTCAAAATTAAAAAATGAAATAAAGTTCCTCAAAAATTCAAAACTAATGTAATTATACTTCTATTTATTTTGTTCATAAATTTAAGTAAGTCAACTTTATCTATATTTACATCTATTGTAGCATTTGACTGACTGCCTAATTATTCTTAAAATATAAATAATAATAAAAAATCAAATAAATTAGAATTACTGTAAAAATACATTAAAAAGAAATAAAATCATCAAAAATTTTGGGATTTTACACAAGACAAGTGGATTGCACAAAGCAGCAAGAATGAACACCCACGGCGTCAGAGTTGATTATATGAGTCAAGTTAGCCATTGCAACAGCATCAAGTCAAGTCAAGTTACAAGTCAGGTTACAAGTTACACGTCAGGAGTGCGCCGCCATGGGCCACTATCAAGTTATCCAGTACCAAGATTAATTATGAATCACAGGTTACAAGTTAAGAGCGCACCCCATCGGGTCACTACTAAGGAGATCAGAAAGTACTAGAATCATAAATCACAGAAATCACAAAAATCGTACTAGTCATAAGCAAAACACCGAAAACCGTGCCAGGCCGTGTTGGGTCAAGATAGTCGTGTTGCTGGAACAAGATCTCAAGACTCCAATCCACAAAAGAGAAGCCAAGTCCAAGGAATAAAACTAAACCATCATGGGCAAGTGGGTTGCGCTGGGGTTAGATTGCGCTAGGGTCCAACTGCGCATGAGTTGATCTACGCAGGAAATGAACTGCACATGAGTTGAACTGCGCAGGAAATGAACTGCGCATGAGTTGAACTGCGCAGGAAATGAACTGCGTATGAGTTGAACTGCGCAGGAAATAAACTGTGCATGAGTTGAACTGTGCAGGAAATGAACTGCGCATGAGTTGAACTGCGCAGGAAATGAACTGCGCATGGCCTTGCGCTACAGAGCGCTGGCCGAGGGTCATCTTCTCCATCAGGCCGAGGGAAAACCCAAGAATCACCAAAATTTCCAAATCTCATAACTTAGCCAAATCAAAACGAAATTTGGATTTTCAAAGTTCTAACTTGTGTAAAATTGAATTCTCTTCCACATGGAAGCCTCAAAACAAGCAAAAATCTAAGTCTAATAGATCAAAACCAAGAAAATCCAAAAATGGTTAAAACTTAGATCTAGAAAAATGGAGACTCCAAATCACAAAATGTCAAGTTCTAATGTTGTTCACTATGGCCTAATCTAGCTAATGGACAAATAAAGTGGGTGCTTATTTGGTGGCAAGGTGCACTTGCCTATGGTGTTGGTGGAGGAAGGAAGAAGAAGATGAAGAAAATTAATGGAAGTTATGAGGAGAGAGAAAGTTAGGTGGAGTTTTAATGAGGGAGGGTGTGTTGTGTTGAGGGTGGAGGTTAGCTAAGGTAGTCCAATGCAAACCAAACCAAACCAAACCAATTCCTTCTCTATAAAATAAAACCACGTCAGGTCCAAAACCCATTTTACGAGAAAACCAGAATCCGCAAGTTGAACCAAAAGACAATTACAGGCCAGAATCCGAGAAAATAAAATACAGGTCCAAAATACATATAAGCCTAATCAAAATATGTATTTCGAAATACGGGCATTACACCTGTCGAAGTGGCACCTCAGGTCACCACCTCGGCTGCTCAAGGTGAAGGTCCTTTCCAACTTCCAGCAGCTGATAAACAGAAGCATAAGGAGGCCTGCTTCGACAGGCCTCTACGAAGAGACAACACTTTGGCGTTCGCCAAACTCCACAACTTCGACATACTAGCACAACTTGCTAGTACTCCAGCTTGGCTATCCTTGTTCGAGCTCCTCCGCCTATCTAAAGATACTCCGGAGGCTCTCTGCGAAGCCCTGAAGGACGCTGAGTCTTTCATCAGCCAGGTCAAGCAGCCTGAGGACGATCCAGCAGCATGTCCATACTGCCATAGTCTGGAGGAGATCATCTCCAACATCACATTAATTCAACAAGACATGTTGTTCAAGAACAACAGGCACAACAGACCACTGTATTACACAGGGTACGTTGGTGCCATCAAGGTAGATCGAATGCTGATGGACCCGGGGTCTTCTCTCAAAATTATCTTCCGAACTCTGCTCCAGACGTTGGGAATCCCGATGCATCGTCTAACGGCATCCCACACCATAATCAGTGGCTTCAATGCCAGCAAGAGTGAGCCCCTGGGGAAGATCCAACTGAAGTATCATATCGGTGATCTCCAGACCGAAGTGACCTGCTATGTTGTGGATGCGGACGTCAACTACAACATCTTGTTAGGGCGGCCGTGGCTACACGAATACATGGTGGTACCATCCACTCTCCTTCAATGTATAAAGTACGTATCCACCAACAACATAGTCCGAACAGAGTTCGTTGATATCGATCCTTTCAGTAGGATTGAGGCCTTCTTCACCGACTCTGATCTCACTACCAAAATAAGTCATATTGGTGACAAATTTAGCGACGCCAGTTACATACATCGACAATTTTTGTGTATTTAGTGACATTTTATAAAGACGTCGCTGAACGTCACTATCAGCGACATTTAGCGACCGTTAGCGACACACATTATGGTTTGGAAAGCTGATGTCACGGTCTAGTCGCAGAACGTCGCTGTTTTGTTTAACTCAGCGACATTTTGTGACTCCATATTAGGTACATCGACAGTTATTTATTGAACAGTGATGTTTAGCGATGTCGTTTACGGACGTTGCTAAAATGTTTCATGTAGGGTTCCAGCCGATCGATTTTTTATTTTCTTTCACCCAAAATTTTCAATCTCTCGCTCCCCAAATTTCTCTTCCCCTTTTTCTCTCTTCTCCGGCGATCCCCTCCCTCCGGCTACCCCCTCCCTCCGGCGACCCCCTCTCCTCGACGGCCCCCTCTTACAGCAGCCCCTTCTTACTCTGTGCGTCGTCGACATCCTCCCCGCCGTCGACATCCTCCACGCCCCCTCTTCCCGGCGACCCCGACCCGACCAAGGAAGGTATAACCCTAACCCTATCTCTCTTTTTCAGATACGACACACACACATACACACATACACGTTGATACGATACACACACATACGCTGACACGACTCATACGCACACACTGACACGACACACACGCACACACGACACACACACACTGATACTGACACACTTTGACACACATACGACACAGATACACACACACACACGCTGATACGACACAACCCTATCTCCCATATATATGTAGGTATATATAAGTGATATATATATACATATATATATATATATATATATATATATATATATATATATATATATATATTTTTTTTTTTTTTTATATATATATATATAGGAATGTATAGGATGTTAGAGTGTCTTTATATATATATATATATATATATATATATATATATATATATATATATATATATATATATATATATATATTTTTTTTTTTTTTAGGAATGTATAGGATGTTAGAGTGTCTTTATATATATATATATATATATATATATATATATATATATATATATATATATATATATATATATATATATATATATATATATATATAAAGACACTCTAACATCCTATACATTCCTATATATATATATATATATATATATATATATATATATATATATATATATATATATATATATATAGGAATATATAGGATGTTAGAGTGTCTTTTTGACTAATTCAGCGAAGGGGGTGATGTGGACTGGTATAGGTTAGAGTTGGGGACTGTATGTCCATATGAGAGTATATATGTCTTAATAGTAGTATATCCCATATATATTATAGTATGATATATATGTATTGCATAAGTAAGAGTGTATAGAGTGAGTTTACTAGTAGTATATTAGAGTATCCTAGAGTGTATAGAGTGAGTATCCTAGAGTGTATATAGTGAGTCTCCCTAAGAAGATGTGTCGACCCGAAGGAGAACAAACTGACGGGTATGAAGAGCCACGACTATCATGTATTTATGGAGAGGCTAATTCCGATATCATTTCGAGAATTATTACCGTCGGTCGTTTGGGATCCGTTGACAGAGTTGAGCATATTCTTTAGAGATCTTTGTTCTACTAAGTTGCTTGTTGATCGTCTAGAAAAGCAAGAGAAGGACATTACAGTAACGTTGTGCAAGCTTGAGAGGGTGTTCCCTCCTGGGTTCTTCGACTCTATGGAGCATTTGCCAATTCATCTATCCTACGAGGCACGTGTTGGTGGGCCCATCGGTTATCAGTGGATGTACCCGTTTGAGCGGCATTTGAACCACCTAAAGAGAAAGATAAAAAATAAGGCTCGGGTCGAGGGTTCTATTTGTGAAGCCAATGTTCTCGAGGATATTACAAACTTTTGCTCGATGTATTTCAAGCCACATGTTGCTACTAATAGAACAAGAGCTCCCAGGAACGACGATGGATATCTTGAATCTAATGATGCAATACTGAAAGTCTTCAATGCTTTCGAAAAGCCTTCCGGGAAAATAAAAAAAAGATATCTGAATGACGAGGAAGTAAGGGCTACTCAGTTATATATATTGCTCAACTGCGACGAAGATGAAGTGGAGAAGCTCGAGGGGTAAGTAACTAACACGTCCACATTTACGTCATCTATGCATGTAATAGTATCCAATATTATTATTATACTAATTGGTATATGTGTTGTTATTTTCAGCACATTTAATGATGAGGTGAGGTCGAGTAGACAGTACATAATGGATAAAGAACTAGAACAGGAAATGAGACATCGTTTTCCTTCATGGTTGAGTGCATATGTAAGCTGATGCAGTAATTACTTCTCGTATATGCACTTTGCACACTAATTAACGGAACGCTGAATTTAATTTCTTATCTTGTGGTATTTAGGTCAATCGTCCGGACGCAATACTAGAGAATGAGTCTATTAGAACTCTAGCCAAGGGGCCCATTTATTCCGTCAAAATATGGCCAAGCTATTGTGTCAATGGGTTTAGGTTCAAGTCAACAAATGTTTCGATCAGAGAGAACTTTCCAGATCTTGATTCGACCAAAAATAGTTGTTTGTGTATCCGATCTACAAACTACAAAGATATAGATCCGGGCAATAATTTCTATGGCATCTTACGAGAGATTGTGGAGTTGACATATAACTATGGCGTAGAGCCGACTAAGATCGTGTTGTTCAGGTGTGATTGGTTCGATCCGATCCAAGATCAAGGTTAGAAAATTGACAAGCATTATCTTGTGGATATTAACTTCCACCGTAGATATCAAGGATACGAACCATTTGTCTTAGCAAGCAGGCTCAACTAGTTTACTTCACTACTTATCTTAGATGGGGAACAACTAGGATGGACTGGTGGGCAGTATACAAGACTAAAGCCAGAAATACCTACGATATTGACGAAATAGCCTATCATGAGGACGAGCTACCTCTCGTAACAAATACAGTTGACGTGGACACAACAGAAGTTTCATATTACACGTCTAATCGTGTAGAAGATGTAGAAGTATCCGAAGAGGAAAACGAAGTAGATGAAAGCGAAGATGAGAAGGAAGAGGAAGATGAGGACGCGGAGGACGAAGAAGATGAATTTTCAGAAGATGATTGAAAGTAAAATAAAATATAAAATATCTTCCACATTACATGTCTAATATTATCATTTTGTTTAATCCTTAATTAATCTCTATGTTTCCATCAATCTTACCAGATGGCACCCATGACCCGATGACGTCGCTTGAGAGAGGCACCTTCTACTGAGGAGGTAGTGATTCCTCCTGCTGCTGAGTCGATAGTGGTACCTACTGCAAAGATGACGGTGAAGGAAGAACTTTCTCATACTATTAAGGAGGAAGTGATTCCTAAAGCCGAGATTGCTGCGAAGGAGGAGGTGGCACCAGAGGGCAGTTGCATCGGGAGTTCCAGTCATCCATCTCCTCTGGAAATTGATCTTGCTGATGTGAATCCTACTTATGCGCAGTGGCTGAGGTGGGAGATCTCTCTGCACCTGTATAGAGGACAATAGACTTATTGATCTTTCTGGATGTTGATCTTTCTGGATGTTATTATCTAGACTTGGATGTTGATCCATCTCCTCTGGATACTGATCTTTCTGGATGTTATTATCTAGACTTGGATGTTTATTTTAATTTCTGGATATTTATTTTACTTTTTGGATGTTTCTGGATGTTTATAGAGTTTATTATCTAGACTTGGTTATTATCTAAAAATTCAATGGAGGGTTGCTCTGGGTCCATTTTTATAAACTACGATATGTTAAATGTATGTTTATTATCTACAAATTCAACGGAGAGTTGCTCCTGGTCTATCTTTACAACCTATGATATATTAAATGCATAATTATTATCTTGTAGATATCTATTTCTATCAAGTATGGCAGGACGCAGAGGATCGTACCCCCGTGGCAGTAGAGGAGTATCCCGCAGAGGTAGAGGTTCCACCGGAGGACGGAGTGGTACTCCGTTAGTGGATGAAGATACCCGTCCCTCGTCTTATAGTACTCCAGTATACCAGCCACTCGGATCTCCGTCTATGTCGACGGTACGTGGCAGCACTCTTGGGACAGACAGTTCCATGCCTAATCCTAGCCCGTCCAGCAGCATTCCTCCTACTGACGACAATATGGAGATGGAGGAGCGGGTGGAGGAGGTCGCACCTACGTCGTCTACATATGATCCGAGCGATCCCCCATGCGCCCCTCCGGACAAGACGAAGATGGAGATTTGGTCCGACGGGCCTACAAAGTAAGTTAATTAGTTAACATTTATTTATACTTATATCTATATGTTAAAGAATTTAATTATCGTTGTGTAGATATCGTCCCCCGTCAGTTCAGAGGGCATTGGGGCTATTTCTGAGGTCCAATTACGGCGGGCCTTGGATCAACTACTCGGATGCCTTGGACGAGAGGAAGGCATTCTGGTTTACCCACTTTAAGGTAACTAAAGTATATTGCTTTTAGTATAAATCATATTTTATGCATATTATATAGCTAACTAATTTAATTCTTGTAGAAAACATATTTTTATCCACCACACCGGGCTGAGACGATTGAGAAGCAATTTTCTGCCGTTGCCGCCAAGTTGATCCGGGATGCGATCGACGACCAGAAGGCTCGAGACCGTTCCAGAAAAGGGATCAGTTGGATCACGCCCGAGCAGTGGACTGTCATGAAGGCTAGATTTGACGCTCCTAGGTACAAAGAACGGTCGGAGAAGGCAAATGTGGCTAGGACGAAGGCAGAGAAGTGGTGTGGTGGCTTGATTCCTATGACGGAACATTTTCGTCACCTGGTACGTGTTTTACTATAATATATTATTTTAATGAAAGTACTAATAAAATATTTAATTTCAATGACAAACATTTTATTATAACAGGTAAAGAAGGGTGCGAACCCCAACATGGTGACGGTCTTCTTGGTTACCCATCGGAAGGATAGAAAACTCATCGATGACCGAACCACGTAGAGCTATGTAAGTATTACTTTACGTGTCACTAACTTTATTATAACTTAAGAAATATGCAAATATATCCATAGACGTGGAACAACTAGGTTGGTAGTAAATATTATGCTTATCGAGATGCGTACTTTTCTAGGATGAGTATCTTAGGCTAGAACGTGAGCTTACTAGTGCATCTGCGGAGGAAGGGGCTGGTACTTTCGCACAGCACCTTCCGGCTCGGACGATGGACGAGCTCTGGATGACCGTCGTTGGTGGTCTTCGAAGGGGTACATACTACGGTACGTGATCCTACGGCACCTTTTTGGCGACGTAGTCATCCAGAGCCTCATCTGCCAATGTGCATTCCCCATATCCCTTAGAGGAGTCGGTCCGAGTGGGGGAACTATGTCACCAGCTTACTGAGCTATGTGATGAGCTATTACGGAGGATGGAGCAGCCCTAGTCTCACCCGCAGACGGACGATACAGCCCTCGCCGCACGATTTAATATGCTCGACGCACCATTAGGGAGACGGGCGATAGGACGGATCGTGCCATTCAGGCGGTGCAGGGGATGCAGACGGCCATTGGCGAGCAGGTTTCGAGGCTGGCGACTGTTATGGCATCCACCAACTCCAGACTACTGGCCATGGAGCGGACGCTTCCTGGTCATGCTTCGACATCCTTACTGACTGCAGCAGCTCCACTGCCCCCTCTTTCTCCTACTGATGGGTTGTCACCGGTGATGCTGACCCTGAAGCAGTATAGGTTCCTGGTGTCCTAGGTGCATGTCACTGCCTACTCCTCCTCCTCCTCCTCCTCCTCATCCTTACCAGGCGTAGTCCTATATTGGACTTATTTTTATTTGTTGTGTTGGTGAACTATTGTTGGGTCTTTATGTATTATTTTATCCCGGGTATGACTATTTGTGTTATGTTATGTTGAATATTATCGGACACACTTTTTATAGCCGTTTGGTAGTGGATTTGTATCCACCCGGTTATTTCTTATCTTTCTGACCATTCGATTCTATTTATTTGATTATTGGTAGTGCATTAATTATTATTTGTCTCTATATTGGTTTACCGGTGTTGAGTGTTCCACCGAAGGGGTCAACGAACCCAGGAAATTCTACGGAGGGTTGCTCCGGGTCTATTATTTGCAAACTGAAACTCTAAATGCAGGTACAATATTTTTAATGTAACTGTTATTTATGTGAAATGCATACTGCCTGCTATTTGTTTTACAATTTTTTTGGAATTAGCGACGTTCAGCGACGGTCAGCGACGCACACTTACGTCGCTAGAATGTCGCAAACCTGAGAAACAAATGTCGCTAATCGTCGCAGAACGTCGCAGATGCGTTGACGTGGCAAATTGTACAAAGGTCAGATAATCTAGTATCTGGACGTTGGTATTCAAGTATCGTAACGTCACTAAATGTCGCTAAAATGATGACGTGGCAACTAAAAAATTTGCAGATATGGAGTCGAACAACGTCGCTAATCACTAATTTAACGTCGCTAAATTCTGAATGGACGGCGAATCAGCAACGAAAGGTTACGTCGCTAATTAGTAATGTTGTTGTCGATAAAAGTCGTTAATACTATCGACATAGAGCATCGCCGATCTACATCACTTTGGCGACGAATAGCGACGTTTTCGCTAATAGGGACCATAAATAACGCGACATGCCCGAAACGTCGCTAAATACGTTGCTGTTTTCAGTTAACGACATTTTTTGGTTGTTTAGCGACGTCGTTTGGCATCGCTGATATGAGATATTTTAGTGTCTGCACAAATTGATTCATCTCGAAGATGATGCCGACGATACCGATGATGAAGCTGAAGCCGAAGCTGACTTGGAGACAGAAATGACAATCAACGCTCCCCTGAAAGTGTGACTGAAGGGGAAGCCGCCTCAAATACCGTCTCCTATAGTGGTCAAACTTCGTGGAAGGGAACCAACTTCTCTAGGCGGAGCATCCACTGAATCCTTCTTGAAAAGATGACTCAAGGGGAAGCCTCTCCAAGTGTCGGCTCCTCTCGTAGCAAAACTATATGGAAAGGCACCTGTCCCTGGAGCACCAACTAAGGCACCTCTCAAGATACGGCTCAAAGACAGACCTTCTTAGTCTTCAGCCCATCTCACTATGAAGCTTCAAGAGAAGGACGTAGTATCTCTATTGGCACCAGAGCCGACAAAGGCCATGCTCCCTATAGGTTCTCCCGAACCACCTCAGGCTGCTCCAGTACTCACTGAAGAAAAACTGGGAGAGTACATATCTGCCAATGTGTATGCACCATCCTTCGATGATGTAATCCCTCGGGACAAGATCCCGTATTTTATCAATAAAAGGGTGTCTTTCAATTATTCTAGTCTTCCACATTGGAATGCCATGTATACCCTAGATAATGCTCTACAGTCGTTGCAAACACAAATAACACATGTTAATCATGTAAATCGAGTTGTCGTGTACCAAGGAGTCTGTTATATAGTTTTGCCTCGAAACAAGGACGAGAAACCTATCATCTTTGGCAAAGTCGAACATCACCAAGACCTTCCACCGACGGAGCCAGAACCCAACATCGGCAGAATACAAATTTATCGGTACAATGATCGAGCCAAGTATCTCATCCAAAAGATGGGCTACAACCTAAAAAGTGGCCAAGGTCTAAACTATGGCAAGGGCCGATGTCTTCCCTTATGCTCCCTGTTCTGAAAGGGAAGCCATAAGACTATTATCACCATACTCGACGGGGGGTTAGCTACATCACGCCCCCAACAACCCTAGAAAGTTCAGAAGCAGAAAACGTCGCACACTCTCACTCATCTGAGGCTTCAACTTGGGACTCCGACCCCAGCGTCGGCCCAATCATCAGAAAGGTGCTGTCAGCCAACATGACATCTGTACATCCTTCAGAAGATGAAGACGACAATCAAATAATAGAATTCTTCGAAAAAGA
The DNA here is from genome assembly GCA_029216955.1 of Iris pallida. NCBI lineage: Eukaryota > Viridiplantae > Streptophyta > Magnoliopsida > Asparagales > Iridaceae > Iris > Iris pallida. The sequence goes on along the minus strand of JANAVB010018998.1, from coordinate 453,603 downwards.
ACCCTGGGCTCAATGCCTAGGCGCACAATGGGAATCTCATTTTGAATTACGAGAACCCCCTATCGAAGATAAAGTCGAGCAGATTGACCTCAGGGATGGATCTTCATCCAAACCTATTTTCATCAGTAAGAGCTTGGCAGAAAAGGACCAAGATTCTTTGGTCCAACTGGTCAAAGAATACATCGACATCTTCGCCTGGAGTTACGAAGACATGCCGGGGCTCGACCCACAAGTCGTAATGCACAAGCTTAATATCTTACCTGACGCTAAGCCCATTAAGCAGCAACAGCGACGCTTCCGTCCCAACATTATGGACGCTATTGACAAAGAAGTAGATAAACTCCTGGCCAGTGGGTTTATTTACGAAGAGCAACATCCGGAGTGAGTAGCCAACGATGTCCCCGTCACCAAGAAAAATAGGAAGATCCGGGTCTGTATTGACTTTCGGGACCTCAACTCGGCTTGCCCGAAGACGAATGTTCACTCCCGATCACCGTCGTAATGATCGACAACATGTGGCTTCGAGCACATGCCCTTCATGGACGGGTACTTAGGCTACAACCAAATCAAGATGTTCCCAGACGACAAAAAACACACATCGTTCAGGTCTCCGATGGGGGTCTTCTGCTAAACAGTAATGTCCTTTAGCCTGAAGAATGCAGGTGCCACATAGCAAAGAACTATGAGCACCATCTTTCGCCAGCACCTCCGTAAAATAGTCGAATGCTATGTTGACGATATCGCCGTCAAGGGCCGTCTTCGAGGCAATCACCTGCAAGATCTGAAGACAGTCTCCGATCTCATGCAGGCACATCAGCTCAAGATAAACCCCGCCAAATGCTTCTTTGGGGTTTCCAGTAGAAAGTTCTTGGGCTTCATTATCACTGTAAAATGCATCCATGTCGACCCCGAGAAGTCTAAAGCCATCCTTGACATGGACCCTTCGAAGAACCTTAGAGAACTTCGAGGCCTGCAGGGACGTCTCGCATACATTCGAAGGTTTATCGTGAACCTTTTCGAAAAATGCCAACCCTTCACCAAGCTCACGAAGAAGGGAGTCTCCTATGTCTGGACGAAAGAATGTCAGAAAGCCTTCAACAATATTAAAGCTTATTTGATGAGCCCCCCAGTCCTGGTGGCACCCGTCACGGGTAACCATTTCTACTCCATGTCCGCGCAATGGACCATTCCCTTGGCACTTTGTTGGCCCAGAACAATGATGCGGGCTATGAGTAAGCTATCTACTACCTCAGCAGGACAATGATCGGGGCTGAACACCGGTACAACCCCGTCGAAAAAGAATGTCTAGCTCTAGTGTTCGCCATATAGAAGACTCACCATTATGTCTCGGAACAGACAATTCATGTCATCTTCCGAGTCAATCCGCTCAGAGTCCTCATGACAAAGCCAGGAGCGCTAAATTTCTGATTGGCTACTTGGGCAATACTATAGACACCATATGACATGGTATTTGTCCTGCAAAAGGCTGTCAAAGGCCAAAGCACTGACCGATTTCCTAGCCGCGCACCCAATTCTGGAATCGTCCAGACTCTATGAAGACATTCTAGATGAAGTGCAAGAATCAAACATTACTGAAGAGAACCCCATTTGATGGATGTTCTTCGACGGTGCTTCAAGAACAGGCCCCAAAGGCCATATCATCGCAGGAGTGGGGGTAGTTCTGATCACCTCTGACAAGTTGGTCATCAAGCATGCCTACTCCCTTTCAGAGCCGTGCTCTAACAATGTTGCAGAGTACAATGCCCACATCATGGGACTCCAGTTAGCAAAACAGCTGGGGGTAGAATATCTTGTGTCTTACAGCGACTCGAAGCTTGTCGTCAATCAAGTTCGAGGACAATACGAGGTCCGCCATGAAGGTCTTGTTTTCCATAAATAAATTCCTTTATTTATTGTGTATCTGGGAAAATTACAACTGTAGGAATCTGATCTAGAAGACGATCACTTTATCCCTTGGACTATGCGAAGAAGAAAAGCTCTCAAAATTTTGACAGTAGATAACTATCTATCCGTCTAATAAAAAAAAGAACTCTATTTATAGAGCCAAAAATAATAACTGAAAAGATAACTGTCTTCACAGCCTGTGCTTAGTTGAAAATCACGCAGGATTTAACATACGCAAGGTTGTGAGCAGTTACTGGACGTGGCCTGTAACTGTTGGACACATGGCAATCATGCATGAGTCGTGTGCAAGTTACAGGACACGCAGGCGAGAGATCAGTGGCATGGCTGTCACGTACTCTAATTTGATGAAATCTACGCAGACTTGTTGAAGACGAAATCCACGCAGACTTGGGATAGAAAGCTTCAAAATCCACGCAAACTTGGGGCAAGAAGCTTCAGAATCCATGTAGACTTGGTGAAGACGAAATCCACGCAGACTGGGGGTAGAAAGCTTCAAAATCCACACAAACTTGGGGCAAGAAGCTTCAGAATCCATGCAGACTTAGTGAAGACGAAATCCACGCAGACTCGGGATAGAAAGCTTCAAAATCCACACAAACTTGGGGCAAGAAGCTTCAGAATCTATGCAGACTTTGATGAAGAAAACTTCAGAATATACGCAGACTTGAGGAAGAAAACTTCAGAATACACGCAGATTTGGGATAGAACTGCCAGCTGTCTTGATTCAGCGTGCCTCGACTGACACAAAATCTCTGGTAGTGATTACTTTTGTCAGTCACATTAAATGACAAGAAGCTCTTTTGGTACGCCAACTTGACGAAGGTTGAGTCTTGCTGAAGAAGATTTCGAAAATCACGCAATAGACGGCTGTGATCTCTCGAATTCTGTACATACATGGCATACGAAGAGACATTCTTCGACTGTTGTGCTGTCAGTCATAATTACTCTCTGACAAATGATGAGCTGTCTCCCCAGTATGATTTGTAAATATTGTCTGGATCAACTGAGCGTAACTTTTGACTCTGTCCTGATCAACTCAGCGTGACTGTCATTTTTAAAGGGCTACAAGACCCCCTTCAAAGTTTTCGAAAAATTGAAAAGACTTCAAAATTTTCGAAATACTTTGAAAATAAGATGATAAAATGAAATCAGTCACGCTGAGATGACTTCAAATTTTTTCGGAAGTCGGAAAGATTTCGAAGTTCTTTGAGAATATCCAAATGAACTTATTAAATGTCATGATGACTCTTCATTTTCCGAGACTGATTATATCCAGTTTATGGTAGAATATGAACCATCGGCGAGCTCTGTTATATAAACAGGGAGAGGATTCATTTAATCTTCATCTTACGTCAACATGACACCAAAAGAGAAAGCTGAGGAAGAAGCATGCAAGTTGGGCTTTTGTTCCCATGGTGACCCCACTTTTGGGGGTGAAGAGCCAGAGCCCCTTGTCTTCGAACTCAAAGATGATCCCTTGCAACTAGCCAAGAATTTCTTGAGCTATTTTGGCTTGGATGGCTCGTCCTCTTCTGGTGGGTGCAGCCTCATAGAGCAGCGTGAAGTGTTTAAGGCTCTGTTGCACCGTCTGGGAGTTAGGAGCGTAGAAGAACTAGGTACCAAGCTCAGTCGCTCTGGAAAATAGAGCGTGTCTTTTGTGCTTTAGTTGCACTCTTTTTATTTTGTCTTTTGTAAGGCCATTAGTGCCTGTCTTGAAGAATGAAGTACAACTTCTGTGTTTAATCTGCGTGCATTAATGAAGAATATTAATTAGCATCCTTTGACTGTTTCTAATGCTGCGCTGTCTTCCAAAGTACACGTGACACTCATTCCACGGTTTACGAGCGCTATTTATGCGGATCTTTTCCAAGAATAGACTTGTACTTTACCCTTTAAATAGATAGAAAAGTTTCACAGATACTCATCTCCCATTCCTCTTCTCCTTCTCTGAGAATGAAATTTTTGAGAGATTTCACTCTCAAACAGGAAAGCAATGTTTTCTAATGTTCAACTTCTGCGCACTGTATCAAACATGAGTTTGCCAATCCTTAGCACCAAACTTGAAGGTAAGTCAATGTAATACGTGTACTATTTTTGCTGTTTGAAGATAAGCTTTCTGTTTCTGATTTGAACAATACACGCCTGTCTCTGTTTGATAAATGCACGCTGAATGATTTCTGTTGATACTTTCTGCAGAAACTTGGCTGAAAATTTTCTTCAGAACTGGCATTGGGGATGTGGATGCTGTGGAGAATATTCTGCTGACATCTACATCAGGGAGCTCATACGCTTTTGACGCGTAAATCAGACAACTCAGAACTCTTCGTGGGATAGAAGGGTCTTCCTCAGATGGTAGGAAGAGCCTTTATACACGAGAGTTGGATGGTGGAGTCACTCTACCCCGAGAAATCGGGTAGTAGAATTCCTTTCACGGGAGAACTAGGAATTGTATCCCAAGGTTTGGATACATTCCTGTCTTCCTTGAGAGGTTACCCCCAATCCACCAGTTGTATTGGCAGTACCACGACTTCGGGCTGCCATCCTCTGTGGTTCTCCTCTCGTCTGAGAGAGAAGACCAGAGTTTGATTCCTGCTGATCTGGTCGTGACTGGGACCCAGACAGTCAGGAACTGCCACCAACAACGAACCTGACGGAGAAGGTCTGACGGAGAAGATCCAAAGAAGAAGATAGATCTCTATTATTTTTTTGTTGTGGTATAGAATGAAAATCCAAGATTTGTAATAGATTTCCATTATGATTTGTAAGAAAGTCTAAGAAAATGTAATAGACTTTTTGTGGTGAAAATGAGAATGGAAATGATAATTCTTCTATGCTCAAAGATTTGTATTTGTGGATGAATTGTGGACATAATAGATAATGAAATCTTCTTTTCTGTTTTAGAGTATATGATATTATTAGAGGTATTATGGACGTGATAATATGTAGGAACACAAAAGAAAATAGATTGATTTCTATGCAGAGGTCAAAAATGACAAATGAGCAAGTAGATTCGGAATTGATTCAGAGGTTATAAAAACATGATCGATAACGAATCCCCACTTTAATAAATTGATAGAAGATCATGAACGGACGAATAAATGAACGGATGAATCGTCGGATGAACGCAATTAATGGATGGATGAACCGTCGGATGAACATGACGTTTCATTATTTGTAGAACTTCTGCCTATAAATATAGCAGAAATTTGACAAGAACGAACACTTCTTCTTTCCAACATAAAAATGTCGTCTGAAGAAGCATTCAAGAAAACTGGAATTGCCTCAAAAGTTCAGAAAGGCACTGAAGAACACCCTGCTGATCCAATTCAATCGAAGAAGACGGAAGCAGGCGAAGGTTCGTCTGCACCCAAGCCACCAAGGGACATTCTGGATTTCCTGCTCGAACCAGGAAAGAGTGAAGAAGAAGAAGCCATGAGGATGGCCGTTTGCAAGTTCCTCGTGGGTTCTAGCAAGGAGGTTTTCGACTCTTTTGCTGATCACATCTTCGAGAAGGACGGCAGTGGCCCACATCCAAATGTAGAAAAGGATGATAGTGATCTTCCTTAATATCATGTATCATCATTCATGATAAAAATAAAATAAAAATTTTATTTCTAAACATGAAACTGTCTGATGATTACAAGCATTTACATTTATACATAGTACTTTTTAAGGAATTTGCCATTAATAGGCATCAAAACTTTTCGACCATCCAATTCTGAGAGTTGATAAGCTCCATTTGAGAAAACTTTGCTCACAATATAGGGTCCTTCCCACTTTGCGTCAAATTTGCCCTTGCTCATATGAGTCATAGTCATAGGACGTCTGACAGTTAGAACAAGTTCTCCTTTTTGATACGCCCGAATTCTGACTTTCTTATTAAAAGCTCTTGAAATTCTAGCTTGATAGAATTCAATATTCTGTTGAGCAGATAATCGCTTTTCATCCAGAGCTTCTAATTCTTGAAGTCGAAGACGATCATTATTTTCTGCAGTGAGTTCATTAGCGATTGCTATCCTTAAAGAAGGAATTTGAATCTCTAATGGAAGAACAGCTTCGCAACCATACACCAGAGAGAAGGGTGTACATTTAGTAGCATTATGAACTGTAGTGCGATAAGCCCACAAACATTCACTGAGCTTCTCACTCCAATTACGTTTGTTAGTAGAGACAAACTTCTTTAGGAGTTTGATGATGGTCTTGTTGAAAGCTTCTGCTAATCCGTTAGCTGCCAGATTATATGCGGTAGAAGCCACATTGTTGATCCGGTGATCGTCACAGAATCGAGTAAACTTCTGACTGACGAACTGTGGTCCGTTATCATGAATAAGGCATCGAGGAACACCAAATCTGTAGATGACGTGGTGCTTAATAAAGCAAATGACATTGGACGTCTTAACTTCAGACAAAGGAATGGCTTCGGCCTATTTGGAGAAGTAATCGGTTATTGCAAGAATAAACCGATGACCCTTGGATGACGGCGGATTGATCGGACCAATAATGTCCATGCCCCAAGCTTCGAAGGGCCATGATGCTGCCGTCGGATGTAGAAATTCTGAAGGTTGATGAATAAAATCCGCATGGATTTGACAGGCTTTACACTTTTTTGCGTATTCGATGGCATCAAATACCATAGTGGGCCAATAATAACCCATACGTCGAATACGGTCTTGAAGTTTTGGTCCAGGCTGATGTGCTCCACAAATTCCATCATGTGCTTCACGAATAATTTGTTGAGCCTCGTCACCGGCAACACATCGAAGAAGTAAACCATCATAAGCTCGACGATATAAGGTCTTTATTGTATGATTGTAATAGAATCTGAGTGATCGTCGTCTGATAGATGCTGCTTCATTCGGATCATCTGGAAGAATATCGTACAATACAAAATCTAAGAAAGGAAGTCTCCAATCTTTATCCGTATTTTGATTCTCGGCCGAGTTACTGAAGATGAATTCCATACTGGAAAGAAGAAGATGACATCGATTTACGACTGAATCCAAATCCTCTTGTTGTATTGACATTATGAGATGTTGATTCTTCAATGTCAACTGGAAGTCCTAGGGTCAGATTGTTTTCGAGATGAAATAATTCTCGATTACGAACAACAATCATTTGTTGACGTCTGATTGGAATAGCCAATACCATCGCAAGATTGGCAAGAGCATTAGCTTCTGTGTTACATGCTCGTCTAACATGTTCAATGAAGAATTCTTCAAACGAAGAAGCCATATATATAGCCGATCTATGATAAGGAACCAAATCTTGATTGCGAACTTTATAAGTACCCCTTATCTGATTGACAATAAGTTTAGAGTCTCCGTACGCCTCCAAATATTGAATATTCAGATGTTTAGCGAGTTGAAGACCAATAAGCAATGTATTGTATTCAGCTACGTTGTTTGAACATGGCTGATCAAGAGAATAGGCTCTTTGGATAGCAAGACCTTCTGGCGATACAAGAATAATTCCAACTCCAGCGACAATATCACCATTAGGACCAATTCTTGAAGCTCCATCAAAGAATAGACGCCAAGTAGGATTTTCTTCAGCAATTTGGTTTGAATCTAGGACTTCATCTGGAATTTCGTCATAGAGTTTTGAATCTTCTGGAATTGAATGAGCAGCCAGAAAATCAGCTAAAGCTTGTCCTTTGACTGACTTCTGAGGAATATAATGCATGTCATACTGTGCAAGTAGGATTTCCCAGTTAGCTAATCGAGAATTCAAAACACTGAGTTTCTTCATCATGATCCGTATAGGATTGATCCTGGAGATGACATGAATAGTCTGGCCAATGATATAATGTCGTGTCTTTTGAACATCGAACATCAAGGCTAGACATTCTTTTTTGACCGATGAATATCGAGGTTCAGCTCCGGTCATAGTACGACTGAGATAGTAGATGGCTTATTCATGACCATTTTGATTCTTTTGAGCGAGTAATGCACCCAATGAATGACTCCTTGCTCGAGTATATAAGAAAAATGGAAACGGAAGATACCAATACTGGAGGGTTCATCAGATATTGTTTTATATCATCGAATGCTTTCTGACATTCATCATTCCAGACAAAAAAATACTTTTCTTCATAAGTTTGTTGAATGGTCTGCAGCATCCTGATAAATTAGAGATGAATCTCCTGATATAAGCGATCCTTCCTTGAAATCCTCGTAGCTCTTTTAAGGTGCGTGGAGGACGCATCTTTTGGATGGCTTTGAGCTTCTCGGGATCCACGTGTATACCTTTAGAGGTAATGACGAAGCCGAGAAATTTACCACTAGAGACGTCTAAGAAGGACTTAGTAGGGTTCATCTTTAATTGATGCTTACGCATTAGATCAAATATAGTCTTCAAATCTTGGATATGATCCTCCTTTTGTCGACTTTTGACTGCAATATCATCAACATAGCATTCGACTATTTTTCGCAAATGTACACGGAATATAGTGCTCATAGCTCGTTGATAAGTTGCTCCTGCATTCTTGAGACCGAATGGCATAACTGTATAACAGTATGTACCGATCGGCGTTCTGAAAGAAGTGTGCTTCTCGTCATCTGGAAACATTTTAGTCTGATTGTATCCAGAATACCCGTCCATGAATGACATCCGCTCAAATCTACAGGTATTATCAATCATGACATCAGTGATTGGTAGAGGGAATTCGTCTTTAGGGCATGCCGCATTGAGATCGCAGAAGTCTATGCATACTCTGATCTTGCCAGTCTTTTTAAGGACAGGAACTATGTTAGCCACCCAATCGGGATGTTGTTCCTCTCTAATAAACTCGGAGGTTATGAGTTTATTGACTTCAGCTTCAATTGTATCCATAATGTCTGGACGAAATCGTCGCTGTTGTTGTTTGACCGGTTTAACATTCGGCAAGATATTGAGCTTGTGAGTTGCAATTTGTGGATCAAGTCCTGGCATATCTTCATAACTCCAAGCGAAGATGTCGATGTAGTCACGAATGAGTTTGATCATGTCTTGCTTATCAGTTTCAGAAAGACTTTCACTGATGAATATTGGTTTGGGAGATCCCTCTTCACCAACATCTATTTGAACAAGTTTGTCTTCAGTCGGAGGTTCTTTTTGCTCGAAACGGAACTCCCATTGATTATCTAATCTTTGGGCCCATTGTTTCGATTCAGGTGAGATTTCAAACTCTTCTTCGTCTTCATCACTTTCTTCAGAATAGTCAATGGAAACCATGTTGGAAGACAGAATGTTACAGTAGAAGTCCCCGATACTCATATCGGAATCCCAAGAAGTGGTACTAGAAGAATCAGATCTTTTATCTTCGTCAGACTCAGGATCTTCATGGATAATATTAATAAAAGGAGTAGGAGCTATATAGCCCAGTCCGCATTTCGTCCTTCCATATTTCAGAGGAGGAATACGAACATGCATTTTTCTTCCCTTTCCACTATTGAGGCCAGTCCTGAAGTTATAGCCCATATTTTTGATGATGTCTTTAGATTGCTGACTATAATGACGTAGTTGTAATCTTCCAGTGTCATCATTTTTGTCTTCATCTTCTAAATCAGAAGGACTTTGGGGCCCTTTATAGAAGAATATTGGAATGTCTCCTGGCTTTCTGCTAGGAACTAGAAAGTATAAAGATTGTACAGGTTCTAGGGATACATCTGTATGAACAGTCTGTACAACCCCTATGGTTATTGCGTTCAAGTCATCTAACAAATGTAAATAACTATGAACATAATTACACACATCAGCATACTGCAAAGATGAAGACTTTTCATTAAATGTAAAAGCAGCAGTATTTACATTGGGAGAAGGCTGAGCCTTAGAGATTTTAGCCAAGTCAATGACTAAAGGAGGAGAAGAAGAATGAGAAGAAGCGTTGTTTCGATTAAGATCGATAACAAATGGCTCAGAAGAGGTGAGCTCCCTTGAAGCTTGAGACGGAAGAATAATCCGCCCTCCAACTGGAATTAGCAGAGTATCCTGTTTCATATGTAGAGATGCAGGAATTACAGTACGCCCACTGACAGGAATAATCATTGTGTCTTGAGCAAACGACTGAGGTAACGAAGAAATCCGTCCACTCACCGGAATGATTAAAGAACCTTCTCCAGAGAGTTTGGAAGATTGTTGCTGAATAGTTCGACCTTTAACATGGATTATTAAGGTCTCACTTTGTGAATCCTCTTTCTCCATGGCTTGTATGATCCTTGTATACTCTTCTTTGTACATCCGAGAATCATTGAAATAAGATTCAACCCCATGGAAGGGATTTATATCAGCAACTTCTTTTTGTACTCTTCCATTGCTATCAATGTATTTAAAACACTGATGAAGAGTAGAAGGCACCACATTATTTTCATGAAGAAAGGGCCTCCCCAGAAGAAGATTATAGGATCCCACGATCTCGATCACATAGAAAGTGACTTTGGATCTGAAATCGCCTATCTGAAGCTTCAGATGAATCTTTCCCAAAGGCTCGCTTCGGCTTTGATTGAATCCCAGGATAGTAGTAACCGTCTTGGAGAGTTTGTGAAGAGGGATTTTTAGTTCATCCAATAAACTCTTTGGCATGATGCTTATAGCAGACGCTGGATCAATGAGGATACGATCTATCTTCATTGTATCAATATAACCGGTGTAGTAAAGAGGTCGATCATGTTGATTATCCTCCAGTAGCATGTCGTCTTGTGTAAAGGTGATATTTGGGATAATCTCCAATACACTGTTGCAATGTAAGCAAGTGGCAGGTTCTGCATCTGGCTTCTTCAATTATGTAAGACAAGAGTCAGCTTGTAGAAGTGCTTCACTTAATGTCTCTCGAGTCTCTTTGGAAAGACGCAGAAGTTCAAAGAGGGACATTCTAGCTGGAGTATTAGCAAGCTGAGCTAAAATGTCAAAATTATAAGGCTTCTGAAGTCCAAGAGGAGAGGACTTCTTGATTGGCTTATCAAACCGAGCCTGTTGTTTGCCTTTCTCCAGAGCTATAGGCTTGGGAGGAACAGGTTCAGTGGATGATTCTTCTTCAGGAGGAATATTAGAAGCATCTTTATCAGCTGGAGGGATATCAAGAGGATCCTCAGGATTTTTGGAATAATCCTTTAGATAAGGTTTCCCCGTTCGAGTAGCACTAACAAGTGCTTCTTCTTTCTCTTTTGGCTCTGTATCAAGAATAGATCCAAGAGAAGTCATATGACATGATTTAATCTTTCCAGCCTTCTTGGACTTTCGAGAAGTAGTCTTTTGAGGAGAAGGCGATTCAAAATCTGCCACTAGATCAGGATGGATCCACATGATTTCTCCAGTTTCCAAAGTGATTGGCACTAATCCTTCAGACCGTGGAGGAGGAAGATTCACTATGTCAAGAGTTGCCTTGGGAATAGGAACGATCCCACTTTCAAGGAGTTGAGGAGGGAAATCTCCGAATTGCATAGAGACGACATTGGAGGTGACGGTCTTCTCTTTTGGAGTAAGAGAGATAGCTCCAGATTTAATCATTTCTTGGATCTTTCCTTTCAGTACATAACATGTACGAATTATATGACCCAGCATTCTGTGATATGGGCAGTATTTGGGATGATCTGTTTTACCAGCTTCATCAGGTTTCTTGATCTCAGGTAATTGTATCTTATTACCTTTCAGCAGACATTCAAAGATACCAAGGACATCGTCGTCATCGAAAGAATATTCTTCTTTGGGGCGAGGTGTTCTTGGTTGTTGAGTTGTAGGAGAGGTTTGAACAGTTGATGCATCTTTGCTCTGAAGATTAACTTCAAGAGTTTCTTTTCCCTTACGAGCATTGTTTTTATTGTTAGTACCTTGTCCTGTTTCTTTAGGAGTCATCTGCACTCCTAAACCTTTGAAGGTTTCAGCACTAATTTCTGTGGCCTTGGCACTAACTATGAAAGAAGGCCAGTCTTGGAATTGAGTGGATCCTGTCCACATGCTAATGATCGGCAACATGTTTGATTTACATGTATCGATGGTGACAGCATCAGGAGTTCCAAGAGGCATCTTCAGAGCTTCTCTTCGAAACCGTTCAATGTACTCTTCTGTAGTTTCATTATTTTTCTGCTTGATTCAAATAAGAGCAGACATAGTCATGTCATTGAGCCCTTCATAGAACCGTTCAAGAAATATCTGTTTGAAACCAGAAAATGAGGTAATGCTCCCATCTGGGAGACTTCTATACCATTCATAAGCCGTTCCCTTGAGACATCCAACAAACACCCGAGTAAGGAGGGCGTCGCTTGGTTGCAGCTGATCAGTCATCACTTCAAAGTGATTAATGAACTGACTTGGAGAAGTGGTTCCATCATAGAATGAGATAGTAGGAGGCTTGTATTTAGGAGGATACGATACTTGCTTCCATTCTATCGGATAAGGTTGTTTGATGCCTAACCTTTGTAAACCATCTTTCTGTTTGAATGCCTCAAATTGAGTTCTGAGATTCCTCAATTCTTCATTAACAATTCCAGAAGATTGTGGAGTTGTAACTTGTAGAGAATAGTTGGGAGGAGGAACAGCATTGTAAGCACTACCCCCAGCTCCAGAGAGACTAGGGTTTGGTTGAGCTGGTCCAGGAGTATTAGATTGTACTGCTGGAGGAACTTGTACTGGACTCATATCAGTGTCAGTTGGTATGGCATCTGGTACAGTCTGTCGATTTTGCATCTGTGTTGCCATGAGTTCATACATCGACTTCATAGTATCAGCCATAGACTTCATTTGTTGTTCCAAAGAAGCAATTCTTTGATCTTGAGGAGTCAAGGAAGAAGAAGGTTCATCAGTATTCCCATCAACCATATAAGTCGTGACTGTACGAGAAATTATTGATGAACTGGTAGATGTTGTTTGTTCTGAATCATTGCTTTGTGCATCAAAGTCAATTATAGGAGAACTACCCCCAGTAGGAAGGGGTGGGAAGTTAGATTCTCCAAGGAATTCAGAATCATCTTCAGAGATTAAATTTCTTTGACTAGAGGCCAGGACTCTTGCTCTGGTATTTCTATATACCCCATCTGGACTATCAACTCTACCCCCAGCATCCCGAGAAGTCATATTGGCAGAAGCAAACAAAGGCTCATCTTCGTCAGGCATAGGTTCACACTGAACCCGATTGAAGACAGATTGTCGTTTTGTTTAACATCTGCATTGTATTATGACTCTTGGCTGGAAGTCACATTCATGATCAACATGATCATGAGCCATTGATTGACATCTGCATTGAATTATGACTCTTGGATAGAAGTCACATTCAGTATGGTCCTTTGACACAGAATCACTTCTTCTCTTCTGTTGAAGATATTCTCGTAAATCTGTTTGTGAAGATTGAGGAATATATTTCCTGTTCTTGGGTCTTGATGGCTCTTGATTATATAGAGAATGATTAATATGAGCCACATAGTTTCTTGCATACTCTGCATCTGGATCTCTTATTCTTGTTTCCAACTGGTATGGTTTCTTAACACCAGAAGTGTTAATTTTTGTTCTTAGATCAGTTAGAGGTAACACATTGGTTTTGGACACATGGAGTTTTCCTTCCATTGATCTGGATATTTGCAGAGAAGGAAGAGTTGAACCACCCCCTTGATTAGGGGTTGGTAACAGACCTTTTCTAGACAAATTCTGTGCCCAATTCGAAGAAGTCATAGAAGAAAACATGGAATGTTTCTTCTTAGACTCATTCAAGTTTTGAGACATAGAATGTCCAGAAGGAAGAGTAGTCAAAAGACCATCTCCTTTTCTTTGACTAACAAAATTGTCAGTCAAAGCTGTTCCTGAAGTAAAAACTACATGAGCAGAAGAAACAACTAAAGAGTTATTTCTTTTCGAAGGGACTTTGTGTAGAAGACCACCCTCAGTTCTGGTAGAACTTGGCACAGAGGAAGAGATAGCTAAAGAGCTATTCTTCTTAGATGAAATACACGCTGAAACAGGCTTGGTTAAAGAACCAGTGCTGTTGGCGTGACTTTTGACTTTGGAAATACACACTGGAATAGATTTGGCTAAGGAGCCAGTATTGTTAGCGTGATTGTTGAGGTTGAAATTGTACGCTGGAACAGATTTGGCTAAGGAGCCAGTACTGTCAGCGTGACTTTTGAGGTTAAAATTATACGCTGGAACAGATTTGGCTAAGGAGCCAGTACTGTCAGCGTGACTTTTGAGGTTGAAATTGCACGCTGGAACAGATTTGGCTAAGGAGCCAGTACTGTCAGCGTGACTTTTGAGGTTGAAATTGTACGCTGGAATAGATTTGGCTAAGAAGCCAGTACTGTCAGCGTGACTTTCAACTTTGGAGACACACACTGGAACAGATTTGGCTAAGGAGCCAGTACTATTAGCGTGATCTTTGATTGCTGTCATCTTCGAGCGCACAAGAGTGTACGTGCTTGCAGTAGAGTTCTTGCCAGTGTTAGGAGCAGACACTGTGGCAGAGACTTCACCATTGGCTGCCAACTGATTCTTAGGGACATAGATAAAGTGTCCCTTCGACTTGGCAGTGATGATGGAGGCTGTAGTGGGCTTACCACTCTTAGCCCGCTGCATTTCTTCATAGGCGAGTTGATCGAATTGGATCGTCATCACCTTCTTCGTTGAGCCGATTGACGAAGTATCGCATTGAGTTGTTGCCATCTCAGAAGAGGAGATGGTTTTCCCCAGCAGAGTCACCAATTTGTTTTTCATAAATAAATTTCTTTATTTATTGTGTATCTGGGAAAATTATAACTGTGGGAATCTGATCTAGAAGACGATCACTTTATCCCTTGGACTATGCGAAGAAGAAAAGCTCTCAAAATTTTGACAGTAGATAACTATCTATCCGTCTAATAAAACAAAGAACTCTATTTATAGAGCCAAAAATAATAACTGAAAAGATAACTGTCTTCACAGCCTGTGCTTAGTTGAAAATCACGCAGGATTTAACATACGCAAGGTTGTGAGCAGTTACTGGACGTGGCCTGTAACTGTTGGACACATGGCAATCATGCATGAGTCGTGTGCAAGTTACAGGACACGCAGGCGAGAGATCAGTGGCATGGCTGCCACGTACTCCAATTTGATGAAATCCACGCAGACTTGTTGAAGACGAAATCCATGCAGACTCGGGGTAGAAAGCTTCAAAATCCACGCAAACTTGGGGCAAGAAGCTTCAGAATCCATGCAGACTTGGTGAAGACGAAATCCACGCAGACTGGAGGTAGAAAGCTTCAAAATCTACGCAAACTTGGGGCAAGAAGCTTCAGAATCCATGCAGACTTGGTGAAGACGAAATCCACGCAGACTCGGGGTAGAAAGCTTCAAAATCCATGCAAACTTGGGGCAAGAAGCTTCAGAATCTACGTAGACTTTGATGAAGAAAACTTCAGAATCTACGCAGACTTGAGGAAGAAAACTTCAGAATACACGCAGATTTGGGATAGAACTGCCAGCTGTCTTGATTCAGCGTGCCTCGACTGACACAAAATCTCTGGTAGTGATTACTTTTGTCAGTCACATTAAATGACAAGAAGCTCTTTTGGTACGCCAACTTGACGAAGGTTGAGTCTTGCTGAAAAAGATTTCGAAAATCACGCAATAGACGGCTGTGATCTCTCAAATTCTGTGCATACGTGGCATACGAAGAGACATTCTTCGACTGTTGTGCTGTCAGTCATAATTACTCTCTGACAAATGATGAGCTATCTCTCCAGCGTGATTTGTAAATATTGTTTGGATCAACTGAGCGTGACTTTTGACTCTGTCCTGATCAACTTAGCGTGACTGTCATTTTTAAAGGCCTACAGGCCTGTTCTCTTATCACAAAGTAGCATTGGACATCATCTCAACCTTCGCTGAATTCTTTATAAAACATATACCTCAGCTACAAAATGTAGAAGATGATGCTCTGGCCGGCCTTGCTGCTTCATTAGCAGCACCGGTCGGCACGCAACACTTTATTACAGTGGTGAGCCAGGATTTGGTATGCCCAAGAAACAATCTGTGCATGCGGACAAGTTATGTCATGGATACAGACACCAGCATCAACATCAGAGACTGGAGGTCCCATTCATCGACTTTGCCGTCTACAGAATCCTCCCGGAGGACCCTAAAGAAGCAGTCTCAATCAGAAGGCGCTCGCTCCGATTCTATTACGATACGGCTACTAAAATGCTGTACAGACGCTCCTACGATGGACTTCTCCTCCGATGTCTATCAAATGAAGAAGCAGCCGAAGCTCTTCGAGAATCCCATGATGGAACATACGGAGCTCATCAACCAGGTCCTAAGCTACAGGATCGACTTCGGCGTATGGGTTATTATAGTCCCACCATGATGGTCGACGCTGTCGAGTATACAAAGAAATGTCATGCTTGTCACCTACACGCCGACTTCATCCACAGACCGTTAGAGCCTCTATATCCTATGGTCACTTCTTAGCCATTTGAAGCCTGGAGCATGCACATAGTGGGACCTATCATCCCTCCCTTATCCAGGGGACACCGCTTTATCCTAGCAATCACTGACTACTTCTCTAAATGGACAGAAGCAGTACCATTGACAGAGGTGAAAAGCTCAAAGGTGATCAGCTTCATCAAGCATCACGTCATCTACCATTTTAGGGTACCCCAGAGGATCATCTACGACAACAGTGCATAATATTGGCCGAATGATTGTATCATGTTTTTGAATATGGTTAATCTGTTAAGTTTAACTTTTTATTATCACAAATCTTCATACCATCACTATAGCATTTCTACTTCTACTTATATATGTGGTGATATGTGCCTATAGTTTTACATATTAGTGATACTAGTTTTTATTATGGTATCACTATATACTTATGCTATCACTATTGTGAGCATTGTCCTAATATGCCTTAAACTTGATATATTGTATATTGTTTTGTTCGTCTAACATGTATATGCAGAAAAACAATAAGTAAGATCAATGAGGACATATGCAATGAAGAAATTATGGTGGACCAAAGACGACGGATCCTACAAGATTTCTCTGAACCACCCGATGACATCTCCGGAGCCACACACTCGGGGGTTCCGCTGCCCGGTCAGCGGATGGGGGTCGAGGGGCAGTGCCCCTCATCGGGGGTTCGGGGGTGAAGCCCCCGAAAGGTATTCAGTTTTCGTTAGCTGGATATCTTTGGACAGCTGTCGCCAAGGAAAAAAGCCAGCACCTATCAAAGGAAGAAGCCAAGCCATGCCATCATCATTTCAAGACTCTGAAGAAGCCTGCACCTGCTACAGTATATCTGGAGTCTGTAATGAGTCTTAGGAATAATTGTAAACACAAGAAATGGATGGCAAAATCGAAAGCTAGGGTAGAAAATAACCCAGGACAATTTTTGAAATTCTGGCGGATAATCCGGCAGATCTCTGCAGAAATCCGACGAAAAATCCGAATGATCTCACAGAATACCTTCTGCGAGTGTTCGGATTATCAGGCAGAAAACTGCGAAATTTTGACGGATTGATCTTACGAATGATTGTTCCCAACGGCTCTATTTATAGCCGTTGGACTATACAGGCAGATGATCTGACGAATTTCTGCAAAAATCCGACGGATGATCCGTCAGCCTAAAAAAGTTGCATTATTGCACTTTTCTTTGCTTTGGTTATAAATAGCCTTGAACCCCTTCATTCAAGGTTGATGCTTTGAGCCTAAAAATTTCTAAACCACCAAATCCTATCCACAAACAACTCTACAAAGCTTTTATTTGCCATCCACAAATTGTGTTAGAGTTATTGAGTTGAAAAGTGAGATCTTCATCTTATTGTATAACGAGATCAAAACCTATTGTGAAAGGTTGAAGTTGGGAAGTCTTCGTATCCAAACTCTCGGTTGAAGTTGGAGAGTCTTTGTATCCAAACTCTCGGTTGAAGTTGGGGAGTCTTCGTATCCAAACTCTCGGTTGAAGTCGGAGAGGCCTTCGGATTAAAGCTCTCGTGTAAGAAGTTGCGAGTTCTTCGGATCCAAACTCGTGTGTAACTATTTGCTCAAATAGTGGATTAAATCCGGAGAGAGTTCCGGGACTGGATTGCCTCTAGGGAGGATACAAGGATACATCGGGTGTCGGTATTATGATTGCTTCTTCTCTTGTACTTATATTTTTAAATTGTCAATTAGCTTGGGCTAAGTGCTTGATTAGTTAGCTTGACCCTATATACCCCCCCTCTAGGGTTTCCTACAATTGGTATCAGAGTAAGAACTCTATTGTTAGGCTTAACATCCTTAGAGTAGATCCTTGTTATTTTTCTATGGCATTGTATTCCTTCTACTTCTCCTCCGATAAAGAGGGTTTTACTTCTAGCGGCATAGACAATCATGTTTCTTCTAAATGCAAGAAATGCTCTAAGTGGAAAGCCAAGACTAAACAATCCTTATAGATTCTCGACAACCTTCATTCTACAAATGAAGAACTTTCTGAAAAGGTTATTCATTTAGAAGAAGCAAATGAGTTTTTGAGAAATGAAAACAATGTTTTATTATCTAGACTTGATTCTCAAAACTCATCTTGTGTTTCTTTAAAGAGTTTAAATGAGGCTTTAATTTTGAAAATCAAATCTCTTTCCTCATCAATAGAAGATCTTAAGAGGCAAACTCATGAGTTAAATCATTTGCATGATTCTTCTATTGACACTTTAAAGAAACAAAATAATGATTTTATTTCTAGAATTATTTTATTCGAAAAAGAGAATAATGCTTTAAATGTTAAATTTGATTCTTTTACTTGTATGCATGATGATTTGATATTAGAACATGATATTCTTAAGACCAAATCCATGCATGCTCACTCTAGAAACATTCATCATTCTAGTATGTCACATGTTCATAACCATGCTCATTCTGATACATGTGCACACACTAGCATTAGATGCTTCTATTGCTCTCGCATTGGTCACATGAGCTTTACATGCCCTATTCGTAGGACCTTCACTACCCATGCTAGAGTAAGTGCTATATGGGTCCCCAAAGCTAATAAATGTGGATCCAAGTTTATTTGGATACCAAAGTCTTCATCTAATATTGTAGGTGAAGCTTCTTGTATCGGGATATAGCACCGAAGAGCGTGTTGGTGGTTGCAAAGCTCAAAGGTCATCTTTCAAGCAATTACACCAAAACAAGCGTGGCCACTAGAGCCACTTTGGTAACATGCTAATCGTTTCTCTTTAAATTGTTTATATTTATAGAGTCGAGCATATTTCTCTTGATGTCTTGCTACTAGCTCACATTGATATCCTTTAGTTGTCCTCTATATAAATCAATGTGAGATACAATACTAGCATGCTTAGTTAATTTTCTTATAAATCTTTTTATCTAGCATGACTAGTTACTCGGCTTAAATGATTAGTTCACACTATGTATTTATCACTCATTTTCTATTAAGTATGACACATTTATTTTATGCATGCTTGTTATTTTTAATCTTTATATTATGAAGCTTGCATATCACTCTAGTCTATAGGAGCTTGATTTTGATTTGAGTTAATATGATTTTAACTCTCCGTCTTTAAAGTTTTTGAAATAGTTACTTCTTACCGATTTCTCCTTAATTTGTAATATTTACTTTAAATCGGTATTTGTGAGTATATATGTTTAGCACAAACTTCTTATCACTTGACAAGTATACACTTATACTTCCATTTTAACCTTGTGTACATAATATATTTATTATTGATTCTCATACTTTCTCTTGATTATCTTCTTGAGAATCACTTATGTCTTTGCCTAATGAAGTTTATTTATATATGTTTTTGAATTTGTAATGGTTTTTCAAATATTCATTAAGGATACATGACTATATACATTAAATTTCTATCTACATATAGTTCATGTATCTCTTATATTGATATCTATTTTTGTATAAATACCTTTATGTAGGCATATGAGTTAAACTAAAGTTTTATATTAACTTGAAGAGTATTTATTTATACTTGTTACTTTCAAACTTGTGCTTAACTCATGCTCTAGCTATTGATTCTTTTGATCAAATTTGTGTATCTCTTTTTGAATCAATAAGCTTCTTCCTTAAAGCTTTCTTTTAATGATGTCTTTTTAGCTTTTTGGTTGACTTTATGAATACATATTTTTCTCTTGATTATTGAATCTTCTCATGTATGCCTATTCATATATATAAATGATTCCTAACTTTTGATATTTATTTGCTTTATCCTTTAAGTTAGGATGTTGAGAGAAAATATTTATTAATGTCTTGCTCATGACTAATTATGGATGTTCTATTAAGGATCACATGGTTTTGTGCTTTACCTTGCTTGTTAAATTTACCTATTTAATTAGTGCACATTTTTTAGTCTATATCTTTTTCACTTTTCTTTGGTGCACTATGAAAGCTCTTTGAAATTTTGATTTTATAGAGAGACAGAAAATCCGACGGATTTTTGGTATAATTCGGCGGATCATCCGACTGCAAACAGCATGTCTGTGAGCAATTGTTCGGATCATCCGACGAATATTCGCAGAAATCCGACAGATAATTTGATCTATTCCAGCAGCTTTGTGAGCACTAAGTTCGGATAATCCGCCGGACTACCGCTGAAATCCGACGGATAATCCGATCAGCTTTCTTATTTTTAATGTGCTTTGCTTGCTCATTCCTTGGGTTTATGCTTCTTTGGAATTATTGTTTCCCAATGATGTTGTTGTAGCACATGAGAATCCATGTAATTGATACATCATATGTCTTATGTCCTTAGCTACTATGGTTTGAGCTTTTGGTTAGAGATCTCCCATTTCTAGAGAATACTCTTATTTCATAATGACTATAATATTTTGCATTCTCTAGATCGATCCATTATTTCATTATCTTGGGTTAATCTCTATACTTGGCAAAGAGATTTATTATATTTATGTTTACATGAATATCTCTTTTGGCCTATACTTGATAAGAGTCTAATTCTTTTTATTTTGTTAGATTATACTCTTATCCTTGCTTAATAAAGAGTCTACAAATCATTTTGATCATTCAAAATATATTATACTTATTGAGAACTCTTTGCTTAAGCAAGTATTTTTAGTGTTAGTGACTTAAGATTTAATGAGCACATTTATCTTGTGAATGGCTTCCCTCATTAATCTTATTTGGATTATATAGTTTGCTATATATTATTGAGCTATATAATTTTGGCTCACTTTCACACATCTAGCTATATTCCTATACTTCAATCTATATATGATATGCTAGTTTACAAAAACAAGATTTGTGATATTCTTGATCTCTAAAACTAGTGTTACAAATTCTTTATTAGATCTTGTTTTTCCTTAGAGGTTTGTGATTCCTTGTTTAACCTTCTTCCATACTAGTCATTAGCAAGTCTCTTTTAAATTTTTGTCACTTTTTGAGTCATGATTTTATCGTATTATCATTACATCTCTTTAGATTGAATGTGTGATCATTTTGAGATTGACTCTTTTCCATATTTTTCATTGATCTGTAAGATTCTTTATAAATATGGATTTTAAATTTTCTCTTGATGAGATTTATCATTGGATCATGTTTATTCATTTGTTTTCTTTATGAATGATCCTAATGATTAAGTAGTCTTAAATTATCTAGTTATGAGATTATCAAGTTAATTTATTACTCTACTTTGACTACTCATGGTTTATCACATGTGACCTTTGCTATTTGAACTTTATGGGTTATTATTTACCATTAGCAAGGTGTGGTCTTATCCGTTGTTGGATAAATATGTGGTACAACATACCTAGTCCATGTAAAGTAATAAATTGGTTGATTTTTTTCTTGATTAGATAATCATGGACATGATATTTGAGGTTTTATTTTATTTTATTTTTGAGGGATATTTTGCCTCTCATCATGATTGATTTAACTGTCCTTATTTTTTTTTATGACATCTTTTGATTACATGTGCTATATTGGAATATTCTTTTTGAATTCTCATCTTTAGTAAGTTTTAATTGGATATCTCTTCTTGACTAAAGATGATATTATTCATTTTATGACGATTTTATAGCCTTATATGCATTGAGCAAGGGGGAGAAATCCATAGTTGATTTACCCCTAGATCTTGTAGTTATCTATGTCATGCTATAAGTGTTTTGGAACTAGTTACGCATATTTTGAGGGGGAGCAAATAAATTGATTTAATTCATCTATACCCTCTAATATGTCGTATACATAGTTTATCATGGACCCATATTTTCTTCATTTTCATATCTTATTAATTGAGGTCATGATATTTTTTTTGAAGGGTTTATAAGAGTGTATGTAATTGTCCTTATTACCTTATCTCTCTCTCTTTCATATGGGTTAAATATGTCATCTTGCTAATATTAACTTTCAGATCTTTTCTTGATGAATAATATGCTTTCGTTGATCTGGCTTTTCTTTCATGCTTAATTGATTTGGCTTTCCTTGTTGAGGACTTATCCAAAATTCATGATTTTTTTTATCAACCTTGGTAGTACTTTGAGGGGGAGCATTCAAGTCGACTGAGTTTCTCTTTCTCAAGTATTTTTCTTCTTTACCTTTATGTTTATCTAAAGGGTATTCATATAGCATGATAAGGTAATTGAGTTCAAATGCATGAACTTGGATAAGCATATAGATTTTGCAAATAATGAGATTACTTTATATCAATTGTAATATTTTACATTGATCCTTCTTTTATTTTGTCCACCAATAAATAGTGGAACTAAATATGATTATTAATGGTTTCTTTGATCAATGTTTCAAATTTACATCTTTTTAATTGTTATCAAGTTTATTTAATTTTATATCTCAATTGGTATCTATTAGTTGCAATTATCTATTCCTCATGGCTTTTGTTTGAAATCCTTTATCTCATAGTTCTCTTCCAAAACTAGAGCAATATTTCATATCCTATTGTGTTTTGGATTTATTCCTTGGATTTCAAGTTGGTAAACTACTTATTTCTTGTTTTTCAAATACTTTTAGTTTTACCAACCATATTGTGTTTTGACAAGCAATTTTCTATTTAATACTCTACATTTGGTATGTAGTTGTATATACTTGTCTTTACATACTTCTCCTATTGTTCCTCAATTAGTATATCTTGATCATGATTGTCTATGCCTTCCTCATGCTCTGATTTATGTACTTAAGATTGATTTCTTATCTCTTAGTACGGGGGAGCGTATTTTGGATCATGTCAAATAGGGAGAAAGTAAGTTTAATTAGGATAGAAGTAGTCTAAGAAGTATACTTTTAGTGATATATGCTTATGTATGTGATATATTAGTGATACATACATCTATTGTGTTCATACTAAACTTAACATATTTGCCATAATCAAAAAGGAGGAGATTGTTGGCCGAATGATTGTATCATGTTTTTGAATATGGTTAATCTGTTAAGTTTAACTTTTCATTATCACTAATCTTCATACCATCACTATAGCATTTCTACTTCTACTTATATATGTGGTGATATGTGCCTATTGTTTTACATATTAGTGATACTAGTTTTCATTATGGTATCACTATATACTTATGCTATCACTATTGTGAGCATTGTCCTAATATGCCTTAAACTTGATATATTGTATATTATTTTGTTCGTCTAACATGTACATGCAGAAAAGCAATAAGTAAGATCAATGTGGACATATGCAATGAAGAAATCATGGTGGGCCAAAGACGACGGATCCCACAAGATTTCTCTGAACCACCCGACGACATCTCCGGAGCCACGCACTCGGGGGTTCCGCTGCCCGGTCAGCGGACGGGGGTCGAGGGGGCAGCGCCCCTCATCGGGGGTTAGGAGGCGAAGCCACCGAAAGGTATTCAGTTTTCGTTAGCTGGATATCTTTGGACAGCTGTCGCCAAGGAAAAAAGCCAGCACCTATCAAAGGAAGAAGCCAAGCCATGCCATCATCATTTCAAGACTCTGAAGAAGCCTGCACCTGCTACAGTATATCTGGAGTCTGTAATGAGTCTTAGGAATAATTGTAAACATAAAAAATGGATGGCAAAATCGAAAGCTAGGGTAGAAAATAACCCAGGACAATTTTCGGAATCCTGGCGGATAATCCGGCGGATCTCTGCGGAAATCCGACGAAAAATCCGAATGATCTCACAGAATACCTTCTGCGAGTGTTCGGATTATCCGGCAGAAAACCGCAGAATTCTGGTAGATTTTCTGCCATATGACCGTTTGCATTCCAATGGCCGGATCTTACGAATGATTGATCCCAACGGCTCAATTTATAGCCGTTGGACTATACAGGCGGATGATCCGACGGATTTCCGCGGAAATTCGACGGATGATCCGTCAGCCTGAGAAAGTTGCATTATTGCACTTTCCTTTGCTTTGGTTATAAATATTCTTGAACCCCTTCATTCAAGGTTGATGCTTTGAGCCTAAAAATTTCTAAACCACCAAAGCCTATCCACAAACAACTCTACAAAGCTTTCATTTGCCATCCACAAATTGTGTTAGAGTTATTGAGTTGAAAAGTGAGATCTTCATCTTATTGTATAAGGAGATCAAAACCTATTATGAAAGGTTGAAGTTGGGGAGTCTTCGTATCCAAACTCTCGGTTGAAGTTGGAGAGTCTTTGTATCCAAACTCTCGGTTGAAGTTGGGGAGTCTTCGTATCAAAACTCTCGGTTGAAGTCGGAGAGGCCTTCGGATTAAAGCTCTCGTGTAAGAAGTTGACGAGTTCTTCAGATCCAAACTCGTGTGTAACTATTTGCTCAAATATTGGATTAAATTCGGAGAGAGTTCCGGGACTATATTGTCTCTAGGGAGGATACCAGGATACATCGGGTGTCGGTATTGTGATTGCTTCTTCTCTTGCACTAATATTTTTAAATTGCCAATTAGCTTATGCTAAGTTCTTGATTAGTTAGCTTGACCCTATTCACCCCCTCTAGGATTTCCTACACATAATTCATCAGCCATACGTTCGGTAGATTCTACGACAAGAATCGTATTCAGAATGTGGCATCAATTGCCTACAATCCGGCAGCAAACGGATTGGCTGAAGCTTTTAATAAAACTATCGTCAAGCTACTCAAAAAGGTCGTATCATCCAACAAACATGACTGAGACGAGAAGCTCGGTGAATGCCTTTGGGCCTATCGCACGACAGTACGGACTCCGACGGATAACACACCATTTTCTTTGGTCTATGGAAGCGAAGCAGTACTGCCTCTAGAGATCCAGATACCCTCACTCTGAGTGGCGATCACAAACCAGCTGACGGAAGAAGAAAATCAACGTCACCATCTGCAAGAGTTGGAAGTGCTGGATGAAAAATGCCTCTTGGCTCAACAGTGCATCGAATTTTATCAAGCTCGTATTTCACAGGCTTTCAACAGAAGAGTCAAATAGAGGACTTTCCAAGTAGGCGACCTGGTTCTTGCAGTCAGGAGATCGATGGTGATGACTCACAAGACACTGGAAAAGTTTGAACCCAAATGGGAAGGACCCTTCATCATAGAGACGGTATACTCAAACGGTGCTTACCGTCTCGCTCAACCTAATGGAGACTTGTTCATGATGCCCATCAACGACAAGTACCTAAATAATTACTACTCTTGATATCCTTCAAAATTTACTTTCTTCTCCCCAGCAAGAGAATTTATGAACTTGATAAACTGAGTTCGCTCCCCTTCCTTGGCAATCAAGTGCTTCTGGAACCCAGTTGTTCTGTTGCATTCCCAGTAAGAGAACAACCATGTCCACATCACCTCTGAGTTGCTTCTCTATACCCTATAAAACAGAATTCTATACTACATAGGATCTTGCTCATTACTATGTTTACCATGTCCATATTATCTCTGAGTAAACATCCCATACAACAATCCCCACGTTGTTGTACGTCAATCCTAGAACATCCACGTCCATATCACCTCTGAGTTATTCTATGTATCCCCATCGAGTTTATTCCTACCACATCCATATCACCTTTGAGTAGGAAAACTCTACCATTAGCCCTATATTTACCACGTCCATATTACCTCTGAGTAAATATGTCGGTTTCCTCTCTCAACTTATTATCTGTACCTAAAAACCAAAGTACGCCAAGGATTATAAGTCCATATAAAATCTCCAATGGAAGTACCCAAATCTGTCATGTCCATAGTACCTCTGATAGGATTGTCACACCTAAACAGCTCTACTGTCCATGCTTCTTGTTCAAAGTATTTCAAAACTTATCCAAAAGTTTTAAAAACTTTGAAGGGGGACTTGTACAAGCATGAAAAAGGGTTATTACTTTTAATCCCACATCGGAAAGGAGAATAGGAGAAGTCTTATTCCACTCTATATAAAGAGCCTCTTGCCTCCTTTGAAAAGGGTACCAAAATAAAATAAAATAAAATAAAAAAGGGAGCCCATTCGAGCCACAAAAAATTACAACAGTGCCTCTTCTTCTTCTGGATCGGCTGCAAGTTCTTCACTTGCCATCTTGGTAAGGAAACATTGGGCAACTACAAAGAAATCCAAGACAGCACGGGCCATGTGCCCCAAATGTGCTACGCCCACAGTGAACCGAAGATGCGCACTCAAAATCATGCGTGCTGCCGATGTAAACTGTACAGAGTAGACTCGGGTGTGTTTGCACCAGATACGAGCTGACTCTCAAAGTCCCCGTCTCGCTTGGGCGCATCTTCTGTATTTGGAACCAAGTCGGGTGAGGCAAAAGTTATGACTTTGAACCCATGCGCCCACGTAGGTTGTGCGCATGAAGTTGGTTCAAATCACAATACATGTTGCTCCCCCACCAATGATCTCGGCGTATCTCATGTGCTGGAACTGGATTAGGGGGTACATCATTCACATGACCACTTCGGGACTTAGCCTCGCCATGCGCCTGAAGTAGGTGTGAAAGTGAAACTCTTCCCTCATGATTTGCGTAATGTAATCGATCACAAACGCAGATCATGAGAGCTGACCATTAAGCACGATACCCCCTTCGTGGGGTATATTTGTGCTATGGTCGCCATCAACTACTGCTGCCATAAAATAGTGGCTCCACTACCAAAGCAGTTTGTGTTCCAGCGACTTCAATCTGCTGTACCCGTCCGACATTATCTTGGAAACATTATGCCAATTGAAGATTTTGTAACAGTCTACTCCCAACTAGGTGCATCACTCTTATGTCTTAGCTAGGCGCATCATCTCAGCCCAGCGTATTAGTCTACCAGCGCATCACTTTTCCCCGTTAGAGCGAATCACTTCATCGTCAACGCACAGACGCATCTACCAGCCTGGGGCTCTTCCATCATAATGAGGCTTGGGCATATCAAACCCAAACCATGCATTCAACTTGGCACCCAATGCCATCTCATAGAAGAATATTGCCGATAAGGGTATCAAACATAAACTATCGTGTCCATTCCCGACGCATCTCAGTCTTCTGAAGGAGTTCATCGTCAAAGCTTCTTTAAATAAGGAGATCAGCAATCCACAGTGCAGCGTCTCGCCAAGGAGGAGGACCGATCGAGTTCATCTCCGTTTGAAAGGAAAAGTAAAACGAGAAATAAAACTTCTCTTCACGCTGCTACTTATAGGCCAAGGCAAATCAAACCCATGCGCCAAGTGGCAACTTTCTCGAAGTCAGTGCAATGAACTTGCATTTATGGTGATGAATCTGCCCCTTCGAATTCAGCATCAAAGAAGTCTTTAAAAGCCTCAGAAGAGCCAACAAAGACTGACTAATGAGGATGCGCCACACAGCAGATGTGCTCGTCAACACCATGTGCTCCGTACTGATGCACCTAGTGGACATAGACCCATGCGTCCAGTGGTGTACTGAGATGTGCCCACTTTAACTCGTTACCTATCAACCACTTAAAGCTATGAGACAGAGTTGGCAGCACGCTTCCTAAAGACTGAACAGTTGACAGCTTTTTACAGAAAACGAATAACCGCCAACGTCATCTCCATCATTGTCGATTACAGCTGTGCTTTGCCACGTGGCCGACTGATCCCTTGCATGCACTTCTACAGCATGCGCCCCCGACTTACTCCTGATCCCAAAAGACAAAAACCAAGTCTCTGTATGCGTCTCCATAGCCATGTACTCGAAGCTCTGTATGCGCCTAAAAAGCTAAGCGCCCAGACTTCTCTGTGACTTCTGAAAGTCATAGACCAAGTCGCCCCATGCGCCAGATCCTAGGCGCATCCTGACAGATCACCCTCCAAAAAATTAGATATCTTTCAGTCACAGACATGTGCCACGTGTATTTTGACTCAGTTCTGCTCAAGAATGGGTGCTAATTACCCAAGATCTCAACAACAACCGAATCTCCACAACTTTCATGTGTCAGCTCCACCGCAGTCCAACAGAGCAGTTCAACATTTTTGACTTCAACTCAGGGCGAATCATCCATGCACCCCACAGCATCAGCCACATGGCATTCCCATGTACAGGTGCATCCTACATATGCGTGCATGAGCAGACCAGTCTGCTGTCTATAAATAGAAGGATCATTCTTTCATCTAGACACACATAGACAGATAGATCATCTTATCTCCCTATAGAGATGAGAAGAGATACGTAACGTCTACTTCTCTTCCAAACGCTCTGGCATCCAGAGCAGCCCAGACCTTCAGAGAATCCAAGAGGCAAGTTGAGTCCGAGGTATATCGAGCCCTTCGATATTTTGGAGCGAGTTGGCGATGTGGCATTTCGTCTTGCATTACCCACTTTGAGGGAGTGCACAACGTTTTTTACGTATCTCTATTGAGAAGGTACATGGCAGACCCGAGTCACGTGCTTGATCATTCAGAGATTACAGTTGGATCGAGCTTGTCATATGTGGAGCAACCTGTTACGATTCTCGATCGCAGCAAAAAGATTTTGAGGGGGCAGACGATTCGACTCGTCCAAGTTACTTGGAAGCATCATTCTCCGGACGAGTCCACTTGGGAGCACAAGGATTCCATCCGAGAGCATTTTTCTCACTTATTTGAGGATCGAGGTACAAATTTACGTACTTTTTTCAATACCCTTAATTATTTTAGAATATTTTATTCCAAATCGTGTCATTCTTTTTAAATTTCGGGGACAAAATTCTCTAAGGGAGAGGATGTAAGCCCCCCATTTTCAATATAGTATTTTAAATATTTCGTTGGCCAAATTCATTGGTTAATTCACTAATTTTATTGTTATAATTATAGATGGTTAAAAATCATCACCAATTTTATTATGTTATTATTATTAGGCAAATATTTTATTAACTTATTTATAGATTAATACATAATTATTGTTAAACTTAACATTATCATACATTTTTTTATTATTCTTATTCAATGTGGTATTATGAGAGTGGTGAGTGCCAAGTATAAAAAATAAAATTATATATATATAAAAATAGTTGGGCGATGATGAGCATGGCATGTGCGATGCGGGGCATCCACAACATCGGAGGACTGACGAAAAATGGCCACGATCTGAGCTAGCGTGGGACAGAATGGGGCGCCCCGTGCATAAAAACTCATCGGCTAGGGCGTCGCGTGGGCGGTCGAGGACCGACACCATTCTACCACGGGTATAAACGACGGCTGACCATGCGACCCATCGTGCGGCGCCTAATGGACATTAGAAAGACGTCAAAAGGGCGTCGTGCGCATAGAACGGGTGGCTGGGCGAAACCAGCTGTCGTAGGCATCGTGAAGACGTCGGGGGCGCCTTCGACGTCGTGGGCTAAGCGAAGCGTTGAGTTGCTGGCGTCGAAAGGCGTCGGCCGTCCCATGAGGCCCTGGAGCAAGCGGAGTGCGCGAGACGTACGTGCGGGGCAATGATGAAAAAGCCAGTACGGACAGGATCCGCACGAAGAGTCCGAAGTGACATGACGACCGGCTAAAAATCGGGTGCGGGGAGACACGATTTAACTAAGCTCGCACGTGCTAGAAAGAAAAAGAAAGTATATATATATATATATATATATATATATATATATATATATATAATATGAAAATATTTGGCAAGTGATTGGTATACAAATAGAAATTACTTTATTTACTTAATCCTACAACCTCATATATCTTCCTTTCTTATATAACTATTGAGCCGGCAAGCAAACTCCTTCTCTGTAATATTTTTTCGGCCCAACTTTTGGACCCAGGCCGAACTCATGTGATTAGCCGACCGTTTAAAAACTTGAAACCAAACATTCGAACCACTGTGCATCTCCTCTTTCCCCGCTTATACTGTAGCGGCTACTTTCGCAGCATGTTGCTGGCGCAGCCCACGCCATGTACGGCGAGACAGGCCACAAAACCCTAACTCCCCTCTCTACCTATATAAACTCCATTCTCTATCCGCTCCCTATATCTAAACCTAGCCGCCACACTTGCATTCTTCCTCCACGGCAAACCTAGCCGTCTCCATTAATCAACCTCCTACGAAGTTTCTGCTCCCAGCTCCTTCTTCTTCCGTTGTTGTCGGCTGCCGTGTTGGACTTGGTACCAAAAAACCAAGTCTCACTCCTATTCCTATTCGTACATGTTGGAGAATTCTTAGATCCCCTTATGTTGGATGAACATGCTATTTTTGGGTTATTTTATCAGTATATATGTATCGCTCCATTCCTCTTGGAATATACATTCTTGGCTTTTAGTGATTTTCCATAAAATCTCTCTCTCTTTCTTTTCACTCGTCACCTCCAACTTTAAATTCTGTTCTTCCAATTTTTCCGTTCTGGGAAAAGCTAAGTTCAAGGTCACTCTTTCCGAGTTGTGTGCGACGAGGAAAAACCGGTAGAGCGGGAGTTTTACCACTAGGAGCATTCGGAACAAGTCTGCACATAGACCCGAATCAACTCTTAGGGCAATGCTTCCTGTGCGACTTTTTCGGAGGCCGGTAACATTTACTTTATTTTATTTTGTTTACAGATTTTTTGGAATAATTTTCAACAATCTAAGAGTTGATTAAATAATTAGTTAATGGTATAAATATTTGTACGAAAATATATGCCACAAATTTGCTTGCTGTGAAAAAAATATATCCATTACTATTGCTTTCCTTTGTTACTATTAGTCTGTTCTTAATTTACAGATGCCACTTTATCTAAATGACATCCAAAATTAGCTTCTTGAAAACCTTTTCAAAGGAGTTTCTTGTTATTTTATGCTTATAAGGCTACATTCAATATAAATGTACAGAGTCAGACATGTATGATGAATATTTCTCATTTCTGAGAACTTGCTGACAAAGTGGAAACAGTCCTTTCTCCTCACTATAGACATTTATTTTTTCTTACTGTTGAACGTTTGCTTGCCTAGCAACTAATATTCCTAACTGACAAACATTACTTTGTCGACCAACAAATATTCCTTACAATTAAATTTTGTTCCTCTTCAAACAAAAGGATTGAGTGCTTAAACATTTAATTGCCTAGTTATTGTTAACGATTCTTTATTTTCAAAAAATATTCCATTGAAAAATTGTTAGCCCAATATATATTCATATATATTGCTCCTTTGTAACATCTTTCTTTTAACATACAAATTGATTAATTTGTTTACCAAACTTACTTTAGAAATAATTTCGCCTACTATACCAAGCTTTGTTTAGCAACATTTCTTAGCAAAATTTGTTGTCACTTATTATTTTGTCACCATAAAACAAAGTTATTTGCTGCCTTCAAACAGTTTTTCATTTTGTTTGCTGTGCTCAAACCATCTTTTTCAGCATATACTAAATTTGTCTTCTAGCAAAGTTTGATGCATTCATACTAAATTAGTTTATCCATATAAACTAAGATTGTTGAATAATCTGTCTTTTAGCAAATTTTCTCTACTGCTAATAAGTGTCTTTAAGGAAATTGTTAGACAAAGACAATTTCTACTTGACATTTTTTGTTAGAAAATTGTTAGATAATTTTGCTAGACAATCTTCATATATATTGTCAACAATTTTTGTACTATTAATTATTGTTAGACAATTTTCTTATTCAATTGTCATCATTTAAGATGCACATTGTTTAATAAATCTTGGCTAGATATTGCTTAATATTTGTTAATTGTCATATCAATAACAAATATATTGTTATTTCTAATATATAACTATTGTAACCTCATAAGTCTGTTTCTATAAATTGACACATTAGATAAACATTATTCTGTTTGTATCTTGTGCCAGTACTAGTTGGGTAATTTCTTTTACACAATATTTCAATTTAGGCTAAATTAAACAATAAATTGATATAGTAAGATTCCTTTAATTTTAAAGTTCTAAAGTAGAGATTTGTTTGGGAACAAGCCGAAAGGCCCTTCTGTCAAAAAGACATAAATCGTCTAAGCGATCGGTTCTTAAGCGTTACTAGTGAACCTCCGCTTGCTGGGATCCGGCCCCTACAGCTAACCCAACCTTATCAAAACTTGAAAACTAAAAGTTTAAAGGTCTATTACTAAAATCATTTGAATTGTCCATTTTTAGCTTAAACCATCTTTATTGAGTAAATAATCTCTGCAGACTTTAGAAACCAATTTGTAAGTTCTAAGTGACTTGGAACAGAAATCAGATTAGGTTGAAGTCCATAGCTATATCTGACTCCATAGCTATACAAAATTATAATGGAGGCAAATAAAGTAGTTTTCTCTAAGAATGATTTGTCTGTGGGGAAAGAATTTGTGAAAGATGGACTATTTATTTTGAGCACTATGAATAAATTTAAGATCCTTCTTTTATTGCAAATGTTGAATCCTTGAATGTTTGGCATGGTAGATTAGGTCATTTGAACTTAGGATCTATTAAAAGGATGATGAACTTAGATCTTATTCTCAAGTCTCCTATAGATGATGAACACAAATGTGAGATTTGTGTTCAAGCCAAACACACTAGATTGCCTTTCAAATTTGTCCATAGGGATTCTGAACTCCTAGAACTTATCTACAATGATGTTTGTGATTCCAATAAGGTTTTGACCCAAGGCGGTAGGAAATACTTTGTTACTTTTATAGATGATCATTCAAAGTATTGCTATACCTACCTCCTTAAGACAAAAAATGAAGTTCTAGACAGATTTAAGTTCTATAAGTCCGAAGCTGAATACCAGTTAGATAGAAAGATTAAAATTCTTAGATCAGATCGTGGAAAAGAGTATACCTCAAATGAAATAACTAATTTCTATGAAGAACATGGAATTATTCATGAGGTTAACGCTCATTATTCACCACAGTCCAACGGAGTTGCTGAAAGGAAGAATCGTACTCTGTTAGACATGGTCAATGTCATGCTTCTCAGCTCAGGTGCTCCTGATAATCCTTGGCAAGAATCCCTTTTGTCAACCTATTATATCCTCAACATGATACCTAGTAAGACTAATGATAAAACACCTTATGAGTTATAGAAAGTCGAACCCTTAGGATTAATTACCTCAATGTTTGGGGATGTCGAGTTAAGGTAGGGATCCTGAACCTAAGAAGAGGAAGATATGACCTAAAACTGTTGATGTTGTGTTCATAGGATATGCCCTAGATAGTAATGCCAATAGATTTTTTGTAACACATTCTGAAGTAAATGAAATCTCTAACAATATGATTATAGAAGCTAGAGATGCAGTTTACTTTAAGAATATTTTTTCCTTCAAGGATAGAACCCCTTCATCTTTCTCTAACCCTTCTCTTATTCCATCTACTAGTTCTCATGATCAAATACCTAGGTCTCAAACTGAACTAGTCATAAAACCTAGAAGGAGTAAAAGAGAAATATTTTAAAAGAATTTAGGAGCCCTCAACTTATGAAGAAGCCATATCTTCTCCTGATGCCCCTTTCTGGTAAGAAGCTATTAACAATGAGAATAACTCTATTATGGAGAACAATATATGGTTTTTAGCATATCTTCCTTTAGGTAACAAACCTACAGGTTGTAAGTGGATTTTCAAAAATAAGCTTAGAGCCGATGGTATCATAGAGGAATACAAGGCAAGACTAGTAGCCAAATGATTTACCCAGAAGAAAGAATTAGATTATTTTTTATACCTACTCACCTGTAGCTAGAATCACTTCTATTAGAACCCTTCTAGCCTTAGCTTCCATTCATGATATGCTGATCCATCAAATGGATGTAAAGACGGCATTTCTAAATGGAGATTTAAAGAAATTTCTATGGAGCAACCTGAAGGTTTTATTGCTAAAGGCCAAGATAACAAGGTTTGTAGATTAGTAAAATCCCTTTAAGACCTAAAGCAAGCTCCCAAGCAATGGCAGAACAATTTTGACAAAGTCATTCTAAGATTTAGTTTCGTGCCAAATGAATATGACAAATGTTTGTATTCTAAAAATACAAATAGAAGTTGTGTTATCTTATGCTTGTATGTTGATAATATCCTTATTCTAGGATCTTCACTGGAACTGATAAATAACACTAAGAATTATTTATCTAACCAGTTTGATATAAAAGATCTAGGTGTAGCAAATCTTATCTTAGGAATACAAGTATACAAATGCAAAGAGGGCTATACTCTATCCTTAGCACATTCAATTGAAATGATTGGGTCTCTTATGTACATAACAAATAGGACCAGAACCGATATTGTATTTACTATTGAGAGACTAAGTAGATATAATAGACATCCTGGTATCATAAAGGTTACTCATATGCAAATTGGGTAATTAATTCACATGATGTGAAATCCAAAACTAGATATATTTTACCCTAGCAGGAGCTGCGATCTCCTGGGGATTATGTAATCAAACTATCGTAGCCAGAAGTTTAATAGACTTTGAAATGATAGCTTTGGACACTACTTGTACAGAAGCCAAATGGCTTAGAAATCTTATTATGTATATAACTGTTTCGGTTCATCATATTCCTGTAATTTCTATAAACTGTGATAATAAATCTGTTATAGAACTACTAAAGCATGATTATGTGAATGCTAAGATGAACAGGCACCTGCAGCTGCACTTCAAGTCAATAAAAAGCCTATTGCACAAATTTGTGGTTCTTGACTATAAAAGTCATAAAAGGAACTTTACAGATCTCTTGACGAAGAGTCTGTTTACTCTTGACGAAGAGTTTTTCTAGGACATTGATCATAGAATCATCAAGGGAGATGGGGTTAAGCCCATAGTATAGTCACTAGCAGTGGCAACCCAACCGAGTCTGACTGGAGATCCCAAGAAGCCGGTTCAATGGGTAGGAACAAGCTGAACTATGTGACTATTATGGAACACTGACCTGAGATTAAATTCTCTTTAAAATAAAAGCCTAGGAGGCTGTACATGTGTACATTAATATCCCATCCCTATGGTGACAGTGTTCCGTTGTGATATGGTTAGGGTGAGTTTAAACTCTTAATAAGTCCAAGCATGATATACAGGGTTGATACCTATCACCAACCCTTGAGGACTTACCTATATGAGAGGTCGTGAAGGCCACGATATGGGACAGGGCGATCCTAGACAACTCTCATGAATATAGAATAAGTGCGTATGGCCAATCAAAAGCACCAACCGATAGACTCAAGAACCTCTAGCGGGCCAATCAAAAGCACCAACCGATAGACTCAAGAACCTCTAGCGTACTATGTGTGCTATTTTTTGAATCTGGTTCAAGAAGTCTGATTCAAGACATAGTCCATCAAGTACTTCTTCAGATTAAAACAATAGTCACTAAGTGAGATTCAAGGTTGTAGTCCATCTCATCTAAGCATAGTATATATATTTGCCCAGATACTCTCTCATATTCTTCTCTTTTATTTTTTTTGGAACTTAGTTTTTTGGGGGTGGGGATTATTGGACTTGGTACCAAAAAACCAAGTCTCACTCCTATTCCTATGCATACACGTTGGATAGTTCTTAGATCCCTTTATGTTGGATGAACATGCTATTTTTGGTTACTTTATCAGTATATATATATCGCTCCATTCCTCTTGGAAAATACACTCTTGGCTTTTAGGGATTTTCCTACAAAGTCTCTCTCTCTTTCTTTTCACTCGTCACCTCCAACTTCAAATTCTGTTCTTCAAATTTTTTTGTTCTGGGCAAAGCTAAGTTCAAGGTTACTCTTTCTGAGTGGTGTGCGACGAGGAGATACTGGTAGAGCGAGAGTTTTACCACTAGGAGCATTTGGAACAAGTCTGCACATAGACCCGAATCAACTCTTAGGGCAGTGCTTCGTGCACGACTTTCCCGGAGGCCGGTAACATTTACTTTATTTTATTTTGTTTTCAGATTTTTTAGAATAATTTCCAACAGGTCCTACGCAGTAGCGCGCTGCCAACAGAGAGGAAAAGAAGGCAGCGGTGTAGCGTAGCAGCGACCTGTGTGTTAGTATTTTGAAGATCTTCCAGGCGCGATGCCTCGGTGTGCCGTTCTGTCGACCACCCTTCCCTCCGTTCAAACCGTCTCTACTGGTAACACCCTCTTCTCCTCCTTGTGATTATCTCAAATACATGGTTATGTTTTCTTTTTTTTTATAGGTTTAAATGAGAGAGTAGTATAATTTTTTTCTACTGTTGATTCGATGTGTGTGTGTGTTTAGAGGATGAACAAATTTTTAATGGTGTGTGGTTGGGGTTGAACCAGGACATGTAGATGTATGAATAGATTAGGGTTTCGATCATGATCATGGGATTCATCTAGCTCATTTAGAGGAGTCAGTGAAGGAGAGGTGGTGTCCCTGAGTCTTTCAATACAACCCAACTAAATGACTTGGCTGGCCTTAATGTTAATCTTAAACCTTGTTGTATAGGGATATATATGTTGCTACTTGAGGATGTGATCAAATCTGAATTTGTAGTGCCCCGTCCCGCAAAGTCAATCGGAGGAATCGAAACGCCGTCGGCGTTCCGCCTTAGCCTTGCAACGGCTGCTCGAAGGCTCGCTCGGTCGAGGCGACTCATCGCTCAGGTGGGGTAGTTTCGGTGAACTTGCCTCATCTTAGCCTTCACATAATAATTCATATGTTTTCAACTTACACATGTAGGCTAATATAAAAGCTACGAATGCACATAGCTAAGGGAATAATCCCGACGGGTCGATAAATGCTAGAACTTGGAAAAGGTCCCATGACCGTCTTAGAAGTGTGTTCAGCGTGCTTTCAAAGTGACACTCGAATCTTTCATCCCGTGGCTTGGAAGAAGGAAGTTGGCTTAAATTGCTAATATTGCCACGACACTCGAATTAGCCTAAGTCATAGGTGTAACACCCATATTCTGAATACGTATTTTGTCAAGCTTGCATGTATTTCAGACCTGTATTTATTTTCTCGGATTTTGGCATGTACTTATAATTGGCTTGACTTGCAGATTTTGGTTTTCGTAATTGGGTTTTACCTGGCTTGGTTTATTTTGTGGAGAAGAATTGGTTTTATTTGGTTTGGTTTGGTTTAACATGCATTGGAACACCTTAGCCTATGTTCAACCCTCATTCCACCACAACCCACCCTCTTTATTATCCCCACCTAACACTCTCTCTCCTCATTACTTCCCTCCATTAATTTTTTTCTTCTTCTTCCTTCCTCTACACAACACTCCACCCATAGGCAAGTGCACCTTGCCACCACATGAGAACCACATTTTATTTGTTCATTAGCTAGATTAGGCCATGGTGATCAACATTAGTGCTTGACATTTTGTGATTTGGAGTCTCCATTGTTCTAGATCTAGGTTTTAACTATTTTCGGATTTACATGGTTTTGATCTAGTTTGGTTGGATTTTTGTGGGTTTTGATGTTCCATGTGGAAGAGAATTCAATTTTACTCAAGTTAGACCTTTGAAATCTAGATTTGGTTTTGATTTGACCAAGATATGAAGATTTAAACTTTGGTGTTCTTGAAGAGTTCCTCTCGGCCTGGAGTTGCAGACTGCAGCCTGCGCTCTTTAGCGCAGTGCTGGACTGCGCATCCTCCTCTCGGCCTACGCTTTTTAGCGCAGTGCCAACCGCGCAGCTTGCCCCATGGTGAACTGCGCTCAATCCCAGCGCGTAGGGACTCTTGTGCAGTCTGCTCATGCGCAGTCCACTCATGTGCAATCTGACCCATGCTTCATCCCTCCTCCGCAGTCCACTCATGCACAATCTGACCCATGCTTCATCCCTCCTGCGCAGTCCACTCATGCGCAATCTGACCCATGCTTCATCCCTCCTGCACAGTCCACTCATGAGCAATCTGACCCATGCTTCATCCCTCCCGCGCACTTCACTCATGCGCAATCTGACCCATGCGCCATCCATCCCTGTGCAGTCCGCTCATGCGCAATCTGACCCATGCTCCATCCATCCCTGCGCAGTCCGCTCATGCGCAATCTGACCCATGCGCCATCCATCCCTGCGCAGTTCGCTCGTGCGCAATCTGACCCCTGCGCCAACCAGCTCAGTGCGAGCCGACTTCTACGCAGCTCACTCCTGCGCAGTTGGCCCCCTGGCGCACTTGACTCCTGCGCAACCCGACCCCAGGGACCCTTGCGCAATCTGTCCAATCATGGAGATTTGGTTTTATTTTTTCTTAAGCTTGGCTCTTCTATAGCCCTGTATATTGATATTTTATTAGATATTTTATGCCCATTTTATATCCTTACGCATTTTGTCATGAACTTGATTTTACTTAATATATTTGGAATGACTATTGTACATGGCATGGTATGATAAGGAACTAGCATAACACGCCAGTAACCCGTAGTGGTGCACTCCTGACATGACCAACCTGACATGATAGTGGCCCGTCGTGGCGCACTCCTGACAAGTACCTTGACATGATTTATCTTGATGCTGTTGCGATGGCTAACTTGACTCGTATAATCAACTTGACGCCGTGGGTTTTCCTGTTTGCTTGCTTGTGCAATCCACTTGTCTTGTCTTGCATCATGTCTAGGACGTGACTCCCTGGTTCCCACGGTCAGGGATTCATACTGAATATGGATTAGGCTAATGACTAGATCAAACTATAGTTCATGGAGAATTTCCAGTCACAGGCAATCTCGTTATCTGGGCCCTCTTAATTGGACTTGTAGCTTGCCGACGAGTAGAGCACATTTCCAGCGCACTGTCATGTGTTGCACCCTTTAAGTCACCTAAGGGTATATCGTCTCCGGGGCGATGTATCCAACCATACTCTCAACATGCGGAAGGATAACTGGATGGTCTGTAGGGCTTAGGACTGGGAAATTCTCACTTGCATCTTGTTAGTAATTAGGCTTGTGATAACCCTAGTTAGTTAAAGTAGTAAGCCATAGTATTTTGCTTGGCCGCTTTTGAATGGATGATGTCTAGCCCTGTCTAAGTCTTGTCTAGTCCCTGTACCTGTAGTGCCCCACTTCTTGCGGTCCACTATGTAATACCTACGGCTTGTTGACTCAGTCATGAACTGAGTACTTGGTGAAACCTTTGCCGGTATCGATTGATCACGGATGAAATGCAATGAACCTTTCCAATTGATGGATTGGCTTCTATTGAAATAAATCCAAGAGTTTTGCTGAATGTTTTCTCTTTGCTGCTTGGTTTTGATGAATGCGTTTTCATGTTGGTTTTCGATGATTGATTTTCATTGTTCGCTTTCATCGCATTTCGTATTCATTCCGATTCTTGAGAGAAAGAGACGAAGTATGCTAATCAACTGTTGGTGCCATTGTAGGCCGCGTGAATTGTTCGTGAACGGCGCGTGAAGTCCCTCCTTCTCTCAACTAAGATTCATCTCGGTGAGTTGCTTCAACCGAACAAACATTGATCTGTACGCCTAAGAAAAATGATCTCTAGTCTACTATGTTGCCTTGTCCCAATGATCAACGATACCACATCCACAAAAGATAAGAGAAGATAATTGAATTGAATCAAATACAAGAATATGTGTTGCTACTCTATCTGCTCGATAAGAATGATCATCTGCTTGTCATCAGTATGCTTGAAATATAGACATGTACAGACGAACTTGTACATGTTGAGATAAACCTGAAGGCACGAATCAAACGTGTCGTATACCTGTGCATAAGTCCAAGTGTGTCTCATCTGATAGAACGGCTAGAGCATGCATTTGGTCTCGGACAACTTGTATACAAGGAATTATTTGTCTCTCGGGTGGTATCTGGGGGCACCTGGAACCGCTCGACCTAGGAGAGATTATGAGCACACTGGGTGCAAGGACCCATGTTAAAAGTGTAGCCGAATATCTGTGTCCTTAGCGACGAGCTGAACCAAAGAGTCACAGCGGCTAATCATGGAGAAAACCCATGGACCAACATGTAGAATAGTCCACCTGCATGACCCAAATGACAACTTCAATATCTGCAAGAATGAATCATGAATTACTCATTATGCAAATTGTGCTAACGTGGTTTTGTGCAGGGATGACTGCCGGCGAGGGTAAGTTACTATGATATATTCTATCTGTCATGTTCTTATGAATTATTAAAAAGAACCTAGACAAGTAGAAAGATCACTAGTAAATGTTAGCTCAACATATTGATTTAGTGCAGAGATTTGCGAGTTCGGCCAAAAGCCGCTCGCCAGTACATGATGTGTACTGACCCACGTTGTGGGCATCCTTTTCAGAAAGCAAAAGGAGACAGGGGATTTCAAGTGAGGCACCAAAGCTCGTCTAGCCCAGTAGAGCTCGTGGATTCGCCCCGAAGTTTACTTTCAGTCAATTGCAAGTTTCCAGTTTTTATTTCCTTTGAAGGTGTCTTTCAATTCCAGCTTGTAATAAAGGATATTATGTATGGGCATTGTGGCAAATTTCAAAAGAGTATTTCAAAGAGTATCTTGTAGCCAAATTATAAGGTAAATCTGAGTTGCAAAGCTTTGTACTTGTATTCCTATCAAGCTATGAATAAAATGAGTATTTCCATTTCAAATCTCTGTGTCCAACATATGGTTTTCTGCAATGGGTGCGTACGTGTGTTTTGCTTGACTAATGGGTGTGTACGTGTGTTTTTGCTTGACTAGTTATTTTTGTGCAGGTACATGGCCTTGTGCAAGCGCAACTTAGGCTTGCACGGCATCACGCCTTAGCGAGGACGATCGATCCCGCAGGGATCCAAGCAAGATGGACGACCCTAGCAGGATCAGGGCGTGACAGTACCTGGCTACTCTTGTACACGCTTGTTTTACTTATCTCTAACAATAAATGGATAGAGACAGAGTGCTGTTCAGGCGAATGGTTACAACCTCGGTCCTTGTCTGGTTTAAGGGTTCTAACCTGGCTCCCGGAATGGTCCCACGTCACTAGTCGTTTATTGTCCTGTTGCACTTTTTATTTACTTGTACCTTCTTCCATTTCTTTTCTTATGTTATGATAATCTGGCTTTTGTTCTTATTTCGTGGCCTCCCTTGTGGCACTTGCTCTTTCTGGGGTTTGACCCAGCTGGTTTTGTGTGGCCAGATTTTGGAGCAGCTCCCGAGGATCTTCCGAACCTCCAGCCCGATGGTGGCGACTAGAAGGAACCCGGGCTACGAGTGGGTTTTCTATTTTGTTTCGCTCACTCTATTGTAAAGTTATTCTTTTGAGGCGTTTAGCCGACGAGCACTTGTTAGCTCGATACACTTTACTTACTGTCTGCCTACGGGCTGTAAACATGATTAACAAATCCTAGGGTTGATCATATATGACTTAACTCTTGCTAGTCCCAGCATTTTATACGACTAGCTTCATGATCAGCTGATATGTAATATTTGGGACGCCTTTTATTGTATATTTGGTGGTCAAACATCTTGTGATCATATTACTTGCTTGAGATTGAGACAATAGGCTTGACCATAAGAGACCGTTGGCTTGTAGTAAACCCTCATATCTAGACAGCCGTGACCGTATAGTTGAGATGTATTCTATTTTAATATACGTAGCTGGCTATGTACGCCTCCGCTCTCCAGTATTCTGGTTCTGGGGCGTGACATGGTTTAAGTGGTGGCCCATGCAGGTCTTGTCAATCAAAAAATGTGAGGGTTTACCGAATAGATGTCTCAATCAGTATTCGTCCTTGATCTCTGCCCGTATTTTCAAATCCCTAAAATTCTTGCCCTGATTACATGCTTGTATCGTTGATCTGTCCTGGTCCTTCCTTATTGTTTCCCTGTGTCGTCTTCTTCAGCGGCACTATACCTGACCCTGCCGATCAGCGAGGAGGAGCACCTCCCGTGGACCAGCAATAACCTGGAGATCAAGCCCAGCATTCCGGAGTCGCCTCCAGAGTGATACCTACTGGAGGAGAACCCCCAATTCGGTACGTCCAGCCTGCGGAACTTGATAATGGCACCTTGGTAGGTCTCATCAGGACCTTGATAGCTTCTCAGGATCGTAGAGGAGACGCCTTGCACCAGACTGTGGCAGATGCTTTGACCAGAGGCGGTCATCCAGGGAACAGCGCGGCCAACAGCTTCAAGCGCTTGAACCCTCCATTCTTCGACGACAGCGAAGATGCGATTGCCGCGGACGCTTGGCTTCAGGATACCGAGGTGATTCTGGAAGCAGCTAGGACACCTGAGAATGAGAAGGTGGCGGTGGTACGCTTGCAGTTGTTGGACTTAGCTCGCAGTTGGTGGGCAGCGCAAGCCATGGGATTAGTGGCACCCATTGCTTGGGCAGTATTTAGAGAGAGATTCCAGACGAAGTATTTCGATGCTGTGGCTCGGTACGACCTGTAGACCAGATTTACCAACTTGAAGCAAGGAGGCAGAACAGTCGACAGTTATGCATATGAGTTTTCTAGGCTCAGTAGGTTTGCCCCCACCTTGGTGGCGACCGAGTTTGATAGGGCCCAGCGGTTCCAGCAGGGACTGCATTTGGAGATCTTGTTGGCAGTCGAGCAGTTCGGGCACCAGATGTTCGATGCAGTATTGAGGGCAGCTAGGAGGCAAGAGTACACCTTCCAGCGGATCGTAGATAGGACCGGAGGTAGGAAGCGGTCCCACAGTCAGATGCACCAATCATCAGCTTCAGCCCCAGCAGCTAGAAGTTTGACCATTGGAACTCCGAGACGGGCGGCCTCAGTAATGTCGGTTCAGCATTCGACCCCGACGTACCCGCAGCAGCAGAAGTAGAAGCAGACTTCCGTAATGGGATGTTCACATTGCGGAAAGCCAGCCCATGTAGTGGCAGATTGTCGTAGGGCACAAGGATTGTGCCTAGCTTGTGGAGCGACAGATCACAAGATAGGAGCCTGCCCGAATATGGGTAGTTCTTCCTCTTCCAACCTAACCAGTCCATCGGTTAGGGGACCAGCACCCATGCAGCAGCAGCAGTACCCAAGGCCATTGTTGCCTCAGGCCCAGGCATTCCAGCAGCAGTGTGCCCAGGCTCCAGTACAGAGCAGGCAGAGAGGTTTCCAGCAGAGGGGACCCGCAGCTAGAGGTCAGGCCATGATGATGGCTATGGAAG
This sequence comes from Iris pallida, assembly GCA_029216955.1. Lineage (NCBI taxonomy): Eukaryota > Viridiplantae > Streptophyta > Magnoliopsida > Asparagales > Iridaceae > Iris > Iris pallida. The sequence goes on along the minus strand of JANAVB010018998.1, from coordinate 410,422 downwards.
AAGAAGTTGCACCAGGTGAGGTAGTGGCAGGTATTATTCTCGTCAACTCCTTTCCAGCTTTAGTATTATTTGATTCTGGTGCATCGCATTCATTCATGTCTGTACGATTCGCGACACGGATAGGATTGGAGCCCGAGTCATTATCAGTGAGGCTGAATATACTTACTGGTAATGGTCTTGTGGGGGTAGATCGAGTGTTTTCCTCCTGTCGGATCGTAGTTAGCGGTAGAGAGTTCCTCGCTAGATTCATAGAATTCCCTATGGCAGACTATGATGTAGTCTTAGGCATCGATTGGTTGAGGAACCAGTATGCTAGGATAGACTGCCATGTTGGCAGAGTTGTTTTCATCATTCCAGGAGAGCCAGAGTTTTCATTTTCCAGAGGCACAGTGGAACCATCATCCCCAGTGTTGTGGATGGCAGTAGCAGCAGTGCAGTTGCCCAGGATAGTTGAAGAATTTCCAGATGTTTTCCAAGAGGAACTTCCAAGGATGCCGCCAGAGCGGGAGATCGAGTTCACTATAGACTTAATCCCCGGGTCAGCACCAGTATCAGAGCGAGTCTACAGAATGGCGCCTTCAGAGTTGGAGATTTTGTACAAGATGATTGAAGAACTCAGGACCAAGGGATTCATTCGTACAAGTGGATCACCTTGGGGAGCTCCGATGCTTCTTGTGAAAAAGAAGGATGGTATGTCCAGGTTATATGTAGATTATCGTACCTTAAACTCAATGACAATCAAGAACAGATACCCTCTCCCGAGGATAGATGACTTGTTTGATCAACTTAAAGGGGCTTCAGTGTTCTCGAAGATAGACTTGCGGTCAGGATACCATCAGATCAGAGTCAGAGAGCAGGATATCCTGAAGACAGCGTTTAGATCGAGATATGGGCATTGGGAGTTCCTTGTTATGCCCTTTGGAGCAACCAATGTGCCAGCCGTATTCATGGACCTCATGAATCGTATTTTCATGCCTTACCTGGATTAGTTCGTGATCGTGTTCCTAGATGATATCTTGGTCTACAGTAAGAGCGAAGCTGAGCATGAGCAGCATCTCAGAATCGTCCTTCAGACGCTTAGGGAGCACCAGTTGTACGTCAAGTTCAGTAAATGCGAGTTCTGGCTCGATCGCATTTCGTACTTGGGTCACATCACTACTCGAGGAGGAGTGGAAGTGGATCCCCGGAAGATTGTGGCTATCGAGACTTGGCCAGCACCTAGTTCAGTGGCAGAGGTTCGCAGATTCCTTGGATTGGCCGGCTACTACCGGCGATTCGTTTCAGATTTTGCAAAGATTTCAGCGTCGATGACCCAGTTGACTCGTAAGGATGTGTCGTTTGTTTGGACAGCAGAGTGTCAGGAATCATTCGAGAAGTTGAAGCGAGGTTTGATAACGGCTCCCATTCTCACACTTCCAGATGGGACCGGAGGATTCACAGTTTATTGCGACGCTTCAGGCAGAGGATTGGGATGTGTCTTGATGCAGCATGGGAAGGTAATATCTTATGCATCACGCCAACTTCGTGACCATGAGAAGAGTTACCCGACCCACGACTTGGAGCTAGCAGCAGTAGTATTTGCACTTAAGTTGTGGAGGCACTACTTGTACGGAGATAGAGAGAGATAGCCCGGTTTGTCTCTCGGTGTTTGGTTTGCCAGCAGGTTAAAGCTGAACATCAGAGGCCCACTGGACTTCTTCAGCCCTTGCCGATTCCAGAATAGGAGTGGGAGCATGTGACCATAGATTTTGTGACTGGATTGCCTAGATCCCTAGCTGGTCGAGATGCTATTTGGGTTATAGTTGACCGGCTCACGAAGGTGGCTCATTTTCTTCCATTTAGAGTTGGGCAGTCAATGGCTCAGTTGGTAGAGATGTACCTCAGGCAGATTGTAAGGCTTCACGGTGTGCCCGTCAGTATCACCTCGGACCGAGATTTAAGGTTTACATCGCACTTTTGGCATAGATTGCAAAAGAGTTTGGGAACTCGTCTCCAGTTCAGTTCGGCATATCATTCGCAGACAGATGGCCAGTCAGAGCGCACTATCCAGACTCTTGAAGACATGTTGAGGTCTTGCACCCTCGACTTCGGTGGTTCATGGGAAGATCACCTGCATCTTGTAGAATTCTCGTACAATAATAGTTTCCAGGCCAGTATCCAGATGGCTCCGTTCGAGGCTCTGTATGGTAGGAAGTACAGATCCTCGCTAGCATGGGATGATGTCGGAGAGAGGCAGATGCTTGGTCCAGAGATGATTGCCCAGACAGTTGAAGTGGTCAGAAGGATCAGAGATCGTCTTCGAGTTGCCCAAGATCGCCAGCGGCATTGGGCCGATGCTCATCGACGTCCCTTGGAGTTTGCTATCGGCGACCATGTATTCCTTAGGATCTCGCCTAACCGCGGTGTCATTCGCTTTGGCGTACGGGGAAAGCTTATTCCTAGGTATATAGTGCCGTTCGATATCCTGGAGCGAGTAGGAGATGTATCATATCGTCTTGCTCTTCCGCCGTTGCTAAATGAGGTGCATGATGTATTCCATGTGTCCCAATTACGACGGTACGTCCCGGACCCGAGCCATATCCTGGATCATTCGGAACTGGTTGTTGGTACCAACCTTTCGTATGAGGAGAGGCCCGTGTCTATATTGGACCGGAGAGAGAAGATACTCAAGAACAAGACTATTAACTTAGTCCGTGTTGCTTGGGGTCATCACTCTCTCGGTGAGTCAACGTGGGAGCGTGAGGATGACATCCGATCGCGATATCCCTACCTGTTTGACTCGTAAGGTATAATGTCTTCCTTATGCCTTATGTTTTCCATCCCTTGCTTGCATGTATGATTGTCTGATTGCTTGCCTGGTTATAGCTTGCCTGTGATTAATATAGCTTGTCCTTGTCTCTCTAGCCTCTTAATTAAATTCCGAGGACGGAATTCTTTTAAGGTGGGTAGAGTTGTAACACCCATATTATGAATACATATTTTGTCAAGCTTGCATGTATTTCAGACCTGTATTTATTTTTTTGGATTTTGGCATGTACTTGTAATTGGCTTGACTTGCAGATTTTGGTTTTCGTAGTTGGGTTTTACCTGGCTTGGTTTATTTTGTGGAGGAGAATTGGTTTGATTTGGTTTGGTTTGGTTTAACATGCATTGGAACACCTTAGCCTATGTTCAACCCTCATTCCACCACAACCCACCCTCTTTATTATCCCCACCTAACACTCTCTCTCCTCATTACTTCCCTCCATTAATTTCTTCTTCTTCTTCTTCTTCCTTCCTCTACACAACACTCCACCCATAGGCAAGTGCACCTTGCCACCACATGAAAACCACATTTTATTTGTTCATTAGCTAGATTAGGCCATGGTGATCAACATTAGTGCTTGACATTTTGTGATTTGGAGTCTCCATTGTTCTAGATCTAGGTTTTAACTATTTTCGGATTTATATGGTTTTGATCTATTTTGGTTGGATTTTTGTGGGTTTTGATGTTCCATGTGGAAGAGAATTCAATTTTACTCAAGTTAGACCTTTGAAATCTAGATTTGGTTTTGATTTGACCAAGATATGAAGATTTGAACTTTGGTGTTCTTGAAGAGTTTCTCTCGGCCTGGAGTAGCAGACTGCAGCCTGCGCTCTTTAGCGCAGTGTGGACTGCGCATCCTCCTCTCGGCCTGCGCTCTTTAGCGCAGCGCCGACCGCGCAGCTTGCCCCATGGTGAACTGCGCTCAATCCCAGCGCGTAGGGACACTTGCGCAGTCTGCTCATGCGCAGTCCACTCATGTGCAATCTGACCCATGCTTCATCCCTCCTGCGTAGTCCACTCATGCGCAATCTGACCCATGCTTCATCCCTCCTGCGCAGTCCACTCATGCGCAATCTGACCCATGCTTCATCCCTCCTGTACAGTCCACTCATGCACAATCTGACCCATGCTTCATCTCTCCCGCGTACTTCACTCATGCACAATCTGACCCATGCGCCATCCATCCCTGCACAGTCCGTTCATACGCAATCTGACCCATGCTCCATCCATCCCTGCGCAGTCCGCTCATGCACAATCTGACCCATGCGCCATCCATCCCTGCGCAGTCCGCTCATGCGCAATCTGACCCCTGCGCCAACCAGCTCAGCGCGAGCCGACTTCTACGCAGCTCACTCCTGCGCAGTTGGCCCCCTGGCGCACTTGACTCCTGCGCAACCCGACCCCAGGGACCCTTGCGCAATCTGTCCAATCATGGAGATTTGGTTTTATTTTTTTCTTAAGCTTGGCTCTTCTATAGCCCTGTATATTGATATTTTATTAGATATTTTACGCCCATTTTATATCCTTACGCCTTTTGTCATGAACTGGATTTTACTTAATATATTTGGAATGACTATTGTACATGGCATGGTATGATAAGGAACTAGCATAACACGACAGTAACCCGTAGTGGTGCACTCCTGACATGACCAACCTGACATGATAGTGGCCCGTCGTGGCGCACTCCTGACAAGTACCCTGACATAATTTATCTTGATGCTGTTGCGATGGCTAACTTGACTCGTATAATCAACTTGACACCGTGGGTTTTCCTGCTTGCTTGCTTGTGCAATCCACTTGTCTTGTCTTGCATCATGTCTAGGACGTGACTCCCTGGTTCCCACGGTCAGGGATTCATACTGAATATGGATTAGGCTAATGACTAGATCAAACTATAGTTCATGGAGAATTTCCAGTCATAGGCAATCTCGTTATCTGGGCGCTCTTAATTGGACTTGTAGCTTGCCGACGAGTAGAGCACATTTCCAGCACACTGTCATGTGTTGCACCCTCTAAGTCATCTAAGGGTATATCGTCTCCGGGGCGATGTACCCAACCATACTCTCAACCCGCGGAAGGATAACTGGATGGTCTGCAGGGCTTGGGACTGGAAAATTCTCACTTGCATCTTGTTAGTAATTAGGCTTGTGATAACCCTAGTTAGTTAAAGTAGTAAGCCGTAGTATTTTGCTTGGCCGCTTGTGAATAGATGATGTCTAGCCCTGTCTAAGTCTTGTCTAGTCCTTGTACCTGGCTACTCTTGTACATGCTTGTTTTACTTATCTCTAACAATAAATGGGTAGAGACAGAGTGCTGTTCAGGCGAATGGTTACAACCTCGGTCCTTGTCTGGTTTAAGGGTTGTAACCTGGCTCCCGGAATGGTCCCACGTCACTAGTCATTTATTGTCCTGTTGCACTTTTTATTTACTTGTACCTTCTTCCATTTTTTTTCTTATGTTATGATAATCTGGCTTTTGTTCTTATTTCGTGGCCTCCTTTATGGAACTTGCTTTTTCTGGGGTTTGACCCAGCTGGTTTTGTGTGGCCAGATTTCGGAGCAGCTCCCGAGGATCTTCCGAACCTCCAACCCGATGGTGGCGACTAGAAGGAACTCGGGCTACGAGTGGGTTTTCTATTTTGTTTCGTTCACTCTATTGTAAAGTTATTCTTTTGAGGCGTTTAGCCGACGAGCACCTGTTAGCTCGATGCACTTTACTTACTGTCTGCCTACGGGCTGTAAACATGATTAAAAAATCCTAGGGTTGATCATATATGACTTAACTCTTGCTAGTCCCAGCATTTTCTACGACTAGCTTCATGATTAGCTAATATGTAATATTTGGGACGCCTTTTATTGTATATTTGGTGGTCAAACATCTTGTGATCATATTACTTGCTTGAGATTGAGACAATAGGCTTGACCATAAGAGACGTTGGCTTGTAGTAAACCCTCATATCTAGACAGTCGTGACCGTATAGTTGAGATGTATTCTATTTCAATATACGTAGCTGGCTATGTACGCCCCCGCTCTCCAGTATTCTGGTTCTGGGGCGTAACAATAGGCGTCGCCCGCGTGAATGCTTGATAAGGCATGAACGGTCCCATCATTTTGCCCCAAAGCTTGAATTGGCCTAAGTCATAGGCATCGCCCGCATGAATGCTTAATAAAGCATACATGGTCCCGTCATCCAAGGCTTGGCAAAGACTATGCATGTTCCGTGAGTTAAGTCGTCTTACACGGCTTTTGGCTTAAGTCTAGGCACCCGAGAACTTGGTTGTTCAAGTCGAACACGTGCATGGCACATTTCCTCGAAGCAAGGCTCGGCGTAGCCTTGATCGTCCCACGAGCTATGTTGTATTGCACGGCCTATGGCATGAGTTTAGGTACCTAAAGACCTTGGTTGTTCAAGTTGAGCGTATGCTCGGTCCCACGGTTCTAAGGCTGCATATAGCCATTTGTTCCCACGGTCTTAAGGCTCGTCACATAGAGTGTGACTTGGACAATAGTGTCGTACGGAATACATTGGAGTATGAAACGTTCTTATGTACTTTTTCAAAGTATGAGGCGGTCCCTCGGTTGGGAGTCTCGCGTTCCTATGCACGTTAAGAAGTATGAGGCGGTCCCTCGGTTGGGAGTCTCGCGTTCCTATGCACGTTAAGAAGTATGAGGCGGTCCCTCGGTTGGGAGTCTCACGGTCCCGATGCACGTTATGTAAAGTGTGGTTCAGAGCACGAGTTGCTAAGTATAGTTCTAGTCGTACCAACAAATTAGGCCATGCATTTACGTAAGTCTAGATGTCTCGTAGGTGCATGGTCATGGAAAACTTGTCGACAAGGGCGATGTTTCTTCGAGCGGTAACCCGGGGCCACGGGACCGACTCGGCCTAGGAGGAAACACGATATAGCCGAGCTGGGTAATAGGCAACCGGTAGTTCGGGGACTTGTATCGGGGATCGCAACCTGCGGTACAAGGGTCCCGAATGCCAGGCTATGTCCACGATGGCTTGTCGTGCCAGTGACCTTTCATATAGATAATTGGCATGATAAGCGGCAAATTCGCATGCACGGTGTCGGTCGTGACAAAGGAAGTGTAAGCACAGTATGACTTGAGTTATGAAATGTGTGCTCGGTTGCATCCAAAGTATTATGAGGCATAGTATTTGGCTAAGTAAAGACCGGTGCTTCGGTATGAGATGTGGCATCGAGTGTTAAGTCGTTGGCATAGAGTTGCATAAGTCAAACTTGAGTCGTTACGAGTTAAGTCGAGAAGGGCCGTAGGGCAAGTTGGGTGAAGTTATGTTGAGTTGTTAGGCACGACCTCGAATTATGAGGCACGGCTATGCTGTCATAGAGTTGCCTCAAGGAGGTAGCACGATCACACGGAAATGGGGTCTATCGTGGAGTTGCGTTCCTGATTATGGCCGTAAGGCAAACACGACTGGATAGGTTAACGTTGTTGGCACGAGAAGGGGTCTAGAGGCAGAGTATGAGTTAACGTTGTTATTGCAAGCACGAGATGGCCCTCAGACACAAGTATGCCAAGCCGTCTGTCATAAAATTGATCCTAAGGTAAGACTGGAAAGATAATCGTAAAGGGACTTGTATTGCACAAAGTAAAATAAACATGTCGATTTTGTATGGGTGGGCGAGGAGCTCACACCAGCAGTACAGTTAAGTACTGACACCCACATAGTTTATATGTACAGGCACAGGTAGAAAGCTCATGGCGTGGAGTTCACTTGGATGCGTCGAGGCACGGAGTCCCTTGGCGATTCGAAGCGTGCGGCCGCCTGGAGTCAAGACTTATACGGGACATAATGTATGAACGTTGCCTTCCGAAGCTTCCGCTGGCTCAAGCATTGTAATCGAAAGATGGGAGGAAGCAGAGTGACTTGTAAAATAAGAGAAAAGTAAGCACAAGAGACTTATAAGCCTTGCGCCCATTGTAATATTATTGTTCAATATCAATAAAGATTTAGTTTTGAATAACTTGTGTATTGCTTCTAAATTTCTGCTGCATGTTCAATGTTTCTGCTTGGGACTTCTATGCGACGACCCCGTCGCCGTCGATGTAATCGACCGTTATGAAACTGCCTTGCACGAGCGCAATCTAGGCTTGTGCGACATCACGCCTTAGCGAGGACGATTGCTCCTACGGGAACGGGGCGTGACAGAATTGGTTGCGAGTTTTCTCTCATATTGTGGGTGTAGTAATAGATGGTGGACGTATAGCAGTGCAACGTGGGGAGGGTCTGTTGCTCGCATGCTACATTAGCTAATAGCAATATAAGAATTTTATTATGAGGACTGGTGTAGTTGGGAAGTAAGCTAGGAACATTTGATTAAATATAAGCAGAACATCATGTGAACACTTGTGAACCATAGCTCACCTGTTAGTGCAGGTAGGTTAGCGTATGGGAGTTTTTAGGTTCGAGCCATGCGCATTTGGAAGTTGGTTTTTTTTAAGGATGTATGAGTGATAATATTTCTGATAATTGACACAGCAGAGAGAAATAAGTGTGAGCTCTTTTTTTGGGGGGATATTGAACATCAAGAGAGAGGATTGAACTTATGTAATAGAAATGGTGTTAAGGTCAATTTTTATTTATTTTATTTTGGGCTTTCGGAGAAATTAGTATGTTATTTATTTATTTAATACCTTATTTGATGATCAATTAGAAAATCTTTTTATAATGAAATGGGACTTATCTAGTTAGGGATTGGTTAATGGGTAATAAATTATATCTTTTGTCACATGTTTTGATAATTAATTAGTTAAATAAATATCTCTCTAGGTCCCTTTGTCACTTTGGACCCTTCGAGAGTGGACGTTGGACCAACTTTTACTTCTCATCAGCAATCGGAGCCAGGCAAGTGTACCTTGCCAAACTTGTACTTCAGTTACATTATTAAATTTACATTATTAAATTTACATTATTAAGTTCTTGAATATTATTTATGTGTATTTTATTGCAACACATAGGGACGTGTTCGGTACTTCGCGTCTAATCACATTCGGGTGCCATTGGACGTTAGTGCCAACGAGTATCGATGTTAGATACTTACATTCACGTTATCGCAATAATCTGTTACGGAGTACATTTAGACCTTAGCACATGCTCATGGTTACTACATACTGCCAGATTCACGTACACGATTTATATCTTGCGATATGAAAATCCATGGTTCATTCTAGGACGATGACTTATGATCTCTACACTGTATTTATTAGTATGACTCGATGTCCTTGTTAGAGGATCTGGACGAGCGTCTAGTGGATACGATTCATGAAGCCATATGGGAGGGGAGAACATACACCGTGCGCTTGGGCTACTTTTCCACGGAGTATGTCGTTGCCTCACTACCAGAGCCTCGGGGTATCATAGATTGACACAGCTTCTACACCGGACTGTGGGTCTTTTCATAGTTTGCTGGAGTGCCTATCAGGTCTCCGGGGTACACCCTGTGTCACTGCCACATTTAAGCTTGAGGGTATTTTAGTCATTTTGTAAAATTTTAATTTATTTTGAATTATTGAAGTAATGATTGTTAATTTTGACCTTTGTTAGTTGAGACTTTGGAGACTGACCTAGATGTTGACTCTAGCTATAGTGACTTGATTAGTATGGTGGGACCCTAGTCTAACTTAAGTCAACCCAAGTTAAGTAATTTAGAATCAAGTTTCAAATAGGAGAATAAAAGATTAGGTTCAAGGACTTTTGACTTAAGGATTTATTTCCTTTGCCATTGAAACTTGGCCCAAGCCCATTAGCTATCACCCTAACCCTAATTTTAGCCTTTAGTGGCCGGCCACATAGGGATTCCCCTACTCTGAAGTCTCTCTTCCTATTGTTCTTGCCTCTTTTGTATCAAATCAACTTCTGGAAAAGAAAAGGTATTGTCATTCTTCCCCAATCCATAACTATTCCCTTTTAATTCCTTTTTGACTCTAGTTTCTTGTATCAGAGTCTAATCCTACTCTATTTTCTGTTCATGGAGAGAAATCTCAGCTTTTGAATAATTTGGAGCTTTTGGCTAGAAAGGAGAATCATTCTATTTGGAGCTTTTCTTTGTCATTGACACACTATAGGTAAACCCTCTAAATTGTGTTTTAATTCTGATTTCTTTACATTTTAGCCTAGATCTAGGTGTCCCCTAACTGTGTTGTGTGATTTGCGAATGTTTGCATTGATTTCGTATCCGTATCGGACACGTATCATAACCTAGTCCTAGGTGTTTGTGAAAATGCCTTAATGGATTTTACTTTACTATTTTTGAAAAGTAATTAAAGGGAAATGTAGATCTATATATAAGTTATGATTTCCATATGGACTGAGTCGACCACTGTGTCCTTCTTGTGTCGGAATATGACACGGACATGCAGCACGAGCAGTGTGCTCGATGCCCTGCTGTTCGGGGTGTAGTGCGCACTGTACACGACACCATTGGACACAAAAATTCGTGGAAACATGAAGCACATGTCTAACACCATCCTCCCAAAATTTGGGATCATATGGTGCACTACACAGGGAGCAATCTGACCCGTACGGAATCCTCACTGTACGCGCACTGTCATATATCACGCACTGACACGCGTCTCGTGTCCGTGCTAGACACGACTTGGACACGTCATGGTGTGTGCAGTGTGTAGCCCTATTGTTGGGCTACACGTAGACGTGACCACGTGGACACACGTGTCATGTGTCGTGTCCACGAACTTAGTGAACACATGCACGAGACTGTGAACTGTTTAGTATGGCTCGTGTGTGGGAAATGGGTTTGGACACGTTTGTGTCCAGTTTTTGGATACTGGAACACACGTAGGACACACTCACATGTGACACATATATTACCAACCAATTAAACTGATTTTAAGTTGTATTTGAATTCAAAATTGGGTTTTTCCCCAAAATTTTCTGATACTGTTCAGTATACTCGATTTCTGAGATTTAAATGTATTCTAAACTGTTTTCTAATGATTAAATTAAATGTTGGTTCACCAGTACATATCTGAGATTAACTTACATGTTAGGTTTTCATGTTGGCATGGGATTTTGGTTTTCGAATTGTCATTGGGCTGTCTAAACCTGAAAACTGTTTATGTGTATACTGATACACTGTTTCAAGCTACCATACACATACACACCCACACTCTACAAAAATGAGAATATATATACACACACACATGGACTGACCTGAGAACCTATGTTGATTCCCTATACACACACACTCAAATATGAATTCAAAAACCTGAGAACTGTTGTTTGTGTACAGTTTTCTCTACACACACACACATATACAAACCTGGGACCCTATAGCTACTGATACCTTGTACATTGATTTCCTATTACACACACACACTTATACGCATGTACACATATTACACAAAATCTGAGAACACATTGATATCACTCATGCACACACACACACACACACAATGAGATACACACACACCCTCATTACTGCCACACACATTAGTGTCACTCACACACACACACACACACACTATTTATGTGTACACTGATACACTATTTCCAGCTACCATACACATACACACCCACACTCTACAAAAATGAGAATATATATACACACATACATGGACTGACCTAAGAACCTATGTTGATTACCTAGACACACACACACTCAAATCTGAATTCAAAAACCTGAGAACTGTTGTTTGTGTACAGTTTTCTCTACACACACACACATATACAAACCTGGGACCCTATAGCTACTGATACCTTGTACATTGATTTCCTATTACACACATACTTATACGCATCTACGCACATTACACAAAATATGAGAACATATTGATATCACACATGCACACCCACACAATGAGATAAACACACACCTTCTTTACTGCCACACACATTACTGTCACTCACACACACATACAATGAATCTATATACACACACTCACTGTTAGGTACATGTCACGCCCCGATCCCGCTAGGGTCGTCCGTCTTGTCTGGATCCCTGCGTGGTCGATCGTCCTCGCTAAGGCGTGATGCCGTACAAGCCTAAGTTACGCTTGCACAAGGCCATGTACCTGCACAAAACAACTAGTCAAGCAAAAACACACGCACGCACCCATTAGTTAAGCAAAACACACGCACACACCCATTTATTGCAGAAAACCAAATATTGGACACAGAGATTTGAAATGGAAATACTTCTTTTATTGATAACTTGATAGGAATACAAGTACAAAGCTTTGGAAACTCAGAGTGCCTTATATTTTGGCTACATGATTCTTTTTGAAACTCTCTTTTGAAAATAGTTGCAATGCCCATACATCAGATCCCTCTATTACATGCTGGAATTAAAAGACACCTTCAGAAGAAAAAGAAACTTGAAACTTGACTTGGAAAGAAAATGAAACTTCGAGGCGATCCACAGCTCTACTGGGCTAGACGAGCTTCGGTGCCTCACTTGAAATCCCCCTGTCTCCTTTTGCTTTCTGAAAAGGATGCCCACAACATGGGTCAGCACACATCATGCACTAGCGAGCGGCTCTTCGTCGAAACTCACAAATATATGTACTAATTCAATATGTGAAGCTACACATTTACTAGTGATCTTTCTACTTGTCTAGGTTCTTTTTAACAATTCATAAGAAACATGACAGTAGAATTATGCATAACCAACTTACCAACGCCGACAGTCATCCCTGCACAAAACTGGTTAGCACAATTTGCATATATGTAAAGCATACTCATTTCCCATTCCTGCATGTTAGGCTAGCAATAAATCCCTGTCTATATGCATGAACCTAACTATTGCGGTCCATGGGTATTCCCATTACTAGCAATCGAAACTTTCTGCCCAACTACTAATAGACTGACACCCCCTCTTACTGCGGGGACTTCTATCCCCAGGTGTCCTGTTCTCTCCTAGGCCGATCGACTCCAGGTGCCCCCAGAATCGATCGAGAGATTACCACCTTGTACACAAGTTGTCTAGACCAATGCGAATGCAGCTATCAGATAATTCTACTATACACGAGCCTAGCAACTTATAAACATTTCCATTCCCTTCTTCTTCTTGCACGGTCAAGCCGTGATTTCCATATCGAGCTATCTCTTTTAGGCAATTCATAAGAGCATACAGTTCATATTGAAGCAAGCAAGCGATAGTTCCATTTTATATGTGATTCATTCATTTATCTTCTCTTATCTTTTGTTATTGAGGTATCGTTGATCACAGGGACAAGGCAATATAGTGGACTAGAGATCATTTTTTAGGGCGTACAAATAAATCTAAGCCCGGTTAAAGCAACTCACCGAGATGAATCTTAGTTGAGAGAAGGAGGGACTTCATGCACCGTTCACGAACAATTCACGCGGCCTATATTGGCACCAACAGTTGATTAGCATACTTCGTCTCTTTCTCTCAAGATTCGGAATGAATACGAAATGCGATAAAAGCGAACAATGAAAACCAATCATCGAAAACCAACACGAAAACGCATTCATCAAAACCAAGCAGCGAAAGAAAACATTCAGCAAAATGCTTGGATTCATTTCAATAGAAGCCAATCCATCAATTGGAAAGGTTCATTGTATTTCATCTGTGATCAATAGATACCGGCAAAGGTTTCACCCAGATACTCAGTTCAAGACTGAGTCAGCAAGCCGTGGGTATTACATAGTGGTCCGCGAGGAGCGGGGCACTACAGTACATACACCTGACACACACATATATATGCACATGTCACTCTATATCTCTCTATTTGTATATATATATATATATATATATATATATATATTGCCTATATGATTAGTATATATGTGGATGTGGTAAATAAATATGTGTGTGCCAATATAGATTGTATATGGCATATAAGCCTATAGTTCCTATAGGTATTCATATGTGTATATGGTAATATATACACATGAGATTGTGTGTGGATAGGTTTGTATGGCTTTGTGATGATGTGTGAATGCTAGGTAGATATGGTTAGGCTTAGTGAGACTTGTCTGGGTTAGGTTTGACCTAGTTGACCTAGTTTGACTAGTGTAGTTGACTAGAGTTGACCAAAGGTTGAATTTAGCATAGATTGACCCAAACATCATGTAGAATGCATTGTAGCAGTCTATTTTACCCTTTTAGATATGTTGTGACTTGTGTTATTCTAAATAGGAACCAGACACCACTCCTCAGGCAGTATTTTATTTCAGATACTCAGGATATCAGGCGAGTCCATTCTTTGACCGTTTCATACTTGCTAGGACTATATTCTTGCTCTAGATTACTTTACTTGATGTTTTTACGATGGAAACACTGATTAGTACTATATGGATCTTTTCATACGATGTTATTCCCCTTGGGAGCATTGGATACATCATGTCATGTGCGTTTCACTTTCATTATGTATTTCTGTGCTTTCTCCATTCATATGCACTTTCGTGATTCATGTACTCTCATGTTCACGGAGCCCCCATATTTATATTTATGTATACCCATTTATGGGCCCCCATGTGAAATTATGTACAATAACATAACTTGAACGAATCCTTGTGTATTGATTGGGGATGGAAGAGTAGAAATAGTCATGTGGACATTTCCAAAGTAGTATAGCCATGTACAACCTCTCATGTTTATTATCAAGCCGTTCATATGTCTATCTTGTACTCTAAACCACTAGTTCACTGTAGTTCTTTACTTATAGTAGATATTTCTTTACAGTCTTCTCTTTTACTTCATGTATATTCTTCAGTGTTTCATGTATCTTACTCTATTTCCTGTATTATATTCCTGTCATGATATGAACTGCGTGAGATGTATTGTACTCGCTCTCGTCCTGACTGGACCTGTTGAAAATATTACAGATGACTTTGAAGAGTTCTGTCCCACATACTATGGAGCAGGCCTAGGAGGACCTAGCACTTGTAGAGGATATTACCCCAGTAGTCTAGGATAGTTAGCTAGACCAGTATCTTACTTATTATTCTGTCTTGTTGGATACACTTGTACTTATTTGGAGATTTATTATTCTGGATATTTTGGAGTTATTATCTTAGACATTTAAATCCTCTCTCTTATCTTGTATTTCATCTGTAGATTTTGTTGAGATATTATCTATCTATCTTATCGTACTTTTTACCTTAGCTGTGATTGAGTTGTACTTATATTATTCCTCCATTCGGAGAGTATAACTGTACAGGTACCTTATAACTGTTAGATGTATGTGACCTAGGACAACATTCTACCACTGACACTGCGGCGTAGGCTGGACGTAACCACTTCTCGTGCCCCTACATTGGGTGCGGGTCGTGACACGTTTTTAGTGGTGGCCCATGCAGGTCGGATAGTTAGAATTGTGGTGGTATTCGAACTAGAGTATCACTCCAGCCTGCAGTAGGATTAGGACATTTTTGAAGGTACTCAATCACATTAGGAAAAACTCTTAATCAGATTCCTTTTATCTAAATTTGCTGCTTATTGTCTTCCCTTGAATATAAACTGTCCTCCTTTGCTATTTCGACTCATTCTCAGAAATTATTTTCTTGTTTGATCTGTCTCCAGGATGGTCGAGACTAGATCTCATCGCCCAGGATAGGGGGACACTGATGAGAGGTCTGCCACCTCTCATCCTCAGCAGCCAGCCCCTGGTACCACAGCCAGTTATGCCAGCTGGGGTGGATGTTTCAGCTACATTCGGAGGAGCCCCTCCACCAGCAGTTCACAAGCAGAGCCTAGTGATTTCGGAGATGCTTCAGCAGCAGCAGCCACCTTCAAGATCCGTTGACGCAGTCCAGCTGTTCACTTTCTTCCAGTAGTTCATGGAGGCCCAGCAGCAGCGTCAGACGGCAGAGTTCAGTCGGGGCATCGATCTGGCCCTGACGACAGTCGAGAGGGCAGTAGCTCAGCCTCCGGCAGTTCAGTAGCAGCATCAACCGAAGGAGAAGGGCATCTAGGATTTCCAGAAGATGCACCCGTTGGACTTCAGGGGTACATAGGGCATTCTGTACGCAGATGAGTGGATTAAGCACATAAAGGAGATCTTCAGACTGGCAGAGATTCCAGCGAGGCTACAGATTGAGGTGGCGGCTAGTATGATGCATGATTTGGCTCGTATGTGGTACCAGACAGACCCGAGGGTTGGTACAGCTGGCAGACTTGGGTAGCTTTCAAAAAGCTGTTCAACGAAAAGTTTTTCCCCGATGCAGCGCTTGGTGCCCTCGAGACTCAGTTCGAGGCCTTGGTATAGGGCAGTCAGACTGTCGAGGAGTACGCCGGGGAGTTCTGCCGTCTGGGCAGGTTTATTGAGGGGTTATCTGAGGCGACAAAGGCCCGAGGGTTCGGGGAGGGACTAGTGAAGGAGGTGAAGTCCTATACCAAGAGTGCCCACAGTGCCACTTTTGAGGAGATTCTGGTGGGTGCCTTAGTAGCAGAGGATGACCTTGAGTTGAGGTTCAAGAGGGGGCGAGACACTCAGGGAGCCAGTGGTAGCGGAGGACCGGCCAAGAGGCCGCACTTTCAGCAGCAGCACCAGCAGAAACAGTTTCAGCCGCAGCAGTTCCAACAGCCGAGACTTTAGCCAGCTCGGCATCAGCAGCTGATACAGCAGCAGCAGGCCCCGAGGAAGCAGTCTACTAGTTGTACCTTATGCAAGAAACCAAGGCATGGATGGGCTGAGTGTAGGAAGAGGCTGGGGAAGTGTCTTCTCTGCGGATCGTCGGAGCATCAGTTGAGGGACTGTTCCCTCTTCGCAGGCAAAGCAGCACAGGGAGCAGAAGCCAAGGCTCCAGTGGGACCGCATAAGGGACCGCGGTCGACTCAACAGGAGCGGTTCGTACAGCATCAGCAGCAGGCCTGGGGAGGCCAGCAGGCGTTTGCTTTCGTTGTGGCGGTCACGGATGCAAAGGCTATTGGGGAGCTGATCACAGGTTCTATTATTCTCGACTCCATTCCAATTTTTGCCTTATTTGATTCTGGGGCTTCCCACAGTTTTGTGTCTATATCATTTGCTGTTAGACACTGTCTTGTATCTGAATCGTTGCCTAGGACCTGCAAGATCACGACCGGGGGTGGTATTATCCTCGTGAGTGATGTTTGCAGAGGGCGGAGTGTTATTTTGGGAGGCCAAGAGTTGGAGGTTAGTCTGCTCGTAATGCCACTACCGAACTATGATATCGTATTAGGTATGGATTGGTTGAGCAGGCATCACGCCAGCATAGATTGTCGTAGGGGTAGAGTTATGTTCGGAGCACCAGGAGAGCCAGAGTTCGAGTTCACCCGACGGCAGGCGGAGCAGAGCAGCAGACTTTTCTGCAGAGTTTTAGTCAAGGAGCAGGTCGTTCAACATCTTTTGATTACGGAGTTCATGGACGTCTTTCCGGAGGAGTTGCCCGGACTTCCACCGGGCAAGGATGTTGAGTTCTCGATAGACTTGGTTTATGGTACGGAACCGATTTCTCAGCATGTCTATCGAGTGAACAACAGTGAGTTGGTAGAATTAAAGAAGCAGGTGGATGAGCTGCAGGACAAGGGCTTCATCCGGTCGAGTTCTTCACCTTGGGGTGCACCGGTACTCTTTGTACCCAAGAAGGATGGGTCGGTACGGATGTGTATCGACTACAGGGCACTCAACAACCTCACGATCAAGAACAGATATCTACTGCCGTGGATTGATGATCTCTTTGATCAGTTGAGCGGAGCTCGAGTTTTCTCGAAGATTGATCTGAGGTCAGGTTATCATCAGGTAAAAGTGAAGAAGGAGGATATCCCGAAGACCGCATTTAGGATGCGGTATGGCCAGTTTGAGTTCTTGGTTATGCCGTTTGGGCTGACCAACGCCCCGACGGTATTTATGAACTTGATGAACAAGGTGTTCCACCAGTACTTGGACAAGTTTGTGGTGGTGTTCATCGATGATATCCTGGTGTACTCGAAGACTAAGGAGGAGCATGAGGAGCATTTGAGAGTGGTTCTAGAGACACTAAGAAGGGAGAAGCTTTATGGCAAGCTCTCGAAGTCCGAGTTCTTTCAGGACAGAGTTGACTTCTTAGGTCATGTGGTGACTGGAGATAGGATCTCAGTAGACCCGAAGAAGATCAAGGCAGTTGAGGCTTGGTCGGCACCGAGTTCAGTAGCAGTGATCAGGAGCTTCTTAGGACTGGCTAGCTATTACAGGAGGTTCGTGCAGGATTTCTCCCGAATTGCAGAGCCGTTGACTAGGCTGACCCGAATGGATACATAGTTTGTTTGGTCAGAGGAGTGTCAGGTCGCTTTTGATGTGAAACCCCTAAATTTCTACTATATTTTTTATATATATTAAATTTGGTACTGATTTAAAATTTTTGTATTGTACGTCGCATAGTCGTATTGTACGTCGCGTACGAAATTTTATTTTTCGTAGTTGCTCCTCAAGTGCGAATATGTGCGAGCATACATATTTTAGAAAAACATTTTTTCTATTTTATTATACACTTTCAAAATATTATATAATTATTATTCTTGCTACAAAAAGCCTTTTTATTTTTAGCAGTTATTAATCATAAATAATATTTCATTGTATACTAGGAAAAGCATAATCATGTATGCATTATTCGTGCATACATATATTTCGTAATTATTTATTAGTCTATTTTAAATAAAAATGTAATTTTTTAGATTTATTAATAAATATTTTATTATTTAAAAAGATATTTAAAAATATTGATTATTTTTGAAATTTTTATTATTGGTATTTTGAAAAATATATTTGGAAGTTATGGTGGCCATTTAAATCTTGATTTAATTTTTGGATTTATTTAAATAGTTAAATATTCAAAATTGATTTATCCCATTTGATTTTGAGCTAAAAATTTAAATAGATTTAAATTGGATTTAATTGATTTGATTTTAAACTAAGAGAATTTGATTTGATTTAAATTAGATTTGGATTTGGATTTGGATTTGATTGCTTTTAAATTAAATTAGGAAATATCTAAATTGGGTTTAAAGGAATCCTAATTCTTATCTAATTGGAAATTCCCACATCCTATAAATAGGCAGGTACTCCTCCATATTATTTTCACCATAAATCATCTTTCAAACCATCCTTGTCAAAATTTCTCTCTTTTTTCGTCATAAATTCAGCCTCAATTTTCAAAGGTTGTAGCAACTTCGAATGATCATAACTTCCAACTCCGTTTGACCTTCAGTTTTTTTTGTTGGAATCGTATTGAGGTATATTTTCTGAATATAAATTTTATTTTCATAAATTTGGAACTTAAATTTTTGGAAAATTTGTGGAGTGTCAGTGGTCCGAAATCTGACACGTTTTAGTGTTTTTGAGATTCTGGGAGAACCAGGAATCAGAATCACGATCCGTTTGAAGTTTCGGAATACTGACAGAAAAAAACACATCATATATTTTTCCCATAAATTTTCCAAAATATTTTATTTTTGGTTTTTATTTTAGAAGTTTGTCATATCGTCTGAGTTATCTTGTGTAGCCCTGTGACTATTCTGTACCCAACAGAATTGTCGGTTTCACCAGCAAGGACCTCACGCAAGACACCTTGCCATTTACTGTTTATTTATTTTAGCTCATATTTCATGCATTATTTATTTTCTTTATACAAAATAAACTGTGATACATGGCATAACTGTTAGAACTTACTGTTCATTATATTTCTGCTATGTATTATTTTTCTTACACATTAAACCTAGATTTAAGGGACCACCTTTGTGTGTTGCATTCATGGCCTTGACACGTTGTACCACGAAGTTGTGTGTTGCATGTAGAACACGGAAGTACGTGATTGGCTGGCCACCAGTACGTACAAGCCGTGCGATAAGAATAACCGCTAATAGAGGTTGCATACTAGTTGGACGTAGCGGTTATAGAGTTAGCATTGGGCGGAAAGAACATGATTGGAAGTTGACTACCACCCTATCTATCGTAGACTCGCTCGCTACTGAGGAACGATAGGTAGACTATATGCTATAGACTCGCTCGATACTGAGGAATAGTATATGGTGTTGTGACTCGCTACTGAGGTACTGCATTGTTAATTTCTCGACTTGACCGGGTAGTCATGCGACCATAAACTGTTCTTAAAACTGCATCCACTTAGACTGGTTAGGCTACCTTTATCCGTTAGGTACGAGTACTTTTGGTTTGAGTACTTGTATCTGACCGTGGCTTGGAACAATAACTTGTCGCGGATTAGTTTGTTACATCTTGTCCTTGTTTGGCTGTAGGTGTGACTTTCTACTCCGATGAGAAGGTATTGAACCTTGTTGGGGTCCGGATACCATATTGGATTCATAGCATGGGAAGATACGTTTCGTGAATTAGTTTACCATCTCCTGTCCTTGTTTGGTTGGGGGGATGATACGCTCGTTCAGTAGGTGCGTATTGGACCATGTTATAATTCGATTTACTTATTTATTTGAGCAATATTTATTCAGTTTATATGGCATGATATTATGTGTCTTGTTACGTCCCTCTGAGGACCTGGTTATCTCTCCAGGTGTGTGCTATTGTCTTTCGCAGGTGCTCTAGCTCTAGCTTTGACCATCTCTATTTCTTCGAAGATGATTGCGCTTAGATTATCTTTGCTTCGCTAGCCAAAATTATTCTTTGTATATCTTGTATTTCTTTTCATAGTTGGTAGTGGATTTGTCTCCGCCCAACTATATGTATCAATGACAATTCATTATCATTATATAACATGTTTTATTCTTATATTTCGTGGATGAGATTAGATTATTGTTGGTTTACTGCATTTTACAGCTTATGTATTCATACGAGGTTTCCATATATTGGAGTATACTTTGTATGTATACAGCTGGCATGTCTATGTACCTAGTCCTACGTATTTTGGGACTGGAACGTTACATGTTTTTGTGGTGGCCCATGCAGGTCGAGTTTGTCACTTCGGTTACGTTACTGTACCGATGTGAACCTGCAACATAGGATTAGAATTATAGGAATCTCATCCATACAGCTTGACCTCTTCCCTTGGCTTCAAATTTTGAACTCTCGTTCGACTTCCTTGAATTGCATCTTGCTTGATTCCTTTCTACCGTTGATTCTTATTTTCGTGCTTAGTGTCAACTAGGAAGATGACTACACTAGTATATGCTCATAGGTCAAACACATGGCTAGAATGGTTATATTGGCAATTGGAATACATTTAAGACTCTAATTGAGTTAAAGGATTTTTTTTAGTATGATTTAATGATTGTAATTGGTAAAGTAGGGTATTACCACGGAAAGTTTTAACCCTGAGATTTCTAAATAGTAAACACTAGAGGATTTATAGAATTTCATACTTGGTTTAAGAAATTGATTGATTTTCAAAGATTTGATATTTATGATTTATTGGATTATAGTTATACATCCTTGCACAAGTATAAAATTGATTTGCTTTTCGAGTTGTGATATTTATGAGTTTGGGTGATAGATATACATCTTTGAACAAATATAAAATTTATTTGATTTTCGAGTTTTAATGTTCATGATTTATTGTATTATAGTTATGCACCTTGAACAGTTATAGATTTGGTTTGAAAATGATCTTAGCTTTTAAAAATGGTCGTAGGAATTATTTAAACGGAGTTGTACAATTTGCGGTTTTCGTGTTTATAAAATTTTAAATTTTAAGGGAAAGTAATGATGGTGAACTTTGGTTTAAAATATTTGAAAGTTATGAAAACAATTTTTGAGAAATTTTTATTTTAAATGGTGTCTTATGATTGAGGATTTACAAATCTGTTTACATTTTTTGGTAAAAAGATTTTGACTGATAAGTTTATTTGAAAATTTTGTTTAATGAGGGATTGCTAATATTAAAATTTTTGGAAGAATTTCGAAGGATGTGATGGAAAGTTATTTTGATTGATTAAAGGAAGTTACCATTTAAAAGTCGTGATTTTGTTGGAATAACTTAGCATGAATAGAAGTTAAAATTGATGAGAGCATTGAGCTAAATTTTTTTGAGATTGCTTTTAATATGCTAAGAGTTTTATTATGAGTTATTGGAAAATTTTAGAGTGTTAAATTTTTGATTGATTTTAAAAATTTTATGGATTCGTAAATTATGAACTCTTGAGTTAAATAGTTGAATTTAAACGTTAATTTTGGAAAAGGTTAGTAGTAACGTGATAAAATTTTGCTTTGAGATTTATGAGAGTGATTTAAATTTTTTTTGATGAATTTGAACGGCTTGGAGTAAATACAAATTTTGGTGGTATATTTTTGAAAGTTTATTTTTTTTAAAAAACTTTTGGAGGAAACTTGAGTTAAAATATTAATGGTAGGCCACAAAGGTAGCCCTAATGAGTTAGAAGTATTTCACACTAATTGCCATGTCACTCATGACCATGATAGTAGTATATACACAAGTGTTGTTAGTCATCTACCCAGCTATGTGACTGTATTTTCACCTCGACTTACTCGACCTTTCTTCAATTCTAGATCTTTTAATTGCGACCTTCTAACCCATTTGCAATTTGAATAATGAGTTAATAGTTCCTTAATTGTATTCATCTAGGAGACTATCTTCTCTCCGAAATTGTGTTTCTAAATTATTTTTAATAGATTCTTTAATTAATTTTATTTCACGCTTTAACTTGATCTTCTTTATTTTTTGCATTAATTATCACCTCGTGAACTCCCACTTTCTATTTTTGATCTTCTGGCGTCCCCTACCGTGACTTGTATATTTGGAGTACAACACTACACTTTTTCTTCCAACAAATTTTATATGTAAGACCTAGACAAGTCCACCTTCATGTAGATGTATTATGTCCCACTAAAACACGTCTCCTTGTACACTATTTTCATGATAGGACCTTCTGGTCAAAATGACCAAACTACAACCTTTACCATGACACCAAAATACTTTCCGACTTCAATTAAGAGATCCAACCTTGACTCAATCCCTTAACCCGATAGGTGAATTTTGTTCTACTTAGTTCCTTAAATGCTTAAATTTGTGCTTTATCTTGATTGCTTAACCCATTGTCTCATCCCATTACTAGTTTAACAATTGCAAGTTGGGTATAATACCTCACGGCCCAACAAAGCCTTTCTTCTTGTGACCCATGTGGATAAGTTTGCTTAGCCTATAAGTTCAGAGGACCCTAACTTAGCTAGTCAACCAAGACAACTGTATAGGCCCAAACTTCGGACGAGCCTTGATTTTAAAAGATCCGGGACTATTTAATTTCCTTTATCAGTACCTCCCTTGCACATATTTTGACTATCCCATGCTGCTAATGTAGCTTCAGTTTTGCAAGCTTATTTCGTTATCAAGCTTGATCATGACATATTTTATTGGGTGCACCCACTAACATAATGTCTAATCAGAATTGGTGCATAATGGTCTGATCAACCGAGTGCACTTTGGTTCGCTTTTATCTATCGTTCTACGTGGATGGGGACATAGCTAAACTTGTCCTCTAGAGTCCCATCCGCGACTGCCTTGACAACTCCTTTTGAATTATTCGGTCGCCTTTGAACCACGTATTCGTATTCGATAACGCCTCCTTCGAACTCTATATTGCATTCGCCTTCACCTATTTTAGAAGGACGAAAGTATCGTACTAAAACTCCTCTAACTGCCCTATCACCATGACCATTACCACCCAATGTAACCATATCTTTGTCTTGAACTACTCGACCTTTCCCTCGACACTAAATTTACAATCTTGACTTTCTAATCACTTGAATTTAAGAGTTATTACAATTGTCTCTTAATCATACCCTCAACCTAGACTACGACCATATAAACTTCCTTAAACCCTCCTATCTACCGTTGTGCCTTCTCACCCCCTCCTAATTCTTAATTTCGAGGACGAAATTCTTTTAAGTTGGGTAGGATATGAAACTCCTAAATTTCTACTATATTTTTTATATATATTAAATTTGGTACTGATTTAAAATTTTGTATTGTACGTCGCATAGTCGTATTGTACGTCGCGCACGAAATTTTATTTTTCGTAGTTGCTCCTCAAGTGCGAATATGTGCGAGCATACATATTTTAGAAAAACATTTTTTCTATTTTATTACACACTTTCAAAATATTATATAATTATTATTCTTGCTACAAAAAGCCTTTTTATTTTTAGCAGTTATTAATCATAAATAATATTTCATTGTATACTAGGAAAAGCATAATCATGTATGCATTATTCGTGCATATATATATTTCGTAATTATTTATTAGTCTATTTTAAATAAAAATGTAATTTTTGAGATTTATTAATAAATATTTTATTATTTAAAAAGATATTTAAAAATATTGATTATTTTTGAAATTTTTATTATTGGTATTTTGAAAAATATATTTGGAAGTTATGGTGGCCATTTAAATCTTGATTTAATTTTTGGATTTATTTAAATAGTTAAATATTCAAAATTGATTTATCCCATTTGATTTTGAGCTAAAAATTTAAATAGATTTAAATTGGATTTAATTGATTTGATTTTAAACTAAGAGAATTTGATTTGATTTAAATTAGATTTGGATTTGAATTTGGATTTGGATTTGATTGCTTTTAAATTAAATTAGAAAATATCTAAATTGGGTTTAAAGGAATCCTAATTCTTATCTAATTGGGAATTCCCACATCCTATAAATAGGCAGGTACTCCTCCATATTATTTTCACCACAAATCATCTTTCAAACCATCCTTGTCAAAATTTCTCTCTTTTTTCGTCATAAATTCAGCCTCAATTTTCAAAGGTTGTAGCAACTTCGAATGACCATAACTCCCTACTCCGGACTCCATTTGACCTTCAGTTTTTTTGTTGGAATCGTATTGAGGTATATTTTCTGAATATAAATTTTATTTTTATAAATTCGGAACTTAAATTTTTGGAAAATTTGTGGAGTGTCAGTGGTCCGAAATCTGACACATTTTAGTGTTTTTGAGATTCTGGGAGAACCATGAATCAGAATCACGATCCATTTGAAGTTTCGGAATACTGACAGAAAAACACACATCATATATTTTTGCCATAAATTTTCCAGAATATTTTATTTTTGGTTTTTATTTTAGAAGTTTGTCACATCGTCTGAGTTATCTTGTGTAGCCCTGTGACTATTCTGTACCCAACGGAATTGTCGGTTTCACCAGCAAGGACCTCAGGCAAGACACCTTGCCATTTGCTTTTTATTTATTTTAGCTCATATTTCATGTATTATTTATTTTCTTTATGTAAAATAAACTGTGATACATGGCATAACTGTTAGAACTTACTGTTCATTATATTTCTGCTATGTATTATTTTTCTTACATATTAAACCTAGATTTAAGGGACCACCTTTGTGTGTTGCATTCATGGCTTTGACACGTTGTACCACGAAGTTGTGTGTCGCATGTAGAATACGAAAGTACATGATTGGCTGGCCACCAGTACGTACAAGCCGTGCGATAAGAATAACCGCTAATAGAGGTTGCATGCTAGTTGGACTTAGCGGTTATAGAGTTAGCATTGGGCGGGAAGAACATGATTGGAAGTTGACTACCACCCTATCTATCGTAGACTCGCTCGCTACTGAGGAACGATAGGTAGACTATATGCTATAGACTCGTTCGATACTGAGGAATAGTATATGGTGTTGTGACTCGCTACTGAGGTACTGCATTGTTAATTTATCGACTTGACCGGGTAGTCATGCGACCATGAACTGTTCTTAAAACTGCATCCACTTAGACTGGTTAGGCTACCTTTATCCGTTAGGTATGAGTACTTTTGGTTTGAGTACTTGTATTTGACCGTGGCTTGGAACAATAACTTGTCGCAGATTAGTTTGTCACATCTTGTCCTTGTTTGGTTGTAGGTGTGACTTTCTACTCCGATGAGAAGGTATTGAACCTTGTTGGGGTCCGGATACCATATTGGATTCATAGCATGGGAAGATACGTTACCGAGAATTAGTTTACCATCTCATGTCCTTGTTTGGTTGGGGGGATGGTACGTTCGTTCAGTAGGTGCGTATTGGACCATGTTATAATTCGATTTACTTATTTATTTGAGCAATATTTATTCAGTTTATATGGCATGATATTATGTGTCTTGTTACGTCCCTCTGAGGACCTGGTTATCTTCCCAGGTGTGTGCTATTGTCTTTCGCAGGTGCTCTAGCTCTAGCTTTGACCATCTCTATTTCTTCAAAGATGATTGCGCTTAGATTATCTTTGCTTCGCTAGCCAAAATTATTCTTTATATTTCTTGTATTTCTTTTCATAGTTGGTAGTGGATTTGTCTCTGCACAACTATATGTATCAATGACAATTCATTATCATTATATAACATCTTTTATTCTTATATTTCGTGGATGAGATTAGATTACTCTTGGTTTACTGCATTTTACAGCTTATGTATTCATACGAGGTTTCCATATATTGGAGTATACTTCGTATGTATACAGCTGGCATGTCTATGTACCTAGTCCTACGTATTTTGGGACTGGGACGTTACATTTGATGAGTTGAAGAAGCGGCTGACGACAGCTCCGATTCTGACCTTGCCATCAGGATCGAAAGTGTTCACTATCTACAGTGACACCTCAGGGAAGGGTTTGGGTTGTGTCTTACAGCAGCATGGGAAGGTGAATGCCTATACTTCCAGGCAGTTATGTCTCCATAAGAAGAACTACCCTACCCACAACTTGGAGTTGGCAGCAGTGATATTTGCTTTAAAGTTGTGAAAACACTTCTTATATGGAGAGAGGGTGGAGATCTTCACAGATCATAAGAGCTAGAAGTATGTGTTTACACAGAAGGAGCTCAACATGAGGCAGTGCAGGTGGTTGGAGTTGATGAAGGACTTCGACATTTTACTACAGTATCACCCAGAAAAGGCCAACGTGGTTGCCGATGCCTTGAGTAGGTATCCGACAGCCATGTGTTTGACTATGGATCGTCACTTGCTAGCAAATTTGGAGAGCCTGGGGATTGAGGTGATTGTGCCAGGAGTTCAGATGCAGATGTGGGGCTTCAAACTCAGTCGAACTTGATGGAGAGGATCAAGTCGACGCAGTTCGAGGATGTTGCTTTACGATGTATCCGAGAGCAGGTTCGAGCAGGACTGGTGGATGATGAGTTTACTCTTGTAGAGGATGGTGCCTTGAGGCACGGTTCCAGGCTATGTGTGCCCAGTGGAGAGCTCAGGAAGCAATTCATGCAGGAGGCCCACCAATCTCAGTACTCTATACATCCTGGTGCCAACAAGATGTACAGGGACCTGAGGGAGCACGTCTGGTGGTATGGGATGAAGCGGGTGGTAGCTCGCTTCGTAGCTAGGTGTTTGGTCTGTCAGCAGGTCAAGGCATAGAGGCAGAGGCCAGGGGGTTTATTGCAGCCATTGCCCATTCTAGAGTGAAAGTGGGAGCACATCACGATGGATTTTGTATCTGGGTTGCTGCGTACATCAGGAAGAAAAGATGCGATTTGGGTCATCGTAGACAGGTTGACCAAATCGGCCCACTTTTTGCCATTTAAAGTGGGTACGTCTACTGAGAGGCATGCAGAGACGTACATGCGACATATTTTCAGGATTCATAGAGTTCCGGTCAGGATCGTCTCAGATCGGGATAGTCGCTTTACTTTCTATTTCTGGCGGAGTCTGTAGACTAGTTTGGGTACTCAGCTCAAGTTTAGTACTGCATACCACCCTCAGACGGACGGAAAGTCAGAGAGGACTATTCAGACGCTCGAGAACATATTGCGAACGTGCGTCTTGGATTTTGAAGGATCCTGGAAGGATCACCTGTACTTGGTGGAGTTTGCTTACAATAACAGTTTTCAGGCCAGCATTGAGATGTCATCTTTCGAGATACTGTACGGACGTAGATGTCGTACACCCTTATCTTGGGATGATATTGGAGAACGAGCCTTATTGGGACCTTAGATGGTTGTTGATGCAGCCGAGAAGGTGAAGCTCATCAGGGACAGACTTTGCATGGCGCAGGACAGACATCGACATTGGGCCGATAGCCACCGGAGGCCTTTGGAGTTTGAGGTATAGATTAGAGATAGGATTAGAAGTAGGTTGTTTGTTTGTTTTTGTTTGATCATGTTTGATTATTTTGTAACTTGAGACCTTGATTGTGTCTAGGTCGGAGACATGGTTTTTCTGAGGACATCTCTGACTCGTGGTACCATACATTTTGGTGGAGGTGGGAAGCTTAGCCCGCGCTTTATCGGACCTTTCATGATCAGCGGGAGAGTCGATGACATGGCATACAGGCTAGACTTGCCATCTGCACTAGTGGGTGTCCACAACGTATTCCATGTATCACAGTTGAGACGGTATGTGGTTGATCCTAGCCATGTATTTAACCATTCGGAGATTGAGGTGGGACCTACTCTTAGTTATCCAGAGCAGCCAGTGGAGATTCTGGATCGCCGAGAGAAGATACTTAGAAACCAGGTGATACCCTTGGTTCGCGTCACAAGGAGGCATCATTCTCCAGGAGAGTCTACCTGGGAGCGGGAGGATGAGATGCGCGAGCAATACCCATATCTTTTTGGACCCTGAGGTATAATTGTCTATCCTTCTCATCAGTCTAGTTTTTCTTTTAATTTCGAGGACAAAATTCTTTTAAGGAGGGTAGACTTGTCACTTCCACATTTTAGCTTGAGGGTATTTTAGTCATTTTGTAAATTTTTAATTTATTTTGAATTATTGAAGTGATGATTGTTATTTTTGACCTTTGTTAGTTGAGACTTTAGAGACTGGCCTAGATGTTAACTCTAGCTATGGTGACTTGATTCGCATGGTGGGACCCTAGTCTAACTTAAGTCAACCCAAGTTAAGTCATTTAGAATCAAGTTTTAAATAGGAGAATAAAAGATTAGGTTCAAGGACTTTTGACTTAAGGATTTATTTCCTTTACCATTGAAACTTGGCCCAAGCCCATTAGCTATCACCCTAATCCTAATTTTAGCCTTTAGTGGCCGGCCATATAGGGATTTCCCCACTATAAAGTCTCTTTTTCTTTTGTTCTTGCCTCTTTTGTATCAAATCAACTTTTGAAAAAGAAAGATATTGTCATTCTTTCCCAATCCATAACTATTCCATTTTAATTTCTTTTTGACTCTAGTTTCTTACATTAGAGTCTAATCCTACTCTATTTTCTGTTTGTGGAGAGAAATCTCAGCTTTTGAACAATTTGGAGCTTTTGGCTAGCAAGGGGAATCGTTCTATTTGGAGCTTTTCCTTATCATTGACACACTATAGGTAAACACTCTAAATTGTGTTTTAGTTCTAATTTCTTTACATATTAGCCTAGATCTAGGTGTCCCCTAGCTGTGGTGTGTGATTTGTGAAAGTTTGCATTGATTTTGTGTCCGTATCGGACACGTATCATAACATAGTCCTAGGTGTTTGTGAAAATGCCCCAATGGATTTTACTTTACTATTTTTGAAAAGTAATTAAAGGGAAATGTAGATCTATATATAAATTATGATTTCCATATGGACTGAGTCGACCATTGTGTCCTTTTTGTGTCAGAATGTGACACGGACATGCAGCACGAGCAGTGTGCTCGATGCCTTGCTGTTCGGGGTGTAGTGCATACTGTACACGACACCATTGGACACGAAAATTTGTGGACACATGAAGCACATGTCTGACACCATCCTCCCAAAATTTGGGATCATATGGTGCACTACACAGGGAGCAATCTGACCCGTATGGGATCCTCACTGTGTGCACACTGTCACATATCACGCACTAACACGCGTCTCGTGTCCGCGCTAGACACGACTTGGACACATCGTGGTGTGTACAGTGTGTAGCCCTAGTGTTGGGCTACACGTGGACGTGACCACGTGGACACACGTGTCGTGTGTCATGTTAACAAACGCAGTGAACACGTGCACGAGACTGTGCACTGTTTAGTGTGGCTCGTGTGTGGGAAATGGGTTTGGACACGTTTGTGTCCAGTTTTTGGATACTGGAACACACGTAGGACACACTCACATGTGACACATGTATTACCAACCATTAAAACTGATTTTAAGTTGTATTTGAATTCAAAATTGGGTTTTCCCCCAAATTTTCTGATACTGTTCAGTATACTCGATTTCTGAGATTTAAATTTATTTCAAACTATTTTCTAATGATTAAATTGAATGTTGGTTCACCAGTACATACCTGAGATTAACCTACATGTTGGGTTTTAATGTTCGCATGGGATTTTGGTTTTCGAATTTGCATTGGGTTGTCTAAACCTGAAAACTGTTTACGTATACACTGATACACTGTTTCCAGCTACCGTACACATACACACCCACACTCTACAAAACTGAAAATATATATATATACGCACACACACACATGGACTGACATGAGAGCCTATGTTGATTCCTAATACACACACTCAAATCTGATTTCAAAAACCTGAGAACTATTTTTTGTGTACAGTTTCTCTAAACACACACACACATGTACAAACCTGGGACCCTACAGCTACTGATACCTTGTACATTGATTTCCTCTTACACACACACTCATATACATCTACACACATTACACAAATTCTGAGAACACATTGATATCACTCATGCACACACACACAATGAGATACACACACACCCCCTCTTTACTGCCACACACATTACTGTCACTCACACACTCACACACACACAGGAATCTATATACACACACACACTCACTGTTAGGTACACAACCTGACATAAAATATATATATTATATATATATATATATATATATATATATATATATATATATATATATATATATATATATATATATATATATATATATATTGCTTATATGATTAGTATATATGTGGATGTGGTAAATAAATATGTGTGTGCCAATATAGATTGTATATGGCATATAGCCTATATAGTTCCGATAGGTATTCATATGTGTATATGGTAATATATACACATGAGATTGTGTGTGGATATATATATATATATATATATATATATATATAGGCTATATGCCATATACAAAAAAAAATATATATATATATATATATATATATATATATATATATATATATATATATATATATATATATATATATATATATATATATATATATATATTGCTTATATGATTAGTATATATGTGGATGTGGTAAATAAATATGTGTGTGCCAATATAGATTGTATATGGCATATAGCCTATACAGTTCCGATAGGTATTCATATGTGTATATGGTAATTTATACACATGAAATTGTGTGTGGATAGGTTTGTATGGATTTGTGATGATGTGTGAATGCTAGGTAGATATGGTTAGGCTTAGTGAGACTTGTCTAGGTTAGGTTTGACTTAGTTGACCTAGTTTGACTAGTGTAGTTGACTAGAGTTGACCAAATATTGACTTTAGCCTAGATTGACCCAAACATCATGTAGACTGCATTGTAGCAGTCTATTTTACCCTTTTGGATATGTTGTGACTTGTGTTGTTCTAAATAGGAACCAAACACCATTCCTCAGGCAGTATTTCATTTCAGATACTCAAGATATCAGGCGAGTCCATTCTCTGACCGTTTCATACTTGCTAGGACTATATTCTTGCTCTAGATTACTTTACTTGATGCTGTCACGATGGAAACACGGATTAGTACTATATGGATCTTTTTTATACAATATTATCCCCTTCGAGAGTATCGGATACATCATGTCATGTACGTTCCACTTTCATCATATATTCCTGTACTTTTACCATCCGTGTGCACTCTCGTGATTCATGTACTCTCATGTTCATGGAGCCCCCATATTTATATTCATGTGTACCCATTTATGGGCCCCTATGTGAAATCATATACAATAACATAACTTGAACGGATCCTTGTGTATTGATTGGGGATGGAGGAGTAGAAATAGTCATGTGGACATTTCCAAATTAGTGTAGCCATGTACAACCTCTCATGTTTATTATCAAGCCGTTCACACGTTATATGTCTATCTTGTACTCTAAATCACTAGTTTACTGTAGCTCTTTACTTATAGTAGATATTTCTTTACAGTCTTCTCTTCTACTTCATGTATATTCTTCAGCGTTTCATGTATCTTACTCTATTGCCTGTATTATATTCCTGTCATGATATGAACGACGTGAAATGTCTTGTGCTCGCTCCCGTCCTGACTAGACCTGTTGAAAATATTATATATGACTTTGAAGAGTTCTGTCCCATATACTATGGAATAAGCCTAGATGACACACGTGAGCTGGACTCCCAGGAGGACCCAGCACTTGCGGAGGATATTACCCCAGTAGTCTAGGCTAGTTAGCTAGACCAGTATCTTACTTATTATCCTGTCTTGTTGGATACACTTGTACTTAATTGGGGATTTATTATTTTGGATATTGTGGATTTGTTATCTTGGACATTTAGATCCTCTCTCTTATCTTGTATTTCATCTATGGATTTTGTTGAGATATTATCTATCTTATCGTACTTTCTACCTTAGCTGTGAATGAGTTGTACTAATATTATTCCTTCATTCTGATAGCATAATTGTACATGTACCTTATAACAATTAGATGTATGTGACCTAGGATAGCGTTCTACTACCAACACTGTGGCATAGGCTGGACGTAACAACTTCCTGTGCCCGTACACTGAGTACGGGTCGTGACACCGTGACAGCCCGCGTGTTCGAGTGATATTCTCAAATTGCATTTACACTCTAGTTTGGTCATGTTAGCCTTCATTCGGATAGCATTATTGTACAGGTACCTTATAACTATTAGATGTATGTGACCTAGGATAGCGTTCTACCGCCGACACTGTGGCGTAGGCTAGACGTATCAACTTTCCGTGCCCCTACACTGGGTGCGGGTCGTGACACCTTAACAGCCCGCGTGTTCGAGTGATGTTCTCAAATTGCATTTACACTCTAGTTTGGTTATGTTAGATTCACCCCAGTTATCAGACTTACTTTTATTTAACTATTCTTTAATATTGTACTTTGACCGGTATATTATGTACCTTGTTGCGTCCCGCTGAGGATTATCCGGAGGACTACGGATCCGGAGGACTACGGATTCGGAGTTGACGCAAGAGTAGGACCATTTGCAGAAGAAGAGGTTGATTCAGCAGAGTAGCTTGTTCCCTTGGTAGAGCTCATCTTGATCTGGCTTCATTATCTAGCTTAGCCTGTTGTCAGATCTAGTTATCTTCCAATTTTACTTTCATTCAGTATTGTATTAGCAAAATTGTTTCCGCATGACTCTTTCATTCAGTATTGTATTATGTTTCATTTGTAGACTCTTACTATCTCTTTTGAGCCTACTCGGCAAATATGATTATTGGGCTGCAGACTAGTTTCATATTTTCCTCTTTATGTTTTCTGTACTTGGATTGAGATATAGTCTTGTTGTAGTGATTAGTTACACCATTTTGATAGCTTATATGTATTCTAGTCGGACTAGAGTCTGGTTGAGTACGTAGCTGGCCATTGCCACGTGGCTCGTTCCCGCGTATTTGGGACTGGGATGTGACATGGTTTTTGTGGTGGCCCATGCAGGTCGAGTATTAAATCGTCTTGGTTACCTAACTGTGCCAAGCGAGCCTGCCATTAGGATTAGAATTTAAGATCTCATACACTAGCTTGAATACTTCTCTATGACACCTCCTCATCGCTTCCTTATCAATTTATATCCTGTTTGATTCCATGTCGCTAAATTTTCGCTTGTCTATTTTTAAAGTATGAATGTCCGAAGTGGGCGAGTGGCGCATCCGGATGGCGTCCCCTAGGATTCCGTATCGTTGGACGAGCCAACTCCGAGACAGTCTCTCTTGCTGACCCCAGCTCCCCAGAGTCAGATTTCTCAGCAGATCGAGGGGCCATCAGACGAGCAGCGGCACAAGGCACAACCAGGGCAGCAGCAGCCCCAGAGGACAGAGCCTCAGCAGCAGCAACCACCTTCGCCTCCCCCGCAGATGTCGTATATGCCATTTCCACCAATAGGACAACAGGCAGATGGACAGAAAATGTATCAGATGATGTATGCCATGATGCAGGCCTAAGAACAAGTTCAGTATCAGGCTCAGCAGCAGGCTCAGTAACACCAGGTGGATACTCTGAGGGAGAGTATCGTCACTGCGCTGGAGCAGGTAACACTACCAGAGCGACAGCCATCAACGGGGTCTATAAAGGAATTCTGTCACATGGCACCCCTTCCATTTTTGGGCACAGAGGAGCCTACAGAGGTCTACGCATGGCTTACTGGTATCGAGCATCAGTTGGAGGCTACAGAGATTCTAAGGGATAGATGGATGAAGGCCGTCAGGATGCAGCTAACGGGAAATGCACACCACTAGTGGGTGGCCGAGGAGCCTCGGCTAGGACCCGACCACGTTACTTGGAAGGAGTTCTCCAGACTCTTCAAAGACATGTTTATTCTAGCTACGGTACGTGCAGAGCTTCGGGACCAGTTCATGCACCTTACCCAGGGCAGTAAGACGGTCAAAGACTACAACACGAAGTTCCTGCTCCTGAGCCGCTTTGCCCCATATTTGTTCGATACTGAGGAAAAGAAGGCCGAGAAGTTCTATGACGGCCTGCGCTTTGAGCTACAGAGATTGGTAGGATCAGTCGCTCCTACTTCATACTCGGAGATCCTGACAGCGCCTCAACGACAGAAGCGCATCAACCATAGGGAGGCCAGCATGAAGCGCTCTCACTCATTAGC
The DNA here is from genome assembly GCA_029216955.1 of Iris pallida. NCBI lineage: Eukaryota > Viridiplantae > Streptophyta > Magnoliopsida > Asparagales > Iridaceae > Iris > Iris pallida. Next base: position 375,967 of record JANAVB010018998.1, on the reverse strand, counting down.
ACCAACAGCTCGAGCACAACAGGGAGCACTGACGAAGCTCCCCCAGATTCACCATCCGCTGAGGACAGCTACACCAGCAGCACCAGGACTTCCTACTTTCCATTACTGTAGCAAGTTAGGCCATGTCGTGAAGGACTGCCAGTGTAAACTAGGGCTATGCCTGGTTTGCGGATCAGATCAGCACCAGGCTCGGGATTGCACAGAGCATCGTGGAGCAGCACCGATGGTACACCGACCAGCTTTTCCAGCACCGAGGCCTTTCTTCCAGGGTCTGAGAGATGCATGCCCGATTTTCAGTCTTCTCCATGCCAGACTATGATGTGGTTCTTGGCATAGATTGGTTGAGCTAGTACCATGAGACGTTAGATTGCCGACGTGGATGCGTCAGATTTTAACCCCTAGGTCACACCGAGTTTGAGTTCTCTCGGAGAGCCGTAGAGATGGATGATCACCCTACCCTTGAGGCACGTATTGTATTGTAGGAACCAACACGCCCGGCGATCGTCTCCGGCTTTGAAGACATTTTTTTGAGGAGCTTCCAGGACTGCCACCAGACAGAGAGATAGAGTTCTCCATCGAGCTAGTTTCGGGAACGCCACCTATTACTTCTTATGTGTATAGGCTAGCACCGAAGGAGGTACGTGAGTTGAAGATCCAGATAGATGAGCTATTGGATTGGGTTTTATTCGGGCTAGTGTTTCACCATGGGGAGCTCCAATATTGCTTGTACCAAAGAAGGACGGGTTTGTACAGTTGTGCATCGACTTCAGAGAGTTAAATGCTATGACAGTGAAGAAAGGTATCCATTGCCTCGTATTGATGATTTATTTGACCAATTATGTGGTACTTGTGTGTTTTCGAAGATTAATCTCAGGTCAGGCTACCACCAGATCAAGGTGCGAGACATTCTGAAGACGGCTTTTCGGACGAATTATGGACACTAGGAGTATCTTGTGATGTCGTTTGGTTTAACCAACACGCAAGCAGTGTTCATGAGTCTAATGAATAAGGTGTTCCACCAGTACTTGGACAAGTTTATGGTGGTGTTCATCGATGACATTTTGGTGTACTCTAAGTGCCACGAGGAGTATGAGGACCATCTCAGGATAGTGCTACAAACAATAAGGAAGGAAAGACTCTATTCCAAGCTCAGTAAGTGTGAGTTCTGTCTGGGCGAGGTATCTTTACTTGGACATATTATTACTGGAGATGGATTGGCAGTGGATCCAGAGAAGATTAAAGCAGTAAAGACTTGGCCTGTACTGACGTCAGTTATGGAGGTTTGGAGTTTTCTTGGACTTGTCGGATATTATCGAAGGTTCGTGGAAAACTTCTCGAGGATTGTTGAGCCTGTGATGCGATTGACACGTATGGATCAGGAGTTCATCTGGACAGAGGAGTGTCAGATGGCTTTTGATGAGCTGAAGAAGCGTCTGATGTCAGCATCTATCTTGACACTACCTTCGAATCTGGAGGCTTTGTAGTTTATAGTGATACGTCCGGTAGCGGACTAGGATGTGTTACAACCTGCTCCGTCCTAGCAGAATGTCGACTCAAATGGCACAAGTGCAACGACTCGAACCTCGTGTTGCTCGGCGAAATAACTCGCTTAAGGCAAAGGTAATGGACTTGGCCCTTTAGGAGGATCCAGACCTAGACTTTCAAAGGCACGCTCGGAGTCTCGCTCGGCCGATGCGATCATCGCTAAGGTAGGTGGCTCCGATGAACCTGTCTTTGCTTAGCCTAGACACATAATAATACGTACACTATTGCTAGAATTGCTAGGCGATAACACCGTACATGCTAATAAAATGACTCAATGCACCTATCTTAGGGAATAATCCCATCTTGTATGCTTGTGTAGAACATGGAAAAGAACTTAGAAAATTACTTGAACTCTCGCACCGCACTCTACGCCCGTGCAAACGCACAACTTACACTTTGTGTAGATTTACTTATGCGTTCAATAACGAACGAAATATTTGTCACTAGAATCATACCACAACTTGAAACATGAAACAATGAATGGTTTACAATAATGAAGCAGGAAGACTATCGACATAGTCGTTCCGAGTAGAGTGGAAATATTGAAAGGCTTCAAAACTGATGGGTCGCTAAGGCGATTCCCGTATAGGGAGTTGCATAATGTATGAATGAATGAATAAGTGAATGAATCAACGAATGAATGAATGAATACGTGAATGAATTAATGAACGAACGAACAAGTGAAAGAAAGAAAAGAAAGAATGAATGAAAGATAAGAAAGAAAGGAATGGTTAGCGACAGGTATGACGGGGACGAGCAACAGGGCTTGCTACCCGCGCTGCACGGACGCCGCCGCCAACCTGCTCGATAATGCATTATGGCTCACAGACAACCGTTAAGTTAAAAATGACAAAACAATACGAAATGGTCGCAGACAACCCACTCGTATACAGGGAAAGAATTAAATAGGGATTCCAAGGCAACGATCAACGATATCGTGGCCGGCCTAAGCGGAATCATAGATTACGGGCTGCTTGGGTGCGGGCTCGGTCACCCAAGAGACGTAAGGTCGGGTATTGTATAGACTATCAAGGTGTACCAGTCATCACGCTTGATAGATGCAAATACAAAGAGGAACATGTCCAAATGGCTTGTGGTGCCAGCGATCGATGCATATAGATTAAGTTGGCTCGATTACGGCAAATTCGCATGCGAGACCTTGCATTAAAACAAGTAAATCTGACAAGCTGAACATGCTATGTTACTGAATAAAACATATCTAAATAGCACTTGAGTACAACACATCCTGACAACTTGAGTAAGCTGAACAACTGTGGAACTGAACAAAGCGCCTTTTGAACAGGCTTGAGTATAACACAACAAATAAACTAGAGTACTTCGTACAAATGAGTTAGAAACACGCCTACGATGCGCTAATACCTGAGACAGGAACACGCCCTTGACACTTTTGAATACTTATGCAAACTTGACAATTCATAATGCATAATATGTTGGCTAACTTGGTTTACCTTCACTACACCAAAAAGGATAATTTGAAACATTTAGCATTTTTGGGTTTGAAACAGTATATAAGTGTTCCCAAATATTGGAACATATTTTATCTGTTTCAAACTGATTATATGTCCCTAAAATTATTTTTATAAAATTAAAACATATATTATATTTTTCGGAACGACAAATAAATGTTTTAATTTGTGTTCTAACTCGGGTATTCCTTACGTGATTGATATAGAAAACGTTCCAGAAATTTATTCCCCCACCCTCATCCCAAAAAAGTGCCAAGTACAAAATACCCAAACTCCCAAAGGAAACACCAGCTCCACTATCACCTTGATTCCCTTCCCTTTCCTTCCCTTCCCCTCCCCTTCAAACCCTAATCCCAGCCCAAAGCCAAATACGAATCCTCTCCCTTCTTCGACCACCTCCTCGCCTCCCTCCCTCCCGTTGCCTCTATCTTATTTCCCTCATCTTCCTCTTTGGTCCCGATCCTCCTCTCAGTACCCCCACCTCATCCACAGGGCCCCTCCGTCGCGAAGACCACAACCCTCATGCACACCCTCTGCCACCTCCGTTGCCGCCCCTTCCCTGTGCTGCACCCCGAAGTCCCTCTTCGAGTCCGTCATCTCCCATCTTGACCCCTGCACGAACACTCCCAAGTTCGACAAAGCCTCTGACTTTATCGACCTGAACCTAGCGGTTTGTGAGTTTTCTTTTGGCAGAAATGTATATTATTCATGAGAACAACATTTACTATTATATTCTGCTTATGCTTTCCTTGCAAATGTTTTTGACATATGAATTCTCTAGCAGATGTCCTCTATTACCTTCAAATGATGACTCCAAAGCGAATAGGTATAGGGCTTCTCTTTTGGTGAGCATGTCTACGGATTCAAGGGTATGTATGTGCACGATTTATTTCTACAGTCTGATATATGCCTAAGGAAAAAAAATGGTCTTTCTTGTTTTCCTTTTTTATACGGGAATGATGTTTACTACCATTTTCCTTTTCAAAATGGTTTGCAACAATATAAGAAGAGAGGGCATTTCCTACCTATCTTCAAATTTACAACAGAAAGTAATGACACCAATAGCAACAACAGCAACCTTGGCATCTGGCACATCTAATTGGTTTCCCCTTGCGCTTATCTATTCAAATCAAGGTTTACAATGTCTGCGAAAACCTATAGTGTAACTGCCAAAACTACCGAAACCAACCGAAGGTGGTAGTACGAAATTGATATTGTAAATATTGATTCAAATTATGTCACTCTAATTTAAGGCTATCATTGTATAGAGTTTGTCAACTTTCATATACGCGCACTCCTTTGGAATCATACAATGAAATCTGAGCGTTTCTATATCTTGTTATGAATATACAATCACTTAAGTATAGGTTTGTTATTTTATGTGTTACTGTAAAGCATTATTTATTGTTTAAGTTTTACATTGTCTTTTGTATTAAATTAACTGTCAGTACATTTTTCTGTATACCAATCCTTTCATTATTTTCTTGCAGTTTTTCTTTTAAGCATCGGGTAATAACTTTCCATTTCTCTGTCCTTGTAGAAGATGAGGATGACTATGTCTACACTTTTAATGGACATTCAGGTAGGCTTTCACATAACTATGTAATGCGTCCCAAGCAGAGTTAGTTTGTCGGATTCAATCGTTTGTATTAGTGTTAGATTCTTTTTGGTATATAAGATGTTCATTAAGTCCTTTCCAGCACAACTACTGAAAACTTTCCAACATTTACTGGTTTCATTTGGTGAAATTTTATTCACTTAAATTATTTTGTTCTAGTCTATTCTACCATCTATGTTGATTGAAAAATTCATCTTTCAAACTCTTGTACACTGGCATCCACATATTGTAAAATTCATGTGTATCGAGTGATTTTGAAGCAGACCGTGATAGGTTAACTTCTCACTTTATTGTTCTAACCAAATGTAAAAAGTTCCATCATCTTTCTTAATGCAATACTTTTGGTTATTACTGATTCTTTCTCAACGAGTTGAGTGGTTTTGCACAAATCTTGCCTATGTGCATTGCGCATGCTACTTATGACTATATCTCAGTAGAGACTACTTTTTTGTTTGTGTAGATGAACTCTTCGCAGTTGCGTACAGTCCAATGGATGAATATTTAACTGCTACGGGTGGCAAAGATGATAAAGGATTTCTTTGGAAGATTGGTTCGTCAGATCCAACGTTTGAGCTTCAAAATTTTTTTTTTCTTTATTTTATCTTTAAAATGTTGTCGCCAATTATTCCTTTGCAACTACAATACTACCACAATTCCACATTTTTGATTCCTTGCATGAATTCTTCTCCATTTAGTTCATTTGCACGGCATCTCATCTATTTCAGAGCAACTACCAGTAGAGTAATATTCAAAATTTTCGGTTCCTTGCATAAATGATCATAGACTAGATACTGATACGAGTAGAGTAATATTCAACATATTGAGTAAAAATTTTATCAGACAATGTTCGATACCCGATATGTTGTGAAACATAGAGCAATAGCTATAGCTTTAGATTATGATTAGGCTCGTCTTATATAACTTCTTTCAACTTGTACTAGTATTAAATTAAGGATCAAGTAGAATTTTGTAATAATATATTATTTGGGATCTTCTTAGTGTAAATTGTTACATTGCCTTTTATTGTAGCTCACTCATGTTGCTTGTTTTAGACTAGCATTTAACCTTTATACCATTCATTCTTCAGGAAGCCGCGCCTTGGCAGATAATGGCATTCGTATTGTATTTGGAGAAAAAATGGGGCATCAATCCTGAATTGACCACAACTCAAGAGAAACTAGTCTAACTGATTGGTGGCAGTATTCTTAGAAAGACATCAGTCCTGGCACATGTATGTCTGATAACTGCTCTACAATATATATTATGCCTTTAAATGAATCCTTCACTTCCTTTAAATGAAAATTGGAAACTGAAGACTACATTCAGATATGGTAATAAAACCAGGTAAGACTGGCAATGTCTCAGGCTTGAGTGGATTCCTATAGGGCCAATTAGGTCTCTTACCTTTTTCTTAGCTTGGATCGGAGCTCATTCGCTAAACAGCTAGGTGTTTCTTGCTAATAAAATAGATGGTAATATATTAGGCTTTTGGGGCTAATAAATTAGGCATTTTTTAGGCAGAATGTGTGATAAATTGAGCATTTCTTGCTAAACTACTAGGTATTAAAAAAGTTCATTTGAACCAACACTGCTAAAGCTACAAGAATCATGGATTTATCAAGAAACTTTTTTCTTGATAAATCACATATCAAGAAAAACTTTTTTTCTGATGGTACTCATAGATATAAAGTCTGATATCAATATAGATAGTGGGTTTTTGAACCTTTTTTCTTACAAAGTCTCTCTAACTACAGACATACGTATTGAATAAGTACCTCAGTGTAAATTAATGTACATAGGTTAGGGCCAAGAAAATTGATATAACATATATATATGAGGTCAACTTGAGCTCACTTGACACTGTAGTCTAACCAAGCCTTGGCTGGATGTAGAATATGGACATGGTTGCCTGAGTATCAAGAATATTGCCTCTTTCTTATAGCCTATAGTGATTGGAAATTAATTCTCTCTCCTCCAATTCATACAAAGCCTTGTACATTGAAGGTGCTAGGGTCACTTGTAATGTATGAAACTACCAAGAATCTTGGTTTATGAGATAGATAGATGCATCTGGTCGAAATATTTCATGTTTGAGCTCTCATTCCAGTCCTAGCTGTTGGAAAAGAAACGCGGAAACCTTTCCCCAAACCGGAGAGTAACTGCGAGAGGACCGAGCAATACAACGCACGAACCCAAAAACAATCACACAAAAACAATCCACGTAGACACAGAGAATTTTTGACGTGGAAACCCTTGCGGGAAAAAACCATAGGACGATCGGAGTCCAACCCTGAGAAGCCTCCACTAATGGAATAGAAGAATTACACCCTCTACAAACTCCTCCCGATCCAAATCGGATCCCCACAACACTCAGAGATAAGAATAATGATTACAAGGCTACGAAGAGCGAGAACGACGAGTAGAGATTACCCGAACACGATCTCCTTCGAACAGCGACCTTCAATCCTCCATCTTCTTCTCCGAAGTTGTAATGGCACTCTTGCCTCCTTCCTCTCTCAAACTTGTGTTGTCCAAATGCGTTGCACTATGAATTAGGGTTGGAAAATCCCAATATAACTCCCTAATCCCGCAGTCAACCTGGACCGTTGGATTAGATCCAATGATGAAAACTCATCCAGAATCCCGCTTCAGCCCTCGACGACACAGAGTTCGGCCAGAACTTTGTGTGGGGCAACCAGCACCTACTGGCCAAACCCTGGAACGGCCAGACCGAGTTCGGCCAGAACTCGGCCTAGGACCGAGTTTGGGCTGAACTCGGATCTCCTGCTTCCAGCAGCTCCAGCAGCAACAGTAGCAACTTCGTCGCCTACTTCCCGAGCTTCTCCGACATCGGACGGCGCTCGTCGCACTCCGGGGTCTTCTCCACATAGGTTGGGAACCCCACCCACTCCAACAAATCTCCCCCTTCACAACTATGGGGAGGATGTCGTCATCCCGACGACCTGCCTGCAGTACTCAAACTTCCCCCTTGGTAGAATCTTCATGAACATATCAGCTCCGTTGTCATCTGTATGCACCTTCTCAAGCTCTGCGTCCTTCTTCTCAACCACATCCCGTATCCAATGATACCGGGTCTCGATGTGCTTGGACCGGCTATGAAACGTCTGATTCTTCACAAGGTGGATCGCACTCTGACTGTCGCAAAGCAAAGTATACTGCTCTTGCTTCAGTCCCATTTCCTGCAGCAGCTTCTTTATCCACAACAGCTCCTTGCAAGCCTCCGTCGCCGCAATATACTCTGCCTCTGTCGTCGACAAGGCAACACACTTCTGCAACCGCGACTGCCACGATACTGCTCCTCCCGCAAACATCATCACGTAGCCCAAAGTCGATCGCCTCGTGTCTACATCTCCAGCCATATCAGCGTCGGTATACCCAACCAGCTTCGGCTCGTCACCACCAAAGGAAAGTCTCCAACCAGCAGTGTCCTGAAGATAACATAGAATCCACTTGACCGCACTCCAATGTACCCTTCCAGGATTTGAAAGATACCTGCTAACCGTACCAACTGCATGAGCAATATCTGGCCTCGTACACACCATAGCATACATCAGGCTTCCTACAGCTGAGGCATATGGAACCCGCTCCATATCTTCCTTTTCGTCCTCGGTAGATGGACACTGTTCCTCAGTGAGCTTAAAGTGAGCCGCGAGGGGGGAACTCACTTTCTTCGACCCGTCCATCCCGAAACGCTGAAGTACCCGGTGAATGTACTTCTTTTGGGACAAGTGTAGCAGCTTGGACTCTCTCTCTCGGCTGATCTCCATCCCAAGAATAGTCTTCGCTGCGCCCAAATCCTTCATAGAGAAGGCCGCGCCCAGCTGGCGCTTCAACTCCGCTATCCTAGTGGCATTCCGACCCACTAATAGCATATCATCAACATAGAGCAATAAGATGATAAAATCATCATCGACAAAATACCTTACAAATGCACAATGGTCCGACGTCGTCTGTGCATAACCATGCTCCCCCATAAACGACTCGAACTTCCTGTACCACTTTCTCGGAGCCTGCTTCAGACCATACAAGCTCTTCCTCAACCGGCAGACCAAATGTGACTTGCCCTTCTCACAGAATCCCTCTGGCTGCTCCATGTACAACTCCTCCTCAAGATCACCGTGGAGGAATGCCGTCTTCACGTCCATCTACTCGACCTCCAAGTCGAAATTGGCTGCTAATGCTAGCACCACCCGGATAGACGAATGCTTGACGACAGGCGAAAAGATCTCATCATAATCCACGCCTTTCCGCTGACCGTAGCCTTTGACGACCAGCCTCGCTTTGTATCGAGGGCGAGTAGCATCATCCGTCTGCTTCACTCTGAACACCCATCGATTCTTCAAAGCCTTCTTGCCCTTTGGCAACCGCACCAGATCATAAGTAGAATTGGTGTGCAAGGAACTCATCTCCTCCTACATAGCCACCATCCACTCCTGTCTGTGTTCGTCTTCCATAGCCTCTGCAAAACTTTTGGGCTTCCCCCGTCAGTCAATAGCACATACTCATCCGGTGAGTATCTCGTAGATGGTCGACGATCCCTGTCACTCCTTCTCAGTGGAGCCACTGGTGCTGGCTGTATACCGACAGCCTCCGCCCCTTCAGGAACTACCTCTCCGGCATGCTCATCCTCCTGAGGGACACCCTGACCACCATCAGCAGGCTGATGATCAAGGTTGGGAGCAACTCCATGTACCGGCTCCCCCATAACTGGATCCTCTGCGATGTCCTCTGGAAACTGCTCGAAGCAAAATGACTCTAACTCAGGCAATTCCTCAGCCTCAGAAGGCGTCTCGGAATCCTGAGTGTTGGTCATGGTCTGATCCTCGACGAACACCACATCCCTGCTTCTGTAGAGCTTTTCTTCCACTGGGTTGTAGAGTCTATAGCCAAACTCATCCCGACCATAGCCGACAAAGACACATCGCCTCATCTTCGGCTCAAGTTTGATCATCTCGTCCTTCGGTACATGCACGAAGGCTTTACAACCAAACGCCCGCAGGTGATTGTATGACGGCTCTTTGCCGTACCATACTTTGTCAGGCACATCACCCTACAAAGGAGCACTAGGAGACAAATTAATAATATAAGCAGCTGTGAGAAGAGCCTCACCCCAATAACTGTCCGGCAAGTTTGCTTCTGACAGCAAATACCGTACCCTCTCCATCAGTGTCCTGTTCATGCGCTCCGCTACACCATTGAGCTGAGGTGTCCTTGGCGGAGTCTTCTGGTGTCGTATCCCTTGCTCTCTGCAATACGTATCAAAGGGACCGATGTATTCGCCGCCATTGTCGGACCGAATACACAACAACTTCTTGCCCGTCTCCCTTTCAACAGAGGCCTGAAACTCCTTGAAAGTAGGCAACACCTGATCCTTGGTCTTTAAGGCATAGACCCAAACCTTCCTGGAACAGTCATCAATAAAAGTCACAAAGTAAGAAGCACCACCAAGAGATTTTACCTTCATAGGATCGCAGACATCCGAGTGAATCAACTCGAGCAACGCCGGCTTCCTCGAACTTTGGTGACTTTAGAAAGATACCCTATTTTGCTTCCCAGCTAAACAGTGCGTGCATTTCTCCAACTTTGTAGACTTGAGCCCCGGAATCACTTTCCTGTTCACCAAGTAGCTTATCCCCTTCTCGCTGATATGGCCGAGCCGCCTGTGCCACAACTCGGTAGACGCATCACTGACTGCGTTCACCTCCTGTGCCCCCTCTGCGCTTCCCTCCATATAGTAGAGACCGGACTTCTTGCTTCCTCTGGCAATCACCATCGAACCTCTGGAAAGCTTCCACTGACTGTTCCCGAAGAGACTGAAGAATCCCTCGTCATCCAACCTTCCAACCGACACCAGGTTGAAACGGATATCAGGGACATGACGAACATCCTTGAGAACAAGAACCGCATCCATCTTCGTTCTCAAATGCACATCTCCAACGGCAACCGCCTTCGACACATCTCCGTTGCCCATCTTCAACACGCCGCAGTCGCCTGTCGTGTAAGTGGCAAACAGTGCCCTATTGTGAGATACATGTGCTGAAGCCCCTGAGTCCACCAGCCAAGAATTGTCATCGCAGGCGAGGTTAGTAATGACCTCATCACCTACGACGATCACATCGCCTCCATGCACCGAGGCCGCCGCTGTAGTGTTCTCTTCTTACTTCCCCTTGTCGCCCTTCTTCTCTCTCTTCCAAGCGAAACAATTCTGCTTGATATGGCCCTTCTTACCGCAATGGTAACACTCCGAGTCCTCGTAACGACCCTTGGACTTCCCCCTGCTCTTGTCTCTGCTACCACCTGGACCCCTGCTTTTGTCCCTTCCGCGGCTCTCTGAAACAAGTGCCTCTGAGTGGTGGGATGTGGATGAAGTGCCCTGAGAACGTCTCCGTATCTTTTCATTCAACACCTCGCTCTTGGCAAACTCCAGACTGACCACGCCCTCTGGAGCAGAAGCGATCATAGATACTCGTACGGTCTCCCACGAGTCTGGCAATGTACACAGCAGCCACAGTCCCTGAACTTTGTCGTCGAACTTGACTCCCATAGAAGATAGCTGGTCAACCACGCCCTGGAAATCACTCAAGTGATCCGTAATAGATGCCCCATCTTTGTACCGCAGACCCATCATCGTCCGGATCAGGAACAACTTGTTTACCCCGGTCTTCTTCGCGTACAAAGATTCCAGCTTATCCCATAACGTCTTCGCGTGCTCAATATTGGCAACGTGGTTGTATACGTTCTCGTCAACGAACTGCCTGATGTATCCGCACACATGTATATGCTCGAATTTCCAGTCCTCCTCAGATTTATCACTGGGCTTCTCGGATGTAAATACGGGCAGATACAGCTTCTTGACGAACAGCAAATCCTTCATCTTGCTCCGCCAATAATGATAGTTTGTGCCGTTCAGATTCACCATGTGCACCGGCTTCGCGTCCATCTTTCCTCTCTGGTTCCTCTGTCAACTCCTGACACCCTTTGAACCCAAAGCTCTGATACCACTCTGTTGGGAAAGAAACGCGGAAACCTTTCCCCAAACCGGAGAGTACCTGCGAGAGGACCGAGCAATACAACGCACGAACCCAAAAACAATCACACAAAAACAATCCACGCAGACACAGAGAATTTTTGACGTGGAAACCCTTGCGGGAAAAAACCACGGGACGATCGGAGTCCAACCCTGAGAAGCCTCCACTAATGGAATAGAAGAATTACACCCTCTACAAACTCCTCCCGATCCAAATCGGATCCCCACAATACTCAGAGATAAGAACAATGATTACAAGGCTACGAAGAGCGAGAACGACGAGTAGAGATTACCCGAACACGATCTCCTTCGAACAGCGACCTTCAATCCTCCGTCTTCTTCTCTGAAGTTGTAATGGCACTCTTGCCTCCTTCCTCTCTCAAACTTATGTTGTCCAAATGCGTTGGACTATGAATTAGGGTTGGGAAATCCCAATATAACTCCCTAATCCCGCAGCCAACCTGGACCGTTGGATTAGATCAAATGATGAAAACTCATCCAGAATCCCGCTTCAGCCCCTGACGACACAGAGTTCGGCCAGAACTCTGTGTGGGGCAACCAGCACCTACTGGCCAAACCCTGGAACGGCCAGACCGAGTTCGGCCAAAACTCGGCCTGGGACTGAGTTCGGGCCGAACTCGGATCCCCTGCTTCCAGCAGCTCCAGCAGCAACAGCAGCAACTTCGTCGCCTACTTCCCGAGCTTCTCCGACATCGGACGGCGCTCGTCGCACTCCGGGGTCTTCTCCACATAGGTTGGGAACCCCACCCACTCCAACACTAGCATGATTCAATAAAATAAAATACATTCTTGTAAACCATGAACAAGTATTTGTAATATATACACAAGTATTTCATATTGTCCAAAAAGAGAAGATTAGGGTAAATGAGATAAAAGTGGCCATTAATTGTGTTCTTGTGGTTTTTCGAAACAAAGGAATAGATTTGCCATGTAAAATAGCTTGGTTTATATAGTGTAGTCAAATCTTTATGTACTTGGTTAGCTCAAAAGTACTTTTTATCTCTTAAATTTTGTCATTCAGTACGTTCAGTTAATATAACAGTCAAGAATGGTAAGTTTTGTGGTTATTGGTTTGTACTGATCCTGTGAAAAATGGTTCAATTATTTGAGGTTGTTTCTTTTGATTTTCACCAGGAATACATAATATGACATTGTTAATTTTGAGAAGGGAGATAATTGTTATGTTTGACATTTTTCTTTACGTATAAAACACTTGAACACTTAGTATACTTGATTGTTTTGCTACACATGCTTCAACAACTTCCATTCATTGATTTTGGTTCTTGGTTGTTTCCCCATTAGCTTTCAGTGATTATAAGTAATCACTTCAATTCCAAAACCTGAACGAGAAGAAGCGCAATATAAAATTGAAGGTGTATGTTACTTGAGTTTTTCCTTCTTATGCTTTAACATTCCTTATAGATATGAAGAGGAATTGTTGACAAAACTAATGTTCAATGTTTCAGGCAATCAGAGGCGGTAGAAGAATCGAGGTTTCGATATTTGACCTTGTAGTTGGTGATGTTGTGCCTCTTAAAATTGGGGACCATATGGGAATCAGAAAGTTATTCTTATTAGGTTAAAGCTTATTATGTTGTGTTGCGAAAGTAATCTACTTACCTGGTTTTTTTATGTTTAGTTACATGTTGATGGATTTTAATTTCTGGTCATTCTCTTTCCATCGATGAATCTAGTATGACTAGAGAAAGCAAGCTCGTGGTTGTTCCATAGACTTATTTGGTATTTTTTTTTAGATGGGAAAGAACATTGCCATATTAACTGTAGTGTTCTTTTGAGGGTTCGCAAGGATCAAAAGGCACCATTTTTGATATCAGGATGCAAGGTTGTTGATGGTTGTGGTGTCATGCTAGTGAGTTTATTAATTTATTTTTATGTTTGCTTTTGCTAGTATGAGGTGCATACTAGGAAAGTTTGACAGCTTGGGTAGGAAAGTTTTCACTTAAACATTTACTGCACATTAAATAGGGTAGGAAGTTTTCACTTAAAATAGGTTCTCCAACCAGTATGTATCAATGTTATTCTTTTTCTTTGTGCATATTTAAGTAACAAATGGCAAGAAGTGCCATTCTCCAGTTACTAAGAGGGACATGAAACAGTTCTGAGCACAAGAACAATTGGTTTATCTTCTACAAAACATAAAAGAAACTCGTCTATTGTTAATTTGGCTTAAGAGGTGAGACTTACTAGACACAGTTGTGAGCATGTGCTTATCTATAACTGCATGTTCATTAGTTTAAGAGTTTCCTGGATGCTCAAAACCTTTTTTTGTTCCTCATGAGCAGTACCTTCTTAGAATATATTTGTCTATGATGAAATATGTTGGATATGTTGTTACGTTGTGCATGGACAGAACCTTTGTTTTAAACATCTCCCAGTTTGTACATGCTGGATATGTTGTTACATTGATCGAACATTCCATTTTGAATACAATTCTTGGGCTTGTAATAGGAATAGAAGATATAATATTATTTGAGAAGAATTAGTTCTTGGGTACTGAGTATTTGATCAAAGTATTTTCTGTTGGCAGAAAAAGTGAGGAGAATCTCAATCTGAGCAGCATGCTTGCAAAGAATTTATCTGTTTCTAATTAAGTATAAAGTCAAATAGTAAAGAGAATGACAAATTTGTCTTGAGGATATTGAATATATGATAAGTCTGTAAAAAGATGCAAAAATGGCATCTAGGTGATAGGAATCGGTCCCCTTGGCTTAGCTGAGATATACTACTGATACATGTGAGTCGAATATGGTCTTGAAGTCAAACTTAACTCAAGTTTAGGCTTTCTTATGTTTTCTTTGAGCTTTAGATCAATATTATTTGATTCAAGGTTCTTTTTGTTGATCTATAATCGTATGTAGGTGTCAATTTTGGCTAAGATTTATCTCCTTATTGATATAGTTGTCCTTCTATTCTTGTATAGGTGATTAGTGATTTTTTTTCTTTTACATATATCATAAACTTAGAGGAGTGAGATATGCTTTCTGTTCTTACTGATATAGTTTTGTTCTTATCCTGTTCTTACATAGCTTTATAAAACGAGAGGGTGTTTGGTTAGTAAAGAATGATGGTGAATCAGTCAGCTATTGAGAGTTTTTCTTCTCTTATATACCCTTCAGACAATTTACGCACATTTATCTTCTAAAAACTGATATGCTCGTTTTATATTTCTGTAGTCTTTTGTTTATTTTATGCACTCTTCAACACCAGAGTTGCTGGGGGTTGCAAAAGTCTGTTGAAAATCTTTGGCATTCCTTTCTTCACTAGAACGCCTTAGGTTTCATGGTGTCTGACTCTGACTCTGATGAGATTCAGAAGGCATTAGGCATGGCAGATGGAGGAGAAGAGTTAATGGCTAACCATAATATTATAAAAAGAATAGTCTATAGGGAATAACCAACTTACTCCCCAAGGAGGGTTTCTTATTATTTATAGTAACTCAACCATACAATTGTAGCACTTTAATAGTCAAGAATACAAATATAGACTCCTAGATTCAATATGGAAAGAATCTGACTCAATCTAGAAATATAAACCAAATCTTTCTATTTTTGTTTTATATAAGACCCAAGTTAAAGATAATGCAACTGGTTATGAGTTTACCATATCTAATATTTAATACCCGAATGACTACTACCATGGTTCTAGGCCTTAACAAGGTTGCTGGTTATATATTTTGTTGATATTGTCTTGTCATGTATGAGTTCTTTTTCCCTTTATGCTTAGCTATATGTGTTGTAGAATCCAAACTCTACAGTTGAGGATGCTATTTGAAGTGCAAATACAGATTGGTACTGTTATGTTATATCCTACTTATTATAGTATTCCTATGAGTATATGATTCTTTGAGATAGTATTTTTTTCGGATTTGACTCTAAAATCTCTAACATGAAACCTTTGTGTCCATCTGATAGACTTGCAACTAGAGTTTTTTTATCAGAAAAATGAGGATTCTATAGTCCAGTTCTGGATAAAGGTTTCTGAAGAAAGTAGAAAATCCGGATTAGCTATATGATGTAAAGCTGGAAATAGTATATTGTGCAGGTATTTATTCTCCATGTAATCTACTTAAATATTTTTCATTCTCAACTTTTATTTTGCACCTTCTTTTCTTTGTTATCATGTCTGAACTAGTACTTCTAATACATTGATATTTTTTATTTGATTTGATTTTATTCATTACTAGTGTCTCAAGAATGAAAGTTTTGGGCTAGAAAATTTTGAATGTGGCCCAAGAGCACCGCCCTTGCCAGGAGATGCTCTGTCCTTGCCAACTCTGGCTATTGATCTTGGAGGACTTCAATATTGTGTTACAACGGCAAAGAAAGGTATCAATATGACATTCTAGACTCTTTATTGACCAATTTCATATTTTGACCTGAACTTGTGCTCCAATTGGTCCCCTATTCTATTCATGTCTAGAATTATTTTGGCACATCATGATTAGAGAATCATCAGTTCATTCTTGGGTAGACTTAAATTTGATTGAAACTAGGCCAAATATTAATTTACTAATTCTTTGATATTGTTCATCGTCACACTTAATTATTCAACTAAGAATCTTATAGAACGACTTTATATTTTGAAAGTAATACTAAAACCAAACTACGTAATTTCTATGTGATGCTACATAAATTCTAGAATAGAGACTTTTGTGGATATCTTTCGTTCTCTGTTGTCATAATATTTTAGTTATTCTTCACACGAAGTATTTTCCTTTACAATTTGTTAAATTTAGTCAAAATATATCTTGCATGATATATTTGCGAGTGGATTATCAAGTTGATGCCATTTGTTTGGCACATCTACAACGTGTCTAAGCAAATTAGTTATGCGATATCACCTGGTAGATTTTTACTGCAATATTACTAATTTGTTGTCTATTAGATATTGGACCTCTATTTCGGTAAGCTATATTTACTTGTATACTTACCTTCTCCAGCTTCTCAATTTTACTTTTAAATCGCGTGGTGGATAAGAAGAGTCTCCACAACTCTGGCATTGCGCTGACATCAATGACCGCTGTGGGCATCGACAACGACAAGAATAGCTAGCATGTGGTGTTGATGAAGTTAAAGGAAGCTACATACTAACAGTTTTGTGGGTGCCTTGAAAAAGGAAACACTAAGATGTATATATACATGTATTTGGATATTTTTTTTAGAAAATATGTAATTGAGATGGTGTATGTACATTTGGAATATGATATTTTTAATTCAAAAAGAATGTTTCAAATGTTTGTTAAATTTAATAATTTATGTTGTCTGGTTTGAAATGAATGTTTTGGAAACGGTTAGTATTGACCATTATTTTTTATAACGTTTTGACAGGTGACATATATATATGTGTGTGTGAATTATATCCACAACAGTTTGAAACGTTATATATATATATATATATATATATATATATATATATATATATATATATATATATATATATATATATATATATATATATATATATTTTTTTAGAAATTTAGTGTTCTATATATATATATATATAATGCTTTAGAAATTTAGTGTTCTATATAGTTGTATTATTTATAGCGTCTTCAGGAAAAAAAGTGATATATGAACAGATCATTTATAACGGTTTTAGAAAAATATTTGTAACACTGGTTTTTATAACACCTGGAGGCTTACAAAAAAATGTTATAAAATGTCATTTATGACAGTTTTAGCCGTCATAAAAATGTATTTTTGTTGTAGTTTTCAAAAGTGTTACAAATTACATTTAGGAACGTGCATTAAGCGTTTCAAAATAACATATAGAAACGTTTTTAGGGTGTTCTAAAAATAATTTAAGAACACATTATATGTGTTCCAAATCTAATTTTAGGAACGTCTGATAACTGTTCCAGACTAACTTTCGGAACACTTTATAATCGTTCCAAATATTGTAACGCCACTTTTAGAAACGATTATGATATGTTCCTAAAAATAATAGAAACATATAAAAGCTGTTCCTAAATACCTTTTTTGGTGTAGTGCTTGGACAGGGATGATCATACGATAAGTATGGTAAGTTGCACAATTTTACTTATGCGACACTTGAAAACAATAACACGGGATAGGCTTTGAATATTATGTCATGAAACTGATCCTAAGGCAATAATAGTAAGACAATAAATGATAGATGGTAAATTGAACGTGTTTAGTAATGATAGCAGGTGGGCGAGCTAGCCTTCCCACCAGTGCATAACAATATACTGATAACCACATAGATTGTATACAGAATATGGAAGAACTACGTCGGGTTCGGAGACTTTCCTCGAATGTGCTAAGGCACGGAGCTAACTCTGGAGTCTTGGAGCGTTACAAAGGAACTAAAGCACCATATACGGGACATAATGTATTGGAACATCGCCATGAATCATTCCATCTTGTAAGCCACTTGGCACTACTTTATGTTTCAAGAGAGAGAGAGCTCGAGTGAATTGTAATCTCGACATAACGCCGCTTGTACTACTTCTTGAATATCAATAAAGACTATTGAGTTTGTTTCAAATTGTGTCCATTTACTTTCCGCTACAAATGAGGACACTCTGTGCGACTCTGTGGCCTAGCTTCAAACGGCCGTTTCTAGACTTAGCCTTGCATGAGCACAACCTAGGCTTATGCGGCATCACGCCTTAGCGAGGACGATCGGTCCTACGGGACCGGAGCGTGACAGATTGGTATCAAAGCACGGCTTTACGTCCTTAGACTTCTAAATCGATTCTCTCAGTTTTGAAAGCTCGATCGTGGACAAAAGAAGTGTACGTTCTCTCTCATTGACCCTTGGGATGTTCCATATAATAAGTCTAACATTTGTAAAAAGCAAGTATAAGTATTCAATTGGACGGGATCAATGTGCGAAGGCATTTGTGTTAAACTATGACAGACTTGAGTTGAAAGGAACCAATGCTAAAACTTAGCAAATGTTACGTATACCTAAATGACTTTACGCTGACGATAGCAAACGAGTGTACGAGACCAAAGTATAGTCCAAACGTGTTGACTTTCATTCTTTAACTTTTGATTTTGATTTTTTTTTGAATAGTACCCTTTTAGATGATTAGTAGTTAACTTATTTTATTTTTGATAATTACCAGTTTTCAGATAGGATAGTAGACTGCCGTACAGCCTTAATGATTGTTGTGTTTTTATTCTTTCCAGTATGGCACCCATAACCCGAGCCTGTCGCCTGAGAGCAGCTACAGCTACTGATAGTTTGCTTCTATCTCCTATTACTCAGGAGGTAGTGACCCCTCAGGTTGACCCAAGGGTAGTGGAACCTCCCGCCATCGAGGAGGTGTTAGCATCCTTACCAGAGAGTTTTCCTCCACCACCTGTTACCCAGGAGAGAGATGCAGTCTCATCTGAGACCAAGAGTCCTTCCCCGCCTCCCCCTCTGCCTCCAGGAGCGGTACCCCATACCATACCCTCGGCATATTTGTTTCCTGACGGAGCTCAGATATCCAGACTTCTCCGGGATGTGTTGGAGACACAGAGAATTCAGGCTGAGATCCTGAAGGAGCAGGGCTGCGGGATCCAACTGCTGTGGGATTTGGTACATTCAGGGGGAGAGCCTAGTTCTAAGAGGCCGAGGAGCAATGTATACCCAGAGCCCCGTGAGCACCCAGACTATCAGCCTAGACCAGCCTACCCAGTCCAGACTCCTGTTCAGCAGAGGCCAGCTGAGAGAGTGCCCGCCGACACCTTCTGTAAGAAGCCTGGACATGTGTGGGACAACTATAGGAAGAGAAGAGGGGTGTGTCTGTTGTATGGGTCGGCTGCACACAGGCTGCGAGACTGTCCTACTGCACTTATCCCAGCCAAGACTCTGTCTTCGGGAGGGAGGTCCAGCCACCAGACCTAGGTGGAGGTGAGTCTTTGACCTATATCTTAGCCAGTTTTTGAAATTGATGCACCCTACCATATTGTTGTATGTTTTGATACCTTATGATTGCTCTTGATCTAATATGACTAGAATGGCTAGATGAGACCTCAGACTGATACCACTTACCAAATCCTATATGTTATCCTTCCAATTGCATGATTTAGATAAGTTCTCTTTTGACCTTGATTATTTGGGTTAACCTAGAAGGGGTACGATCATCTTAATTTCAAGGACGTAATTTTTTTAAGTTGGGTAGGATTGTAACACCCAGTTTTCCAAATGAGGGTAATTTTGAAATTTTATGATTTTAATCTTTTAATACTAATATTTTAAATCATGATGTAATTTTGGTAATTTTAAATTATTTTAAAACTATTTTAAATTATTTTAAAACTATTTTAAATTTGACTTATGATTTTGGTGTATTAATAGTGTAACACTAGCGACAGCTTAACCTAGAGCCTAGCCATGTGATTAGGGTGTTTTATTTATCATTTCCAGTTCGAGGGTACTTTTGTCATTTTGAATTTAATTAAATTTAATATATATTATTTGGAATTTAATGTATTATTAAGAATTGTGTGATTTTAATATTATTTAATTGATTGCCATGTTCTGTGATTTGCCTAACTTGGTTTGGACCTAACCTAGATTAGTCACAGCTAGTCTTAGCTAACCATGGTTAGTGATAGTTAGTATTAATTATATTTATTAGAATTAATGTGATTTTTAGTGATTTTTAGTATAATTGATTTTGGGCCTATAGTTGACTTTGACTAGTGTTGACTAAGAGACTAACCTAGAGACTAACCTAGGTTATGACCACTTGGTTAGGTTAAGTAACCTTAGCTTGACCTAAGTTAGTGAGGTTTAACTCATTGAAACTTGTTTGGAGAGATTAGGAATTGATTAGGCTAGAATGGCTTATGACTTCATAAGTTATGACTAATGACTTGAGACTTAAAGCCCATAGGCCCACACCATGTAGCCAAACCCTAACCCTAATCAGCCCATGGCTGGTCATAATGGTCTCCCCCATCCTATTTAATACCCCTCAAAGTTAGGGCTAGCCTCCATTAGGAATTTTGTGCAAGTTTAGAAAGAGGTGAGTCTCCATCTTCCCTAATCCCTAGAAAATCTATTTTAATTCGTTTTTCCTCCAAACCAATTGCATTAGGACCTAATTTTACTGTTCTTGCTGTTGTTATCAAGAAATCTCAGCTTGGGAGCAAATTGGAGGAGTTGGCTATTAAGAAGAATACCTCTTTGTGGAGCTTTTTGAAGGATTTGACACATATAGGTAACTTTCAATCCCCTCCATAGAATCCTGATTTTATTACATATTTAGGGAGCCATAGACCTAACCTAACTGTAGGAATAGGAAGCCCTAAAATTCGTGTCCATTTTGTGTCCTTTTTGGACACGTATCAGTGTCACATACTAAGTGTTTGATGAAATGCCCCAATGGGCATTTCGTGTGATTTTTAGGAAAGTGTTTGAATAGAAAATTAGGTTTAGGTCTCGCTTACACGTTTCTGGTGTTTTTATGTAGTCTTAATGTCGTGTCGAGTCTACATGGACACGCGAACACGTGGTCGCGCGCGCGCGTGCACGAGCACTGTGCATGCCCTGTACTTCGGGGGACACAGCGCGTTGGACACTGCACTTCGACACATCAAATTTGACGTATGGCACAGGGCCAACACTGACACGGGGCTCCCTAAATTTCAGATCCCCACGTGTCGTGTCGGACACGCACGAACACGTGCACTGAAATCGCACTGTGCTGCAGGCTAGCATTTTTTGCACACTGATACGCGTGTCTTGTGTCACGTACACGCGACGTGGACACGTGGCAGGGTGTCCTAGCCCTATCCCTACACTAGGTCGACACGTGGACACGATCACGTGGGTTGTGTCGTGTCGTGTGCACGGGCACCGTGAACACGTGCACGACGATTGGTCTGTTATTGCACTGTTTTGAATTTCATTTTGATTTGACACGTTTGTGTCCACTTGGGTGGACACAAACTCGTATGGGACACGTACAAAATATGTTTAAGCATTACCAACCACTGTTTTGGGTTTTTAATTTAATTTTCAATGTTGATGTAACTCCATCTCCCTGTTTTAGGAAAATAAATTTGAATTAAAATTTTTTTTTTAATATTAATAATAAGTTGATGATTAAGTTTCAAATAATAAGTTTTGGTTGTAAAAAAAATAAATATTGTGATTTATATTTTGGAGGAAAATTAATTTAGGAGTAGAATTTTAAATTTGAAAAGTGGTTACAACTAACTTGTGGTCCCCCTCATTTTTCCAAAAAGTTTTAACTAATTTTCAGCATTTCTTGTAATTTTTGAAAAGAAAGGGGGGTTTTATGCAAATTTAATTGAACGGAGGGACCTATTTATAATATATTGTAGAGGGAGGGTTTTTTTTTACAAATTTCCATTTCTTTTCATTAACTGCTCAGTCGGGAAGAGAGAGTTGTTTTTCTACTACTTTGTTTTGACCTTGTCTCCTATCTAAGATTTTGCTTGTTTTCCGGTGTACTTGTTCCTACTCGTTATTGATATTCTGTTCGTTAATCAAACTTGTACTATCGAGATTTTATTCCTACTCAAAATTTTATTTTGAAACTTGTCCCCAATCAAACATTGTTTGAATCTTCACTCCTATCTTAACACTTGCTTGAGATTCAGTCCCTATTCGAGACATCGTTTGAAGATTTTGTTTTCTATTTTGAAACTTGGCTCATTCCCTATGAGATTTTGTCTACTATCTGAGAATTGTTCCTATTCGAGAAATTATTTCTGTTCACATCCTTATTCGACCTTGTTTCCTATTTGAAGTTCTATTTGTTTCATAATCATGGTTTGTCACGACCCACACCCTAGGGTTAGGGCACGAGAACGTAACAACGCCGAGCCTACGCCGCAAGGTCGGCGGTAGAACGCTGTCCTAGGTCTCAATGCATCTAATAGTATAAGACTAAACAGTTTATACTCCCCGAATGGGGTGACATTGCAGAATGTAAACTCAATCACATCTAAGGTAGAGCATAAAGGAAGATAGATAAAACATAAAATCCAAAAGAGGTACAACAGAGAGAAATCTAAGTGTCTAAGATACAAACTCAGAAATACATATCAAAACTCAAATACAGTAATCCATAAAATAATACAACTCCAGACAACTAAGAATAGCTAACTAAACAACCTCTAATGTGTCTCCTCTAGGCTAGCAGGCACCTCCGAACTATCTGTAAAATTTTGTCAACGTATCCTGTCAGGAAAATGAGCAAGTACAAAACACCAACAGCAGTTCCATGTGAATTGACAAATACTATAAGAGACAGTAATAATGAGATACAAGACAAAGAATATAGGCGACTTGGGAACCGTTTGAAAGTCGAGTTACAACCCTTAAACCAAACAAGGACCGGGGTTGTAACCCTTCTTCCGAACAGAACCTAGTCCCGTAATCATGGTACAGTATAAAAGGCAGGTAGAGCATATGAGAAATGAATCATAATATGGTGAAAGTACAGTAAGTAAAGGTGAACTGGAATGTAAGATATGACAACAATAAATAAAAAGTGATTTGAATTATTAGAGCGATATGTGATCGGCTAGGGAATCATGGTAGGGTTATCCACTTGGCCCGACAATCACATAAAAATCTGGAAAGGGTCATGCCGGCCAACCTGGATAACATGGACATGGAGTATCTGCTACACCCTACGTGAGGTGAGGGTGGCGCTAGCAAAATAGTGACATGGGGCTTTGATCACATAACCTCTAATAATTCTCCCAATATATCCCCCGAATAGTATCACGGATCCGGACATGGCACGTCATGACACGGAGTTCGAGAGCAGGGGGCCAGCCCACTCCCAATGTGTGTCTATATAAGTACAGGAACACGGAAATATCTCATACCCATATACCAAGAAAGTCCAGGAATAACATCTCATGACAGGATCCGATGTATACTAGTCCGTGAACTGTCGTGTCAGGAATCAAGTATAACACTACGACTGAATCGGATATAGTAGATATCAAGACAATGAAAACTATCAGTGAATGTACTCGCCTGCGGTCCTGAGCTGATAAGTATAGAGGGTCCAACTGAAGCCACAGAGTCCTATTTAAAGTAACACAGGTTACAAAGTGTTCAAGTTATATTAAAAGAGTCTCTATAAACAATCTATTTTATCCTAGGTTCTTCTAGTCAAATTAACTCTAGGTCAACTCCGGTCAATAATTTAGTCAAACTAGGCCAAGCGTTGACTTACAGTTGACTTTGGGTCAACTGGTCAACTTTGGTCAAACAGGGTCAATCTAGTCTAATTATTGAAAATATAAAGTGTACTTCGTTATTCGTACGTCGAAACTTACGACATGTAAATCGAGATAAGAATATCAATAGTAAGGTTGATAATCTTATTACAGTGATCCACGTGCCCATCTTGTCAATTTCAGCGATGTGAGATCACTGGAATTGACTGGGCTCAGTTTCGTTGTACTAATCTCGAAATACGAACATTATATGAATTAATTATTAATTAATTATTAGAAAGGTTAAACTCAGAGAAACTATCAACAAACATTGTCGGACGATGAAATAGACATCGCCAACGTGTCCAGAATGGTCAAATTAGCTAGGATAGCCTACCCAACGGTCCAATTTGGACACAAGGGCAAAAAGGTAATTTCGGGTCAAAACGGTGTCCGTGTCGGAGCCGTTTTGCACCGAAATACGTGCAAGAAAACAAGTATATAAAATATAACAAATTATATGTCCACGCAACCAGAATGACGATACGAACCCAACGGTATCTCCAGAATTGGATTCCGTTGACCCGATCTCAATTTGGCCTGTTGACCAGAACTTGGGATTCCGATTTGCACGGAAATGCGTGCCGGAGCCAAAGTTCTCAAAACTCAGTAAACTACATGTCAACGAGTCCAGAATGATGATACGAACTCAACGGTATATCCGGAATTGGATTCCGATGAGCCGATCTCAAAATGACCCGTTGGCCCAGACATTGGTGTCTGACTTGTACCGAAATGCGTGCCCGATCCAATGTCCACCAAAACCTAGAAAATTATATGTCAACGAGTCCAGAATGACGATACGAACTCAACGGTATCTCCAGAATTGGATTCCGATGAGCCGGCGTCAAAAGTCCCGTTGACCCAGAAAGTGGGACCCGCTTTGCACCGAAATGCGTGCACGGGCCCACGTTCTCCAAATCTAACAAATTTTATATGAAAACATGCCAGAACGATGTCACGAATCTAATGGTGGTGTCAGAAATGAAATCTGGAGTCCCGTGTTCAAAAATAGAATTTTACAAGTTGGAAATTACGAATTCGGACGGCCAACTTTGGCGTCGAATTCAACCAGTCAAACAAGCTCATAATGAAACGAAACTGGAGGGGTAGTAAGAGGGTTATACCAGCTTCGTATAGGAACTGGTAGCATGCCAAACGAAGCTGCGGTGGAGGAGATACAAGCTGACGAAGTTGGCCCCGCGAAACTGTCCAAATTTAATACAATTTAAACGGTCAACTTGGTGGCCGGTTTTGATGTATCAAACGATAAAATTAACGGACGAAAATTGACAGGGATGAAGGTGGATATACCGAGATTGCGACGGAGCGAAGAAATCGCCGATCCAACGGTCGGATCTCCGGGAAAACGTACGCAAAGTCGCTGCGACGGGGCGCGAATTCTGAGTTCCAAACGCGCGCGTCACGACGGGATTTCGACGTAAACGCACGAATCGCCTCGACGGCGCGTCCCGGAGGACGTTGGCCACCACGGGAAGACAGCATAGGGTGCGCCCGAGGGGGGGCCACCCACGGGGACCACGTCGGCCACGCCGACGGCGACCACGCCGACGGCGACCGCGCCGTTCGCGCACGCAAGTGCGCTGTGCACTGTGCACTGTCCTCCGGCTGCTGTGCACTGCTGGCAGCGTCGCGACGGCGGCCTCGCCTGCCTGGCAGAGGGCGGCGGAGGCCAGCCAAGGTAGAGGGCGGCGGACGTGCATGGATGGGTGGTGGTGGTCGTGAGGTGGCATGTGGTGGTGGTGCAATGGTGGTTGTGGTCGGTTTGAAGAGGAGGGAAGGAGGAGGAGAAGTCGAAGTGGGGGAGGTCCAGCCATGGCCAGGGGGTGGTCGGGCATGGCTGCCAAGGAGGAGGAGTTGGGTCGGGCTAGGCTGTGAAGGGTGGAGTGGTGTTGAAATGGTGGATGGGAGGAGATGGAGGAGGAGAGGGAAGAATGAGGAGAAGATGTGGAGTTGGAGGGTGGCTCCATGGCCGACGGCAATGGCCGGGGTGGTCGTGAAGGCCATGTTGGTGGAGAGAGGATGATGAGTGCTCGGGCATGGAGGAGGAGTTGTGGTAGCTGCTGTTGATGAGTTAGAGTGTTGTATAGGAAAATAGGAATAGTGAGAGAGAGAGAGAGTAATAAATGTGAGAGGGAAGAGAGAGAGAAAAAGATTCTTCCCATACTTTTTAGGGCCGACCACTGTGGCTGTGGGGGTGTTGGAAAAAAATGAAGGTAGGGAAATTAATGGATGAGATTAATTTGGAGGATCTAGAGGCTAGAATTAATTAGAGGGAAATGGGTCATTCCAATGGAAATTGAACAATGTAAAATTTCGATAAATATTGAAATAGATAACATGGTATTAAATATTATTTTAGACACAGAAAAATGAGGGTGTCCCGATGAAGGACAACATGGAACTGGACTGGGCTCGGTGGAGCCGGATTGGGTCCAAAACCGGACATTGTGCAAAAATTGAATTAAAATTAGACGTTGATGATCATGTGTAAATAAGTTGCACATGGAGATTCTAATAAATGGGACACAAGTGACAGACGGGTAGTAGGCTCAATGTGGGCCATGTCCATAATTGGGGCGGACAGGTTTTGGTCGACAGGGGACCCACAAATCAAGTTGGAAAATGAATGTGACGTCGTGGCGAGAAATAAAATCGGGTCACGTGTCGGAAAAGTTGTGCGAATCAAATGGAGCCCGAAATGACGTGTCTGAGTGGGAAACGAAGGTCATGGGTGACGAGCGTCTCGAGTAGATCATCAATGAGGAGTTGGTTTCAAGGAAATGACTGGTCTTGCGCTCCCAATTTAAATGTCATGGTAACGCGCTGAAAATGATCAAGAAAAAGAGTGGGAAAATAAATATCAATCAAATGGTCTAAACCGACCCGAAGTTCAGCGAAGCAGAAAGAGTACAAGGGAACAAGTTTGGATGGGACACTATATACCGTCATGAAGGTAATCGTGTCCACTCCAAAACTCGTGAAGAAGATTTCCAGAGTTGAACATCCCTGATACTCCAAATATCAAAGGCATGGGAAAGTACACTTAAGGAAAAATAACAGAAATAATTATTTATTGAAATTAAAATCAATCAGAAAAATAAATTAAAAAAAATCAACCCGAAATTCAGGGTGCTCACATCCTACCCACCTTATAAAAATTTCGTCCTCGAAATTAAAATATCCATACTCCCTCTAGGTCAAACCCCCACAATCAAAGTCCCAGATTAAAACAAAGCATACCATCAAAAGGACGACATACAGGGTCATGGCATACGGTGGTAGTGAAAATCTCATCTATGTATACTAGTCATGCTAACTGAATCGGTCATAGGGTATCAAAACACGCAAGCAATCTAGGGTGCTGAACGAAAAGTCACAGAGACAACAAACCATCAAAACTGTAAGGCAATCTACCATCCTATGTGAAAACTGGTACTCATCAAAAATAAAATGAAGGTAACTACCAATTATCTGAAAAAAGTACTATTCAAGGAAAAATTAAAATCACTAGTTAAGGAATAAAAGTCAATTGCATGGAAATCCAATCACAATATATACAGAGCGTTAAAGAAGGAAAAACTAGCATTATGTGTATAGGGACATATTCATATGGTTAGATAGTAGGCGTGTGTGTACGTGAATACATATGAAATTGTATATGAGAAATTGGGTTCCAAAACAACAGCTATCAAGTTACACTAATCATGACATTTTTTATTTTTATTTTGTAAGAATAATAGCAAGAAAGAAATAACGATAAAAATCTGTTTTGCTTATCTATTTAAAAAAGAACCATTTTTTTTTGAAATCCAGAGCTAAATTTTCAAATCCAAGATAAAGTTTAGCAAAATCATCGATTCATTGTATTAAGAAGAAACTCATAGCAAGAAGTTACACAAAAGTTTATAAAAATAGGCAAACCTACTCTTAAGTTAAATAATGAGAAGCAAACAAACAAAATAATTAATAATTAAAAATAATTTATTTTTTGAAGGACAGAAACAAAAGTAGAGAAACGTGTTCGAAAACATTTAAAGTAAAATCTGATAATCATATGCGTCAGGTCAAAATCATGGTACCCTAATCCTCGTCATACTAGTAAGCAAGGCTACGATAATCACAGAGTCCTCGACTTTGGCACGTACCTCTAGAATCATGGTATTTAACATTTTCGCGATGCCGCACGCTTGGCTGCGAAAATCTTAAATTCCCACACCCGAGAAATACATCCAAGTCAGACTATATGTCCTCACCATGCTGGCTAATATGACTGTAGAAGACTAGACTCCATAACTTAGATGAACTAGCCCATATAATTTCATCTTGACAAAAATTAATTTAAATCAACAATGAATACTCAAAAATCAGTTCAATTTATCAACGAACATCAAAATCCAAAATGAACAAAAATCCACGAAAATACAAACTCGGATGCAACAGCTATCATAAAAATTTAAAATTCAATAATCATCCTTCAAAATCAATAAATACAAACTCAAATTCAATAATAATCCATCAAAATCAAATTTAATAGCAGAAAGTAAAGATAAATCAATCAAGTAAAAAGAGTTTTCAAATCGAAGTTAAATAAGATTCTCAAGGGTCGTCCCGGGAATCTCTCAAGGGTCCTAACTGTGATTGAGTACCTTCAAAATATATCCTAATCCTACTGCAGGCTGTAGTGGTACTCTAGTTCGAATACCACTACACTTTAGTCTCGACCTGCATGGGCCACCACTAAAAACGTGTCACGACCCGCACCCTAGGGTTAGGGCACGAGAACGTAACAACGCCCAGCCTACGCCGCAGTATCGGCGGTAGAACGCTGTCCTAGGTCTCAATGCATCTAATAGTATAAGACTAAACAGTTTATACTCCCCGAATGGGGGTGACATTGCAGAATGTAAACTCAATCACATCTAAGGTAGAGCATAAAGGAAGATAGATAAAACATAAAATCCAAAAGAGGTACAACAGAGAGAAATCTAAGTGTCTAAGATACAAACTCAGAAATACATATCAAAACTCAAATACAGTAATCCATAAAATAATACAACTCCAGACAACTAAGAATAGCTAACTAAACAACCTCTAATGTGTCTCCTCTAGGCTAGCAGGCACCTCCGAACTATCTGTAAAATTTTGTTAACGTATCCTGTCAGGAAAATGAGCAAGTACAAAACACCAACAGCAGTTCCATGTGAATTGACAAATACTATAAGAGACAGTAATAATGAGATACAAGACAAAGAATATAGGCGACTTGGGAACCGTTTGAAAGTCGAGTTACAACCCTTAAACCAAACAAGGACCGGGGTTGTAACCCTTCTTCCGAACAGAACCTAGTCCCGTAATCATGGTACAGTATAAAAGGCAGGTAGAACATATGAGAAATGAATCATAATATGGTGAAAGTATAGTAAGTAAAGGTGAACTAGAATGTAAGATATGACAACAATAAATAAAAAGTGATTTGAATTATTAGAGCGATATGTGATCGGCTAGGGAATCATGGTAGGGTTATCCACTTGGCCCGACAATCATATAAAAATCTGGAAAGGGTCATGCCGGCTAACCTGGATAACATGGACATGGAGTATCTGCTACACCCTACGTGAGGTGAGGGTGGCGCTAGCAAAATAGTGACATGGGGCTTTGATCACATAACCTCTAATAATTTCCCCAATATATCCCCCGAATAGTATCACGGATCCGGACATGGCACGTCATGACACGGAGTTCGAGAGCAGGGGGCCAGCCCACTCCCAATGTGTGTCTATATAAGTACAGGAACACGGAAATATCTCATACCTATATACCAAGAAAGTCCAGGAATAACATCTCATGACAGGATCCGATGTATACTAGTCCGTGAACTGTCGTGTCAGGAATCAAGTATAACACTACGACTGAATCGGATATAGTAGATATCAAGACAATGAAAACTATCAGTGAATGTACTCGCCTGCGGTCCTGAGCTGATAAGTATAGAGGGTCCAACTGAAGCCACAGAGTCCTATTTAAAGCAACACAGGTTACAAAGTGTTCAAGTTATATTAAAAGAGTCTCTATAAATAATCTATTTTATCCTAGGTTCTTCTAGTCAAATTAACTCTAGGTCAACTCCGGTCAATAATTTAGTCAAACTAGGCCAAGCGTTGACTTACAGTTGACTTTGGGTCAACTGGTCAACTTTGGTCAAACAGGGTCAATCTAGTCTAATTATTGAAAATATAAAGTGTACTTCGTTATTCGTACGTCGAAACT
This sequence comes from Iris pallida, assembly GCA_029216955.1. Taxonomy (NCBI): domain Eukaryota; kingdom Viridiplantae; phylum Streptophyta; class Magnoliopsida; order Asparagales; family Iridaceae; genus Iris; species Iris pallida. Next base: position 345,709 of record JANAVB010018998.1, on the reverse strand, counting down.
TACGACATGTAAATCGAGATAAGAATATCAATAGTAAGGTTGATAATCTTATTACAGTGATCCACGTGCACATCTTGTCAATTTCAGCGATGTGAGATCACTGGAATTGACTGAGCTCAGTTTCGTTGTACTAATCTCGAAATACGAACATTATATGAATTAATTATTAATTAATTATTAGAAAGGTTAAACTCAGAGAAACTATCAACAAACATTGTCGAACGATGAAATAGACATCGCCAATGTGTCCAGAATGGTCAAATTAGCTAGGATAGCCTACCCAACGGTCCAATTTGGACACAAGGGCAAAAAGGTAATTTCGGGTCAAAATGGTGTCCGTGTCGGAGCCATTTTGCACCGAAATACGTGCAAGAAAACAAGTCTATAAAATATAACAAATTATATGTCCACGCAACCAGAATGACGATACGAACCCAACGGTATCTCCAGAATTGGATTCCGTTGACCCAATCTCAATTTGGCCCGTTGACCAGAACTTGGGATTCCGATTTGCATGGAAATGCGTGCCGGAGCCAAAGTTCTCAAAACTCAGTAAACTATATGTCAACGAGTCCAGAATGATGATACGAACTCAACGGTATATCCGGAATTGGATTCCGATGAGCCGATCTCAAAATGACCCGTTGGCCCAGATATTGGTGTCTGACTTGCACCGAAATGCGTGCCCGATCCAATGTCCACCAAAACCTTGCAAATTATATGTCAACGAGTCCAGAATGACGATACGAACTCAACGGTATCTCCAGAATTGGATTCCGATGAGCCGGCGTCAGAAGTCCCGTTGACCCAAAAAGTGGGACCCGCTTTGCACCGAAATGCGTGCACGGGCTCACGTTCTCCAAATCTAACAAATTTTATATGAAAACATGCCAGAACGACGAATCTAATGGTGGTGTCAGAAATGAAATCTGGAGTCCCGTGTTCAAAAATGGAATTTTAGAAGTTGGAAATTACGAATTCGGACGGCCAACTTTGGCGTCGAATTCAACTAGTCAAACAAGCTCATAATGAAACGAAACTGGAGGGGTAGTAAGAGGGTTATACCAGCTTCGCATAGGAACTGGTAGCACGCCAAACGGAGCTGCGGTGGAGGAGATACAAGCTGACAAAGTTGGCCCCGCGAAACTGTCCAAATTTAATACAATTTAAACGGTCAACTTGGTGGCCGGTTTTGATGTATCAAACGATAAAATTAACGGACGAAAATTGACAGGGATGAAGGTGGATATATCAAGATTGCGACGGAGCAAAGAAATTGCCGATCCAACGGTCGGATCTCCGAGAAAATATGTGCAAAGTCGCTGCGACGGGGCACGAATTCTGAGTTCCAAACGCGCGCGTCACGACGGGATTTCGACGTAAACGCACGAATCGCCTCGACGGCGCGTCCCGGAGGACGTTGGCCGCCACGGGAAGACAGTATATGGTGCGCCCGAGGGGGGCCACCCACGGGGACCACGTCGGCCACGCCGGCAGCGACCACGCCGGCGGCGACCGCGCCGTTCGCGCGCGCAAGTGCGCTGTGCACTGTGCACTGTGCACTGTCCTCCGGCTGCTGTGCATTGCTGGCAGCGTCGCGACGGCGGCCTCGCCTGCCTGGCGGAGGGCGGCGGAGGCCAGCCAAGGTAGAGGGCGGCGGACGTGCATGGATGGGTGGTGGTGGTCGTGAGGTGGCATGTGGTGGTGGTGCAATGGTGGTTGTGGTCGGTTTGGAGAGGAGGGAAGGAGGAGAAGAAGTCAGAGTGGGGGAGGTCCAGCCATGGCCAGGGGGTGGTCGGGCATGGCTGCCAAGGAGGAGGAGTTGGGTCGGGCTAGGCTGTGAAGGGTGGAGTGGTGTTGAAATGGTGGATGAGAGGAGATGGAGGAGGAGAGGGAAGAATGAGGAGAAGATGTAGAGTTGGAGGGTAGCTCCATGGCCGACGACAATGGCCGGGGTGGTCATGAAGGCCATGGAGGTGGAGAGAGGATGATGAGTGCTCGGGCATGGAGGAGGAGTTGTAGTAGCTGCTGTTGATGAGTTGGAGTGTTGTGTAGGAAAATAGGAATAGTGAGAGAGAGAGAGAGAGAGAGAGTAATAAATGTGAGAGGGAAGAGAGAGAGAAAAAGATTCTTCCCATACTTTTTAGGGCCGGCCACTGTGGCTGTGGGGGTGTTGGAAAAAAATGAAGGTAGGGAAATTAATGGATGAGATTAATTTGGAGGATCTAGAGGCTAGAATTAATTAGAGGGAAATGGGTCATTCCAATGGAAATTGAACAATATAAAATTCCGATAAATATTGAAATAGATAACATGGTATTAAATATTATTTTGGACACAAAAAAATGAGGGTGTCCCGATGGAGGACAACATGGAACTGGACTGGGCTCGGTGGAGCCGGATTGGGTCCAAAATCGGACATTGTGCAAAAATCGAATTAAAATTAGACGTTGATGATCATGTGTAAATAAGTTGCACATGGGGATTCCAATAAATGGGACACAAGTGGCGGACGGGTAGTAGGCTCAATGTGGGCCATGTCCATAATTGGGGCGGACAGGTTTTGGTCGACAGGGGACCCACAAATCAAGTTGGAAAATGAATGTGACGCCGTGGCGTGAAATAAAATCGGGTCACGTGTCAGGAAAGTTGTGCGAATCAAATGGAGCCCGAAATGACGTGTCTGAGTGGGAAACGAAGGTCATGGGTGACGAGCGTCTCGAGTAGATCATCAATGAGGATTTGGTTTTAAGGAAATGACTGGTCTTGCACTCCCAATTTAAATGTCATGGTAACGCGCTGAAAATGATCAAGAAAAAGAGTGGGAAAATAAATATCAATCAAATGGTCTAAACCGACCCGAAGTTCAGCGAAGCAGAAAGAGTACAAGGAAACAAGTTTGGATGAGACACTATATACCGTCATGAAGGTAATCGTGTCCACTCCAAAACTCGTGAAGAAGATTTTCAGAGTTGAACATTCCTGATACTCCAAATATCAAAGGCATGGAAAAGTACACTTAAGGAAAAATAACAGAAATAATTATTTATTGAAATTAAAATCAATCAGAAAAATAAATTAAAAAAATCAACCCGAAATTCAGGGTGCTCACATGGTTCGATACCTGTTTCTTGTTCGCTAAGTGATACCATGTTTTCTAAATCACTGATCGTAACCTTGCTTCCTATTCAAGATTCTGTTCAAGATTTCATTCTTATTCGCGGCTTGTTAATGTCGATTTCCTATCTAAGATTTGTTTCCTGTAAATTTTTATTTCTCTTCTTTCATTCGGGGTATTTTTTGAGACTTTGTTGTCTTTCGAGATTTTGTTATACATTGATTCATGTACAAGATTTTGGTCATTATTTCGAGACTTTACTTTCTATCTGATACCTTGTTTCTATGCAACCTTCGCGGCTTTGTTACTTATTCGGGAATACGTTCCCTATACGGAATTTTGTTACCATTCCAGATATCAGTTGAAATTTTTTTATAATTTGAAACTTTGCTCCCTGTCTGAAATTTTAAATCTTCCTGGTTGCCCTTTTGTACTCACTACTCTTCAATTGGATTCCGTGTTACTTCATAGTACGTAATAAACCCTTGTATTCTAACAGTCATGTAACTTCACCATTTTTGTGACTTGGACTATTGAAACTCATTTTGAATTCCTTGTAACTCTTTTAAAATTCCTAGGGATAAAGTCGAGAGGCTATTCGATGACCTACTATGGCATGACAGTTGTGTGTTGTAGCCATTAGCTGGATTATGGAGACTGAGGGTTCACTGCAGCCAGTAGCGCACTGGCGAGGCAGGAACTCTAAGTTGAAGTGATTTCAGACAATCATAGGTTTTTCGGGTATTGTCGAGACTTGTCAAATCTTCATATTTTGATCTCTTGAGTTGCTTGTTAATAATTGTTTGAAAATGGATAAGGTTGACATAATATTCTGTGACATATTAATATTTGAGCCAGGAGCCGAAAGTCCACTGCAGCCAGACCTATACTGGCGGGGTAGGGATCTAAGCAAAGTGATTTCAAATACCTATATGTTCTCGGGTATCATGAAAATTATTTCTTTTTCATATGATTATTGGTTTTCGAAAATCACAGATCCTTGCACGTTCATCCTGATTTGATACTGTATCTCTTGAGTATTTCGTACGTTCCTCAAATCAACCCTTGCTAATTACCTTCTAGTATTGTATCGTTAGATCATTAATTTCCTCAAATTATACATTGCCAGATTTTGATTCCATACTTCATTTGTGTCTTGTCTAAATTTTGATTTTAAATCATGTCTGTCTGACCATGATTTTCCTATCTTGTCCTAGCCCACTTGTGTTAAACCATCAATTTTTTATCGTACTTAATAGTTGTGTCTTCATGATTTTGCTCCTTTAAGTTGTAATTGAAATTCCTTCCACTTCGTGACTAATTCATCCTCGATCCTTGTCAAAGCTTGATATCCCAAATTTCTTGTGTGTACTTGGACTCAAGGCTCAGAGCGTCATGGATCGACAGAAGTACTAGGCGGACAACAGCAGATGGTCACCGGAGTTCGCAGTTAGAAGCAGAGTGTTCCTGAAGAATCTCGTCGACCAGAGGCACCATCCGTTTTGGCAGAGGCGAAAAGTTCAGTCCGAGATTCATCGGGCCTTTCGACGTGATGACGTGTATTGGCGAGGTGGCATATTGACTAGCACTTCCAGCTAGCTTGGAGGGAGTTCACGACGTTTCTACGTGTCCCAGCTTCGACGCTACGTTCCAGATCCAAGTCATGTGGTGGACTATTCAGAGCTAGAGGTGGGTCCGAGATTGACTAACGAGGAGCAACCAGTGGAGATCTTTGATCGTAGGAAGAAGTGCCTGCAGAACTAGATTATTCCACTTGTCCGCGTCATGAGGAGACACCACTCTCCGGGAGAGTCCACATGGGAGCGTGAGGACGAGATGCGGGAGCGCTATCCCAGTTTGTTTGTTTGAGTGTACTTTGATATTGAGAATTTTAAATACAATAAATGATTTATGTTTGAACCTCCTTTAAGATTTTGCTTTGAGATTGTTTTGATTGTCTTTCGAATTTCGAGGACGAAATTATTTTAAGGGGGGAGATTTGTAACTCCATCTCCCTGTTTTAGGAAAATAAATTTGAATTTAAAAACATTTTTTTAATATTAATAATAAGTTGATGATTAAGTTTCAAATAATAAGTTTTGGTTGTAAAAAAATAAATATTGTGATTAATATTTTGGAGGAAAATTAATTTAGGAGTAGAATTTCAAATTTGAAAAGTGGTTACAACTAACTTGTGGTCCGCCTCTTTTTCCAAAAAGTTTTAACTAATTTTCAGCATTTTTTGTAATTTTTGAAAAGAAAGGGGGGTTTTATGCAAATTTAATTGAGCGGAGGGACCTATTTATAATATATTGTAGAGGGAGGGTTTTTTTTTTGCAAATTTCCATTTCTTTTTATTAACTGCTCAGTCGGGAAGAGAGAGAGTGCTCATTCTCTCCGTTCAATCTTCCCTAATTATTTCTTCGGGCTCAGGAGCAGAAATCTCCGGCCATGGCGGGGACGATAGCGACGGTGGATGATCGGCGGCGATGAACCTTTAGCGGGCGGCAGCGATGAAGCTCGAGCGGGCGGCGGTGATCGAGCTCGGGCGGCCATGGCGAGGGCGGCCATGGCGAGAGCAGCAGCTCCCTCGACGAGCACAGTTGATCGGAGCTTGTTGAGCACCACTGTTCAACCAAGGGTCCCGCGGATTCGAGCTCACTTTCCCGGCGGCTTGAGCGACGACGGCGCCGATCTTCGGCGACGAATCAAGATCCAGATCGGGACCGATCGGTCCATCTTCTCCTCCGGCGGTCACCCACGTGGAGGCCGGCGACTGACGAACGCTTCCCGATGACTGAACCACCTCAAGTCGAGCACCCATGCGGCGGGCGACAGTGAACATCCTCCGGCGGCGTCAATTTTTTGAGGTCGACGAACTAGTGGTAAGCTCGATTCAATTCTTATTTCCCGACTTACTTCGCTACGGAGTCACCGTCTCCTTCGAAGGATCTTTCTAATCTCTTCGAGCATCTCCTCCAGGAACTCACGCAGTTGGCAATGCTCTTCGTCGATGTACACTCACGGGTGGCGGCGACGCGGGCTGGAGTTTCTTGATCGAGATTGTTGAGCCGAATACGAGTTGCGATTGGTTGGAGATCAGGAAATAGCTGAGAACTTTGTTTAGCAGTCGGATACAAGGATACGTGTCCGACTCTTGGGATTGCACCTGCTAAGCAGGAACGCTTCTCTTCAGGTAATAATTTACCTCTTCTTGTCGATTTTGCTGTCATAAATTGTAAGTAGACGTAGAATAGATCAGGCATATGGGATTGGGTTAGTTAACTTGTTACCAGTTTTGTTTTGTGTCCAGAGTAGTTCGTGTCCGTGTTGTTCATGTCCAGATATGTGTACGTGTCCGAGGTGTAGCGTAGAGGAGACTGGAAGGGCCAGTGCAGTGGTAAAGGTCTGGGTGTACTTGGCTACTGATGCAATAGAGTTGTATAATATTGTAGCAATATTGCAATAGAGTTGTATATATATGTGTAGCTAAATTACAGAGGATGGGTAGATGTGCTGTTTGATTCTGGGGAGGAATTTAACTTTTGGTTTAAACTTTGATTTTGTGTGGATCAGTTTATTTTCGTACTTGTTTTTATTTGATTTTGAAGTTCATATGGTGTTTGTTTCTACGTTTCTCTTATAATTCTCTGAGTCATATATGACCATTATATTCAAGAGGGAATGGTCGGGAGTGTAGGTAATATGTAGGTTGGCTTGGACTTGAGTTTTTATGAGGGTTTGGATTTTGCGTATAAATTACTGAATTGAGTTGTGTGTTGGGTTTTGTTGTGATTAGCTTGTTGTGGTGTATGGCATGGAGAGTAGTAGCTATTGCCACCTTTAATTTTTCACATATGTGGATGCATTGCAGCTAACTGCAGTTGCTACTAGAAATATGCTATTCGTATACTTCATTTCCTATGTTTAAATGACTTAGTGATTGGTCCATAGCCTATGATATTTTAAGAGAAAAATTGGATTTCCTTCCCTGTAGGGACTTGAGGTACGATTAGCATTGATGCCTATTTAAATACTCATGGACACTTCACTGTGTATTGAACTTTGAACTTCATGCACAGAATATCTAGAAATCAGGTATTCTTATACTTCATTTTCTATTGTTTAAATGGCTAAGTGATTGGTCCGATTGTATGGTTTAATATTGGTTGTGTGAGTCCCTTGGTGAAATATGGCTAGGCAATTTTAATCAATATGATTACTTGAGAACAAATAGTATTTTTGGATATTATTTTATTATTACAGTTATGGTTATAATTGGTTTACCAGTAGAGTATGGTATCTAAGCTATATCATTATAATGATTTTATCCATAGAATAAGTAGAGTTGATAAGTTTTACTTAAAATATCTAAGATAATTAAGAAGAATGGTTCATAGCAGATATCAAGAATACTTGAGGCAGGAAACAGAGACTTGGGTAAGAATGAACTTTAGGATGGATAGGCTAAGTTTGACTTGAAACATTTAATGGACTCTCCTAATAGTTGGCTTATAGTTTTGTTTAAGGTAAACATGAAATTCCTTGATAAAAACCTGATAGATAAACTTTTAGTTAAATTGGTTTTATGTTAAGCTTGTACTATTTTGATGAAACCTTAGAAATATTACTTATTTAGAATAGGTTTAATTCTTAACATTATTTTAGATATTTAGTTTATATTATAAGAGTGAGTATTTAGCTAATAGTTAATGATTAGAACTTAATCAACTTGTAAATTAAACAGGAGGATTTCCAGCTTTACCACTCTTTCTCGATCACCCGGAGACAGGCAAGTATACTCCTCTGATTTGTCCATTTCTCATGTCTTCATATTCATTCTTGTATCTCTTGATGACACGATATAACACGATATTGTCTCGTTTCATGTTCCTTATATCATTATGTCTGGGAGGGGAAATACTATAGTTATGTGATCAAACCCTGTTACTACTCATGTGAATAGCTTGGGTCCCGCACCGTGCACGCGGGGCCAAAGCCGTACCATTTCAGGTTCATTGCATCTACCCAAGCCGATCACAATCTAGATGTATTTCAAATATTGCACATGTCAGGATTCAGTTTGTATTT